>CM017557.1:41981684-42544427 GCA_007844125.1 Sinonovacula constricta | reverse complement strand
TTCGATTTGATCTGTTACGTGACTTCGTTATGTTTTAACTTTGATATAATACAGATTGACCGACTCAAGCATGGTCAGTGCAGGTAAAATGGCTGGAGTAATCATGCCATGTTATAGACTCTTGAACTATAGTCGGCTACGTGTGTTGTTATACAGCCTTTTTTATGATTGTTATGATTATAAAAATGTTAATGATAATGAAGAAGAAGAAGAAGAAAAAGAAAAAAAAGAAGAAAAAGAAGAAGAGGAAGAAAAAGATGATGATGCTGTTTTCTCTGACATATCATTTTGATGATGATGATGATGATGATAACCTCACAATGACTTTGGCTTTATGCGATGAACTGAAGTGGTTGAGTGGCAAGACATTGGATTCCGGAGAGGAGGGTCGCGGGTTCTATCCTCGGCACTCTGCACGTGATGTTGTTGTTTTTTTAAAGTGGTTCACAATTGGCAAATCAAGATAGATATGATACATCTGATCAAAGTTTACCCGACTGGTCTCAAATTATTATGAAGAAATAATGAAGATGAGCTAATAAGTTGTAAGTCCCTACCTAGCTTTGTAGAAATTCCACATTCGTCTGATCCCTACCGCCATACCTGCAAACAGGAAGGCGAGCCCCCCTAAGGTCACTCCTAGAATCACGGTGTTCTCGGTCATCGTCGGAAGTAGTTCTTTGCACCACAAGCCAGTATACAGTGTGTCGCAGCCACCTAGGCAGTACCCTGTGGACTTTTCACAGGCGATGTTGTCTTTACAGAAGCCACACAAAGATGAGCAGTTCATGCCAAACAGACCATCGGGACATTCTGTGAATAAACTATGTATATAAAAATATAGTTTGGCGTGTTTTTGCCACAACTATGATACATTGGGTGTATAATATACATAAAGAAACACAGATACTACTTAGTTATATAAACACAGAACAGAAGTGGATACAAGACCACAGAAAGGTACAGAACGGCTTGGAGGAGTCGTATTCTTTTGCTGGAATCATTTCATTTTGAAATGTCATATACAGATTGCTGAACCCTGTTTAATAATACAATAATTAAATATTTTGTTAAAGTGGTACAGGAATTTGATGATGATTCGAGTTCGAATTCTACACAGGTGTTACTTTTAATTGCGTAGGTCTAAACGCGATTTTCTTAAGACAAATACATTTTACCGAATAGTAAATATGTAGCTATACATTTCCAGGTATATATGTATAATACGCTGTATGTTATTAACGACTACAGTATAAGAAAAGTAACATATTATCATTCAGGAGAGGCGTATACAGCATCATCTAGAAAAAACAACACGTGAGCCAATAATGATAATAACAATAATACAATAATACATAATATCTAGGTACATCAGTTAAGCAATACCTAGGTAAAAACCTTTCTAAATGCGAAACAAACATGACAGAAACGATGTCCGAACTCGCATCCTTAACAATTAACAGCAAAAATTAGAACGCTGGAATATTTTAATTTTATACACAAAGGTTCAACGTTTATGGTAATTTTAGCATACCAGCCAGCATAATGTAAAGATGAAAAGCTAAGCGTGTGGTGGCTAGTTCTAATGAGCATAGGGATGAAAAGTCACCCAAATAATTAAATGCTAGATTAATGCTGTAACGCCTAAGATATGTGTTCTCATAAAAACATGAGCTGGAATTCTGCTGTGGGTTCACCCTTCCTACGGACAATGCTGTCTTGTTAGCACAACATGGACAATATGTTTACATTGAGCACTGTATAAGAGGTGCTAAGTTAGTCCATTATCCATAACAATTAAACAAAGCTTCTCTTGTTTGCAACATAACAATAAAAATAAATTTAAAAAGGTGCCAAATTGTGTCCAGGCCTGACTGGCAGAAGATTTATCAGCTTAAAATTTGTTAATGCTTTCACTTTTACTCCAAATATACTGCTCCCGGGAAAAGAACGCTATGACTCCTAATTTGTATATATCACTAACCTGGAAAGATTAATGTATAAAAAATGATGAGATTTAGTTCAAATGCTACACTTGAAATGTAAAAATATTTGCGGAGGATGAGTTTTTAAGCGGGACTTTGTGGCTTAATAGCCGTAGAAGTTATAGGCCCACGTCGTACCTTCACTGCACGTGTCTCCCTGCCATCCTATGGCACATAGTTCGTCCGGACATTGGCCAGTGAGACCATTACAAGGGAGGTTCTCGTGACAACGACATATAGACGAACAGTTTGTCCCAAACATGCCCAAGTCACAGTCTAAAATAGAAAACAAAAACACAACAAAAATATCACGAGAATTAACATATGCCCAGAAGATTCATTGACCTTAATTATAGCAATGACCTTGAGAGCTGCACATGTTTTTCAATTGTTATTTGGGTTTTACGGCACACCGACACTTTATATAGGTCATACGGTACCGAAAGTTTTTCAATTAGATGGGGCATATGAATGGAAACTGTTAAAACGCACGTTTATAGCCTAGACACGTCGTATTTTTAGTTTCCGTTGATATTTAGAGAGAATGGCTTTAAAATGAAATAGATATTGATGTTGCATTTGCAAATATATGTGCGATACATTTTCCTCAATGTCTGTAAGATTTTAAAAAATTGATGCAAACAGTGTATAGATGGGAAATAATTACCAAAATAAATATATAAAATTTAATGTAATAAACAAATAAATAATTGGTTCTTTACTTCTTTTTATCCACATTCAATTTACTAGCGGTGGTCGACATGATTCAACACAATCTACTATTTATGTTTTCTCTTACATATCATTTTCTGAATATCAGAACACAACAAATAAAAAGCATGACTTCCTTTTTAAACCTCGAAATCATACATAAACAGATGACTCTACAATGGGTTCGGTGTATTCAACTTATTGCGTAAACTAAGTTACAATACTTATAGCAACAAAGCTAAAAAAATATGCACCAGTATTTATAACAACAAAGGTAAGTATTTTATGCACCAATATTTATTACAACAAAGTTAAGTATTTTATGCACCAAATTATAATTGCAACAAGGCTAAGCATTTTATGCACCAATAGTTATAGCAACAAAACAGCTAAGCATTTTATGCACCAATATTTAAAGCAACAAAGTTGCTAAGTATTGTATGGACCAATATTTATAGCAAAAAAGTTGCTAAGTATTTTATGCACTAATATTTATAGCGACAAAGCTAAGTATTTTATGCACTAATATTTATAGCGACAAAGCTAGGTATTTTATGCACCAATATTTATAGCAACGAAGCTAAGTATTTTATGTACCAATAGTTATAGCAAAAAGCTAAGTTTTGTATGCACCAACATTCATAGGAAAAAAGCTTAGTATTTTATGCACCAATATCTATAGCAACAAAGCTAAGTATTTTATGCACCAATATTTATAGCAGCAAAGCTGCTAAGTATTTTATGCACCAATATCTATAGCGACAAAGCTAGGTATTTTATGCACCAATATTTATAGCAACAAAGCTAAATGCTTTATACACCAAAATTTATAGCAACAAAGCTGCTAAGTATTTTATGCACCAATATCTATAGCAACAAAGCTAAATGCTTTATACACCAAAATTTATAGCAACAAAGCTGCTAAGTATTGTATGCACCAATATTTATAGCAACAAAGCTAAATGCTTTATACACCAAAATTTATAGCAACAAAGCTGCTAAGTATTTTATACACCAAAATTAATAGCAACAAAACTACTAAGTATTTTATGCACCAATTTTTGAAGCAACAAAGCTAGGTATTTTATGCACCAATATTTATAGCAACAAAGCTACGTTTTTTTATGTACCAATATTTATAGCAACAAAGCTAAGTATTGTATGTACCAATATTTATAGCAACAAAGCTAAGTATTGTATGTACCAATATTTATAGCATCAAAGCTAAGTATTTTATGCACCAACATTTATAGGAAAAAAGCTTAGTATTTTATGCACCAATATATCTTTGTGCAGATATTGGTCCTAAACCTGCTTTAGCTGTTCTAACTTAAGAATTCTTAAAAATTACTGGCTTATATGTAAAGTTAATGGTAATTATGTTCTTGCATGATCTGATTAAATAAAACTTGTTATTGTAACGTGAAAAAAGTCATATCTTACTATCTTTCATGCACAATATGAATCCAAAATAAGAAATGTCAGACATGACCGTTTGTTTCAAGTACAGCTATGTGTTAATTTCTGAATAACATAAATACATTTCTTATTATTGTTGAAAATCGTTACCTACAAACAGCAGAATGCATTGAAGTTTTATTATCGTTTTAAACTAATGTTGTTATTGTTGTTGTTGTTTTCAAGGAAAATTAAAAGGATCAAGAATACCTTCAGCAAACACTTTAACCTCACAAACATGAAGTTCCGTCATTCCTCGGTTAGGTCCAAATATTAACGTTATGACGTCACTAGGCTTGACTGGAAAGACCAGTGTCTCTGCATACGTTACGTTTTCTGTCTCTGTGTAAACCGGCAGTGTAAGATCCGAAAATCTGTTCAGGTGAATTTCCAAATGTTCCAATGTATCTGGAATGAACGATTGAATGCATATATATTTTGCTGAAGTAAGAAAAAAGTTAAACTTCGTTTAAAGTTCCTACTTCGTTTACTGCTGTTTCTGATAACAATGTATGATATCAAGTTCTGATTTATCATGCTGACTAGTTTTAAGGCACTCCTGATCACATTTTGTTAAATTTTTCACATTATTAAATTCTACTCTATGGCGCATAAGCAATGTGTAAAATACACTTTTAAAAACAAAACATCGGTTGTAACGAGAGTTCTCGTAGAACTTAAACATTTTGTCAATTGTTAAGGTATTTGAAAGCCCAAACTTATTCATTTCATTATATACACAGCTATTATACCCACATGAATCACCCTTAAAATATATGACTCGACACATGTTCTAGTATGTATATTTAGTGCTCATATGTTAGTATTATTAATGCTTAATTCATTATCAGATACAGTTTTGTAAGGTATTATTTTACCTGCTATTACTATCAGGACATTTTGTCAGTATACATTTGTATATGTTTTACTTTCTGGTGTTGTAAATGGGGTAATGTAGATGTAATGTTTCAAATGTGGTATCCGACAATTTAGACCAAAATATTTTTCTCAAATAACCAAATAAGTAATTCTTACCTGAAAGATCCTGCGAAATGCTGATGATGCCCTAGATCTGTGTGAACAGTGAAGCATAAATCCCCATTTGTCATTATGAGCAGGTATTTGTTTGTTTATTGAGTTTATCGTCATACCAACAGTATTTCAGTTATCTGGAGACGGTGTCCACTTGAAGCAGATATAGTGCTGCCTTCACTATGTATAGCATGCCGTGAACACTTGGCATGATACCACACCCAGTCACATTATCCTGACACCGGGCCAACCAGTCGTGGAACTACCCTTATATTTGCTTGAACGTTAGCAAGGAAGCTTTACCACTACCATTTTTAACGACTTTGGTATGTCGCAGCCCGGGATCGAACCCGGGGCCTCCCTACCTGGAGCCGACGCTCTACCGATTGCGCTACCAGGTCCGGTGAGCAGGTATTTCCTATCTGAGCCACGCTGCAGTGATATTTTTTTTAGCTAATAAAACCATGTTGCAAATCACTTTTGAGATAACAGTATATCGTCATTCTGGTAATTCGCTATGACGTCGATATCTATTTTAGAAGAGACCACTGTCGTGATTATCTATAGGTTTGGAATAATTGATTTTTTAGAGCGTTTTTATAGTGATTTGTACTGTCTAACAACATAGTCGGTGTTCAAAACCGTCTTTACTTATACTAAAGAATGAACAGGTAAAGTATGATTATACTATACATTATACTAAAGTATGAGTCTATGCAGAAATTATGTCCTAATTCCCCAAATGAGTGATAAGATATTGTTACATGAATTTGGAATATGCAAACTGTCGGATACCACCTTTAATACGCAGCATATTATTGTAACTTGTGATTTTATGGAGGCTCTTGTACAATCTTTACATTAGTATCAGGCGTCACAGGAAGGGATATATTTTACAGAAGATATCAGCAGAAACGTTTACGTTGCAAAATAAAATCACAGTTTATAAACATTTTATGCTACGTAAAATGTGGGACAGGGCTAGTCAAGATCTGCGTTTTTATCTGTCTTATCAGTCTTGTTAGAATTAAATGCCTATATTGTATATTTTTAACAATTTGTAATTTAACAATACATGCAAATTAAATATACATGATACCTGATATTTTGCAAAAAAGTGCAGATTCTGATCGTGATAGCTCTCAGCGGGATATTTCATATTTTTCCCTACACTGTTTGCTTAAGCTTTTACAATCCCTGCTCAGCAAACTAATACTCAAATTGATAATAATTGCGACAACTACAGAAAAACGACAACCTTTCGACACTAGTAGAATGGCCTGTATAATGTGCTTACATTGTGGGTCGTCTGTCTGTCCGAACACAGACACCAGTGCGATCCTGTATGCGCGGCCGAGGTCCACCTGTAACCATGGCGATATTTCTACGGACGTTGCCGCGCAGCATTGACATACACTCGGATCTGTTCGGCTATCACCGTCAACAGCCTTCAACGGTTCCCAGAAATAAACGCTAGGTTCCGATTTGACGGAACTCGCGTTTACAAGCTGGTCTTTTGATACAAGATCTGAAAACGTGATGTATTGATTTGTATCACACACCCTAATAAGAATTTCCATAAGTCAATCTTGTATGATGCACTTCACTCAAAACTCGAAACGTAATCTCTAATAAATAAGTATTCAGATTCTTCTAGAAAACAGCAAATGACTCTGAATGACGAATGGTCAGTGGAAGAGCATTCCACATTTTCGGACAAACAAGGCTAAAACTCTTGTCACTGAATGTTTTCCGTTTGTTAAAAGGAACGGTCTAACATCCATTAGAAGTATTAGATGACTTCAGATTGCGACATGGAATTTTTTCTGACATAAGTTCAGTAAGACATGCAGGTGCGTTTCCTACAGAGCATTTGTACATACAAGTCAAAATCTTGAATGATATTCTGGCCTGATGGGTAGCCAGATAGGATCAAGATGTTATTCATGTCAAATTGTATAATTTCAAATTTGATATTAAGTTCCAAAACAGAATTATTATACATTTAGATCCAAACCTGAACCCCAAACATCATAATGCTTTGGGGATTAGACATTCATACAGCGCACACTCTACACGTTTAAAACATCCGTGCTCAGCATTCTAATATATAACTGATAATTAGAACCAACATATACATATTTATAGATAAGATGAACTATATAAGATAATGTTTAGCTATCAAAATCGCTATATACTTACGGTATTTGCACTGAGCACCGTAGAAGTCTTCTTCGCATGATACACACTCCCCTGTCACGTGGTCGCAAGGAGCCTGAGCAAAGCATGCTCCACATGTTCTCACACAATCTTGACCAAACGACCCCGGATAACAATCTGTAGATAAGAGAAGTCATGGCTTTATATTTTATCCCACACTCCTCATACCAGTTACATTTCTCTGTCCTACAGAAACCACAGTCATCTTGAAATGCACGTGTCCATAGCGGAGATCATGCTAGCGTACATCGATATCGGAGTCAATGTAAAAAAGGTGTTATAGGATTTATATGTAATAAAATCGATACAATTTATCTTGATCTCGTTCAAATCTCAGTCGTCAAGACCATTGGAGATTTTGCTTTTTGTGCCGAAGGTTACTGTGATCTTACTGGGCATTAGTTCTATGCCAGGTCCACCTACCTGGCATACTTTCTATACCATGTGAGTCTACTAAACATGCGTTCTATGATTTGTGTACCTTATTGGCCTAAGTCCTATGTCATTTACGCTAACTGGGCATCAGTTATATGTCATGTTCACCTACTGAGCAAAAGTTATATGTTTGTGTACCTAATTGACATTAGTTCTATGTCATGTGCACCAACTAAGTATTAGTTTCATGCCATGTGTGCATTCTTGACATTTGCTATATGCTTTGTGCACCTACTTGGCATAGGTTCTACGCTATGTGCGGCTATTTGTCATTAGTTTTATGCCACGTGTGCCTGTCCAGTATAATAGTTCTATGCCATGTGTGCCTACTTGACATAAGTTCTATGGCATGTGCGCCTATCTGGCAATAGTTCTATGTTATGTGCGCATAGTTGGCATTAGTTCTATGGCATGTGTGCCTATTTGACATAAGTTTTATGGCATGTGCGCCTATCTGGCAATAGTTCTATGTTATGTGCGCATACTTGACATAAGTTCTATGGCATGTGTGCCTACTTGACATAAGTTTTATGGCATGTGCGCCTATCTGGCAATAAGTCTATGCCATGTGTGCCTACATGTACTTGACATTAGTTCTATGCCATGTGTGCCTACTGGACATAAGTTCTATGGCATGTGCGCCTATCTGGCAATAGTTCTATGTTGTGTGCGCATACTTGACATTAGTTCTATGCCACGTGTGCCTATTTGACATTAGTTCTATGCCATGCACACCTACTGGATATTAGTTCTAGGTCATGTGTGCCTATTTGACATTCGATCTATGCCATGTGCGCCTACTTGACGTAAGTTCTATGCAATGTGTGACTATTTGACATTAGTTCTATGTGTGCCTTTTTGGCATCAGTTCCATGCAATGTGTGACTATTTGACATTAGTTCTATGTGTGCCCTTTTGGCATCAGTTCCATGCAATGTGTGACTATTTGACATTAGTTCTATGTGTGCCTATTTGGCATCAGTTCCATGCCATGTGTGACTATTTGACATTAGTTCTATGTGTGCCTTTTTGGCATCAGTTCCATGCCATGTGTGACTATTTGACATTAGTTCTATGTGTGCCTTTTTGGCATCAGTTCCATGCAATGTGTGACTATTTGACATTAGTTCTATGTGTGCCTATTTGGCATCAGTTCCATGCAATGTGTGACTATTTGACATTAGTTCTATGTGTGCCTTTTTGGCATCAGTTCCATGCCATGTGTGACTATTTGACATTAGTTCTATGTGTGCCTATTTGGCATCAGTTCCATGCAATGTGTGACTATTTGACATTAGTTCTATGTGTGCCTATTTGGCATCATTTCCATGCCATGTGTGACTATTTGACATTAGTTCTATGTGTGCCTATTTGGCATCAGTTCCATGCAATGTGTGACTATTTGACATTAGTTCTATGTGTGCCTATTTGGCATCCGTTCCATGTCATGTGTGACTATTTAACATAAGTTCTATGTGTGCCTATTTGGCATCAGTTCCATGCAATGTGTGACTATTTGACATTAGTTCTATGTGTGCCTATTTGGCATCAGTTCCATGCAATGTGTGACTATTTGACATTAGTTCTATGTGTGCCTATTTGGCATCCGTTCCATGCAATGTGTGACTATTTGACATTAGTTCTATATGTGCCTATTTGGCATCAGTTCCATGCAATGTGTGACTTTATGACATAAGTTTTATGTGTGCCTATTTGGCATCAGTTCCATGCAATGTGTGACTTTATGACATAAGTTCTATGTGTGCCTATTTGGCATCAGTTCCATGCCATGTGTGACTATTTGACATAAGTTCTATGTGTGCCCTTTTGGCATCAGTTCCATGTCATGTGTGACTATTTAACATAAGTTCTATGTGTGCCTATTTGGCATCAGTTCCATGCAATGTGTGACTATTTGACACTAGTTCTATGTGTGCCTATTTGGCATCAGTTCCATGCCATGTGTGACTATTTGACATTAGTTCTATGTGTGCCTATTTGGCATCAGTTCCATGCCATGTGTGACTATTTGACATTAGTTCTATGTGTGCCTATTTGGCATCAGTTCCATGCAATGTGTGACTATTTGACATTAGTTCTATGTGTGCCTATTTGGCATCAGTTCCATGCAATGTGTGACTATTTGACATTAGTTCTATGTGTGCCTATTTGGCATCAGTTCCATGCAATGTGTGACTACTTGACATTAGTTCTATGTGTGCCTATTTGGCATCAGTTCCATGCAATGTGTGACTATTTGACATTAGTTCTATGTGTGCCTATTTGGCATCAGTTCCATGCAATGTGTGACTATTTGACATTAGTTCTATGTGTGCCTATTTGGCATCAGTTCCATGCCATGTGTGACTATTTGACATTAGTTCTATGTGTGCCTATTTGGCATCAGTTCCATGCAATGTGTGACTATTTGACATTAGTTCTATGTGTGCCTATTTGGCATCAGTTCCATGCAATGTGTGACTATTTGACATTACTTCTATGTGTGCCTATTTGCCATCAGTTCCATGCCATGTGTGACTATTTGACATTAGTTCTATGTGTGCCTATTTGGCATCCGTTCCATGCAATGTGTGACTATTTGACATTAGTTCTATGTGTGCCTATTTGGCATCCGTTCCATGTCATGTGTGACTATTTAACATAAGTTCTATGTGTGCCTATTTGGCATCAGTTCCATGCAATGTGTGACTTTATGACATAAGTTCTATGTGTGCCTATTTGGCATCCGTTCCATGCAATGTGTGACTATTTGACATTAGTTCTATGTGTGCCTATTTGGCATCCGTTCCATGCAATGTGTGACTATTTGACATTAGTTCTATGTGTGCCTATTTGGCATCAGTTCCATGCAATGTGTGACTATTTGACATTAGTTCTATGTGTGCCTATTTGGCATCCGTTCCATGCAATGTGTGACTATTTGACATTAGTTCTATGTGTGCCTATTTGGCATCAGTTCCATGCAATGTGTGACTATTTGACATTAGTTCTATGTGTGCCTATTTGGCATCAGTTCCATGCAATGTGTGACTTTATGACATTAGTTCTATGTGTGCCTATTTGGCATCCGTTCCATGCAATGTGTGACTATTTGACATTAGTTCTATGTGTGCCTATTTGGCATCAGTTCCATGCAATGTGTGACTTTATGACATAAGTTCTATGTGTGCCTATTTGGCATCAGTTCCATGCCATGTGTGACTATTTGACATAAGTTCTATGTGTGCCTATTTGGCATCAGTTCCATGTCATGTGTGACTATTTAACATAAGTTCTATGTGTGCCTATTTGGCATCAGTTCCATGCAATGTGTGACTATTTGACATTAGTTCTATGTGTGCCTATTTGGCATCAGTTCCATGCAATGTGTGACTATTTGACATTAGTTCTATGTGTGCCTATTTGGCATCAGTTCCATGCAATGTGTGACTATTTGACATTAGTTCTATGTGTGCCTATTTGGCATCAGTTCCATGCAATGTGTGACTACTTGACATTAGTTCTATGTGTGCCTATTTGGCATCAGTTCCATGCCATGTGTGCCTATTTGACATTAGTTCTATGTGTGCCTATTTGGCATCAGTTCCATGCAATGTGTGACTATTTGACATAAGTTCTATGTGTGCCTATTTGGCATCAGTTCCATGCCATGTGTGACTATTTGACATTAGTTCTATGTGTGCCTATTTGGCATCAGTTCCATGCCATGTGTGACTATTTAACATTAGTTCTATGTGTGCCTATTTGGCATCAGTTCCATGCCATGTGTGACTATTTGACATTAGTTCTATGTGTGCCTATTTGGCATCAGTTCCATGCAATGTGTGACTATTTGACATTAGTTCTATGTGTGCCTATTTGGCATCAGTTCCATGCCATGTGTGACTACTTGACATTAGTTCTATGTGTGCCTATTTGGCATCAGTTCCATGCAATGTGTGACTATTTGACATTAGTTCTATGTGTGCCTATTTGGCATCAGTTCCATGCCATGTGTGACTATTTGACATTAGTTCTATGTGTGTCTATTTAGCATCAGTTCCATGCAATGTGTGACTATTTGACATTAGTTCTATGTGTGCCTATTTGGCATCAGTTCCATGTCATGTGTGACTATTTAACATAAGTTCTATGTGTGCCTATTTGGCATCAGTTCCATGCAATGTGTGACTATTTGACATTAGTTCTATGTGTGCCTATTTGGCATCATTTCCATGCAATGTGTGACTATTTGACATTAGTTCTATGTGTGCCTATTTGGCATCAGTTCCATGCAATGTGTGACTACTTGACATTAGTTCTATGTGTGCCTATTTGGCATCAGTTCCATGCCATGTGTGACTATTTGACATTAGTTCTATGTGTGACTATTTGGCATCAGTTCCATGCAATGTGTGACTATTTGACATTAGTTCTATGTGTGCCTATTTGGCATCAGTTCCATGCCATGTGTGACTATCTGACATAAGTTGTATGCTATGTGCGCCTACTTGACATATGTTATATGCAGTGTGCACATTCTTCGCACTGTTTCTGCCCCTGATAGTCTTAGTTCTATGTCATGTCTGCGCACTTGACATTAATTCGATCTATGCCGTCCTTTATGTGCTTATTTATATAAGTTGGGTTCTATGTTATTTGTGTCCAGTTGGCATTAGTTCTATGCTTTGTTTACCTCCAGTAACATCCCAATTGTACCTACTGAGCATTGGTCCTATTTTCTGTTTGCCATGTTTAACTACTTGGCATAAATTCATGCCTTGTTTGCCTACTTGGCATTAATTAATTCAGTGATTGTACTTGGCAATATATTAATCCATGCCGTATTTTATTACGTATTATGTACTGCACCACACATATCACATCATGTCAATGTACGCTTTTTATTTATAGGTGCTATAAGCATAAATTGTATGTTCAATGTATTATGGAATAAAGCAAAAGTATTTGCCTTGTTGGCGAAAATAAATGCCATGTTTGCCTGTTTGGCATTAATAAATGACGTGTTTGTCTGTTTGACATTAATAAATGCCATGTTTGCCTGTTTGACATTAGTAAATGCCATGTTTGCCTGTTTGGCATTAATAAATGACGTGTTTGCCTGTTTGGCATTAATAAATGACGTGTTTGCCTGTTTGACATTAATAAATGACGTGTTTGCCTGTTTGGCATTAATAAATGACGTGTTTGCCTGTTTGACATTAATAAATGACGTGTTTGCCTTTTAAGAAATTACGTGTTTGCCTATTTGGCATACATCGTTTCTAATGTTGTTTTGTTGTTGTAGTTGTTGTTGTCTTTACATCGCACCGACCCAATTATGGTCACAGACTTATGTCTGAGTAGAACCACCGGCGTCTAAATGGCCTGCATTTTATAGCATGTCTTTCTTTGTAGTAGTGGACCAATGTTGTGTGTGTATGTGCATCTAGGAACCAGTTGTCCAAGTTGGCTTTGCCTTAGCAATATGATTGGAATGTTCTTTTGACCTACCTTGCTTACATGTGGGCCCGCTGTATCCAGGTTCACACCTGTCGCAGATGCCGCTCGCCCCGCTACACGTCAGACCGTGCAGGCAATGACCGCAAGGCAAGGAACAAAGCGGTCCATACCGGTAGGGTGGACACTCTGAAATATATATGAACACGTACAGTATGTAAAACGTTGTGTACGCTGTGTATGTAAAATGCAAACAAAATCATCATCATCCCCCTACTCCCTATCATCATCGTCATCATCATCATCATCAGCAGCAGCAGCAGCAGGCAGCAGCAGCAGCAGCAGCAGCAGCAACAACAACAACAACAACGACAGGGTATCAACAACACAAGCAACACCAGTAACAAGAACGCACTTATCCAGTTTAATGTCAACATGACAAACAGTAAATAATGTGTTTCGACCATATATTTTTTCAATCACCAGTATTTTAAATTATGAAAAACAGAACATTGTAACTTTTGATCGACATTCATTTTTTTCATAAAGCATAATTTATGATGCAGTTGCAGATTGGACGTATATCGTTAATCGTTTGATGTTTTATTATCTAGAAATAAATTAAATATTGGATTAGACTGCTATGTATTTTATATGAGTTTGGGACGAATTTACTATTTACCCATTCCAAAGACTTCAATTTCGCAGACTATCAGTCGCTTCAGGTGGCCTGGTAGTTGCAGCGTGACGTAGCGGGCACCGACGTCAGGCGTGACCGTCACCGTAATGGTGTTGTCTGGTATTGTGTAGTTAACGAAGTGCCAAAGGGAGCCCCACGATTTCGCATACTCGCTCAAATAAATGTTCAAGTACAGTAGTTTATCTGTAAGATTAAGTGAAAACGAGTCATGAATACATGGTTAACTTTAAAAAACGCGACGTGTAGGCTGCATCCTATACACAGTGAAGGCAGCACTATAACTGCTTCAAGTGGACATCGTCACCAAATAACTGAAGTACTGGGATTGGGACTACTGTACCCACCGCCCCCCCCCCCCACCCCCACCCCCCTCAACACACACAAAACAAAATAAGCAAACAAAAAACGATATTTTGCTTTATTCAAAAATTGGTGCGAAATTAACAACTTTTATTTCTAAATAAAGTAAATTAATATTATCAACTAACTCGATGCATGAACTCTTTTTGAAATATAAGCCTGAAAGTTCAACAAATCAGAATATAGTATAAACTTCCTTAGGGTTAGCATGATTACATAAAATGTGCTATTAAAATGTAATTAGACTTGCATAAAATGTGTAAAGTGGTTATATAAAATAACGTCATATTAAGATGTAAATGAGTTGCGGAAGAATATTTTTGTAGTTTAAAAACATGTTCCAAAATGTTATTATGGAAACTTAGGACAAGTGTAGAATGTATCTTTGAACTGATATGATCGTAGATGACGCTAAATAATTAACTTAATTAATTGATTTTTTGAAGAAAAAATGCTTGTAAAAACAGAGATACCCCAAGATAAAACGTTTTCTGACACTCGTTGTATTTTACACTGTTTATTAAACATTTAAACATCTGGAATCAGCCATTATATACAGGTCACTCTGACCTGACGTTCAAACCATCTGAAATATCGACCGAAGCAGTTAACGAGGGTGTGGACGTTGTGCTTTGTGGTAATTGATAGGATTTTAATTGAACGTGAAGAGTATGAAGGATCATGTTTTGTGCACTATTTACACAACAGTATTGCCGCGAATTATTTCTAAATGTTTATTGGATTTATTGTCCCGCCAACAGTATTTCAGTTATCTGGAGACTGTGTCCACTTGAAATATAGGTAGTGTTGCCTTCACTGTGTATAGCATGCCGTGAACACCTGGCATAATACCACACCCAGTCACATTATACTGACACTGGGCCAACCACTCGTGGAACTACCTTTATATTTGCTTGAGCGTTAGCAAGAGAGCTATACCACTACAATTTTAACGACTTTGATATGTCGCGGCCCGGAATCGAACAGAACCCGGAGCCGACGCTCTACCGATTGCGCTTCAAGGTCCGGTCCCCTTTTTTGAAAAAAAATGTTACCTTTCCAGGCACAATAAGGTAAATGGTGCTATCTGGAATTTCTACCAATGTATAATCCCCGTACATTGGATGTTGGAAGTTCCGATTATGATTATTTTTGAAATCCTATGTGGCCCATGCAGGTCAAGCGTCATCCAAGGATCCTCCTCGACAAGAGTTCCGGCACAACACCCGCAGGTAAACATATCTTTTCGGCTGTTTCCGTCAATTGCTCGTGAAGGTTTCCAAAGATCGGTAGACTCCGGATAGGCTAGTTCGCTACTCGACAACATAGTTTTTCCTGTAGATATCAAAGCTGAAATGTAAAATATATAAACAACTTAAAGAACAAAAACTAGTGTAGAAAAATGTCGGACGTAGTTTTTGTTTGAGATTTACCGTCTCTTTTTTAAACTATACAACTCCGCGTTAAATGAAGTGGACATATTTTAGGCAGAGGGTTAAGGGACGAGCACCAAGAGAGGGAGAAGTGATACAAATCTCCCTGGTTACATAACACATACCATGTTTCACAGGATCTGCATTTCAACGCACTCTACATGTTGTCTTATTTATAAGTTAGTTCACTTTCTGTTGCATTTTTAAGTCACGTTTATAGCTAGTTTAAACAGGCTGATCATACCACTGTGCATATTTGATGATGTGATACTGCTACAAACCATATGACTCCCTTGCGCTTCACACCTGACGAATTATAAAAGACCACGCACGACTTTCCCACTTTTTTTAAAAGGTTGCAAAGACAACAGATCGTCGGTAGTTATAACTTTTGTACCTATTCCAACTCCAACAATTCCATTTGAAATATTGAGAAATTAAATATGTTTACCGTAAAGACATTTATCGTCATTATATCCAGGTTGGCACGCTTCACAATGTCCGTCAATGACGTCACACGTGACGTCACCGTCACATTTCCCGCACGGCGTGTTACAGCCTTCACCAAAGAACTTGTTGCCACAAACTGTGAAAATAACAGGTTTAGTATGATTTAAATAACAAAAATAAGCACAAGAATATGAACTATTTCTGATTTGGAAAAAAGCGTTATTTCAAACGTTCTGCTATCATGGCGGGAGTTAAAATAAAACATAGCATTTCCTTAAATTTACTGTAAATATACACCTTCGAATACAGACCATAGTCCACATAAAAGTTTATAGTATCATTACTGTGTCGTCTCCCTTCAAATAAATAAATAAATAATGCTCATATTAAAGGAAGATAAAATAAAAATACACACTTCTCCCGAATACCCTAATTTCACAAATGGTCAATGACTGGCTGTTAGACTTTCTTGTCAAGGTCACATATCTGGTCACGTGGTCTGGTATTAGTTCTAGATGCACAAAAGTCAACGGTTGGTCGATAATGGAATGTGGATCCCCTATATCCTCTGTGTAGGCGGTGAAAAAGATGTTCGTTCCATCGAGCATATCTGAAATTTATGTCAGTCACAGACAGTCGCAAACACACTGATTTTAACAAACCAGAAGGCGACATTTCATTTACTTTTCAAATAGTACTCACAAGCGAAAGAAGAAAAGCTTAAATGCAAGATCTCACGTGTAGAGAATACACGGATCTGAAAAGGTCGAAACCGGAAGAAACAGTTCTAAATATCAACTTTCATGAGAACTAAATCAATGGAAATATATCAATATGGTTTCCATATATCATATGGAACATTCTTTAAAGGTAAGCATACACACTTCTCACACAAATTATGTTTCACTGTGCTAGAGTTACCACTGCCGTGATGAAAAGAACGTGACAATAGAGAAGATTATTCTTCTGTCTTTCAATATCTGTGTCAATGTATAAATGTTCCATACGATTAAAATGTTAACAATTTGTTTTAAAATGTAAATATTCTGTAGTCTTTATCGTTAAAATAAAACTACAAGCGTATGCTATGTTTTAAAAACCTTTATTATCAAAATATTATAATCTCCTTTAAATTTAATTCGTTTAGCCCCATGACGATTTTCCTTTAAAGTGGCAGAGGTACTGTGATCTGAAAATCGCGTGACCTTTAGCGTAGAGATTGGTTTGCATATAGCAACCCAACCCAACAAAGTCCTTTAGAAAGTGGTTTGGTGAGCCAGCGTTTGACAAGAACAGCACATATAGAGTTCACAAGTTAAGGAATGTCTGAAAAAATATAGACATCGGGTCAACTTGGTAAGGGCTGAAATTTCCAACATAACCTGCTACCACGACTAATATGGCCGCATACGTTAAACGTCATCCATATCTGCGATGAGCAACTAGTTAGTTACAACGCCTAAGAAGATGAAAAGACATGCAATCATCATTTCCTAACTTTGTTTTGTTCATCTGATTTAGCAACATTGCAAGCTTTCTTCTTGCAAGCGCATGAAGTTGCCAAAGGTAGCTTCCTCCTCACATTTCGAAAAGAAAATTACAAAAGTTAACATTAATAGGCCCACGGAGAAAGTTGTCTGCTAACCTGGCGGTTAGACAGAGAGAAAACATTACACACCAAAACATATAAGGCAACACAAACCTAGGATGGGAAATTCCGGGCACAGGTCGCCATGCGGTGGGAAAAAAGAAATCCACAGGGGAAAAAAGACAACTGATACAAGAAGAAACTCTGCAGCGAGGAACACATTACGGAACAAAAAGAAGTTAAGCTTGGAGGCGAGGCCACCATAGTCGGAATCCACAGTAAATATTACTACATACATATACCGTGCGTTACTTGACCAGAAAAATTCCATTCTCATGAATATATGCATGAAGCATTTGATTGGTCCGTGTCTAAAACGGCATGGAAATTCAGCCAATGAAACTATTGCATTTTGTAAACAACTGGCGTGGCAGGCTAGTGCGGCCATCTTAACATTGACAAAAAGTTTGTTGAACTCAAATTGAAGAGTAGCGTTGATGTTACACGCGTTTGCATTGGACCACTGGCTGCTATGAATATTCATGAAAAAACAACAACAACAAAAACAAACATCCAAGTATCAGACTACCAGAATGAAGATAATTGGTCTCGAGGATGGAAGACGAAGGCAGGTGGACAAAGATAGGTGTCCCAGAAATAACCATAAACTGGCAGGAAAAAAAATGGTGTTACAGACCACTGCAGCTGAACTTGATCAGTTAAAGGCCTGTTGCCAACACCATAAAACCTGCATCATTGAAACTGAATCAGAGTTCGGTTTGCTCATTGTGCAGACACAGGGTTACCCTCCGCCGTTTTTTGTCATTCTGTCCATAAGAACTTTCCCAATATCGATACAGATGGAAACACGATCAAATCCAAGCAGAATTTGCACACTAAAAATGAAATCGGAACAGAAAAGCAAGAAAAATAGTTCAACAAAAATCACACAATTTGTGAAAGTCGGCGAAGAACCTAAACACATAAAGAAAAGCAAAATACGCCGGTATCCTTGTAGAAGCAAACAAGTAAGATATGAAAGCTGACCTTCGCAGTCCAATTACCTCTAAGACCTGACATTGTAATTTTATACAATCAAAACAGTGTTTATGGCAGAACTGACAGTGCAATGGAAAGAAGAGTACAGTAGAAGAAGAATACTAAATGAAGAAAGTACCAAGACTTTGTAGGAACGTGCAGAGACAAAAGCTGGAAGATTTAAATCTGTCAATGAAGATAGGAAGCAAGGCTACCTCTCGCTAGTCAAATGAAAGATGTTCGGAGAACAAGCAATCAAAGGTTAGCCGTGTAATGCCGCTGCGCAGGCACTGGGAAGAAGTGCTGACTAAGCATCTCTGTTGGCTGCGGCGGTGCAAAACAACAACAAAACAACTGAAACAACAAAACAACTGAAGGGACAGTCGACCATGGGAAACAGCACAATTACGGGAACAATAACATCCCGAGCCTTTTGAGGCACAGAAGGACGGATACCCCAAAAACGTAATTGCGATAAATGCTGGCAATGGCTGCAACCAGCTAAAAAGAAGTGAGCACTTGCAGCAAAGAGTGTTATTAACGCTCGAAGAATAATTATCTTTTTAAAAAAAGGAGCGATTGTCAGTCCCACGAAAGACACAAGATTTAACTGGTGATACGAGTGAGAACATAGGTCAGGTTCACAACCTCACCTCCTTTATTTTTATTGACTGGGGCCAGCTGTATAGCGGGTGCATCAAATTCTTGAGAGACCTACCCTGTACATGGGGCCAAACTGTACAAGCCCACTAACGAAGAGGCGCATCCTAATCTGTCTATTCTCCTACTTCTGGCTGGATACAGAAAGTGAGGTGGGGTCAACAGGTTTTGGGATGGATATCAATCTTACCCGACGCAAAAGATAGACTGACACTAGCTCACCAAGTCCTCTTTCCTGCCATGACTGCTAAAGTTCCCGTGATGATGTTTACCGAAACATTTCTGCACAATCGTAAACAATTTCGAAGTAAAACTGGAACTGTCGCTTTGTTCATCTGTCTACTGCGCATTTTTCCGCTTATACCTCAACCACACCGCGAATGCTTTCCGACAAAGACTGATAGTACGGCTCCTACCATTTTTATTTTGATAATCCTGAAAACTCACGAAAATAAAACAATTGAATCAACAACACCAGACCCGGATTTACCAGGCGGGGTTTGGGCCTCTGGGGCCTCGGCGATGATGCAGACGGCATTAGCCGAAGTGTTACGATTGTCTGTCAGACTGCATTCTAATCAAGGTACATAGTAGAGTTTCAGTGTCCTTAAAGTTAACCTTTTCAGGTCATGGCAAAATGGTTAAAAGGGGCTAACAAGAATTTTGTTGTTTTTGAAGATGTTTTTGTGAATTATTTTGAGGTCACTGCTTTGAGATTGGTTATGATATACAATTGAGCAAAGATGCAATTTAAAGTTACATCCAAGCAAAAAACAGAACATAAACAGTGGCAATAGTTGTTGGCTTTTGTATGACAAAAACCCTCCGAGACAAAATCCCTTCCATTCCTTTTAGCGTAGGCGGACACCATCTTAAATAAAACAAAAGTAGAAAAATCACTCCCGTAAATTAATTAATATAAAATATATCTCAAAATTGGAATTTTATAACAAAAATACGATGTTAATATCATATTATTTACGACACTTAGCTTTGCGAACCAAATAAACAATATTGCAAAATGTAGACAATTTACACGAAGGAATGTACGGGCATTGGAAAATTTACGGAAAGGTACGTGTTTGCTAAAAGTAACGAAGAAACTTTGCTCCGGAAGGATTTTGTCAGTATCCCGTTTTAAGCAATAATCCAGGCTTTACAGAATGGTGTTTCTAGTTAAAAAATAGAACACGGATTATATATTGCCAAGTTGTTGATGACTTTATTATTAAGTGATCTGCAGCTGTAGGAAGCACTATGTGTAGCAACGTGCAGTTTTCGTTGGCTACAACGTGTTGTTGTTTCAAACAATTGATTACAGCTATAATACGTTAACCGGAAAGTGCAATAATTCTGAAATATTTTCTTATATTTTGAGTTGCCCAAAGTATGAAGTATATATGTATGGATTTTTTCATCTTTGTTAATATTTATCATATATTTCCCTTAGCTAACACTGTACGGGAAACACGACGGTAGTTTGACGATGTGTGCACAAACGCTTTGCTTGGTTGATGTGTCGAAGATCCATTGGAAATTTTCGAGAAAATATCCGACGATAGTGCAATGCTTGTTTGCTGATAAACTAAGATACTTAAAGATCATAATACTATTGTTTTTTTCCTTCCTATTATATGCAAACGTCAATCGATGGTAAAACAGAGGTGCATATGTAATTTAACTGCATTAACTCAAAGGCATGCATGTGTTTGCCTGTTTCGGCATGTTTTTGTGAAGTATTTGAACCAGTTTCAACAATAAAGTCATGTGGCTATAGGTTTATGTCTGAGCATTTTTCAGCGTTAGTTTAATATAACCATTGAAAACGAGTAACCTTTTGTCCAGAGACACTTCAGAACGCACCTTAGACACTTTAGAAACCCCTTTTTCCGGAGGAGCATAACCACGGACACCCCCTCCCCCAACCCAGCTGAAAAGTTCCAGGCCTGGACACATTGGGAATGTGGTTGACAGCAACCGAAAAATATATAAAAAGTTTAAACATATCTCAGTCATATGTCTGGAGTCTTGTAGTATATTACAACAATAAAACTGTGAACTTAACGCATCAAAATTGATTTTTGTTCATTACAACAAATCACGTTGTATGTGTTAACATGGGATTCCTGTGGAAGTGTGAATCAGGAGACTTGAACCCCTACCTTCCTCGTTGTCGGTCCTGGAGTACAGAGTTAAAGCGGAAACCCTATGCTCCAGACCCAAGTCCACCTGCAGCCAGGGGTCCAAGGTTTGAGACTGGGTTGCGGCACAGCACAGACACTGGGCCGTAGTCCGCACGGGTTCCTCAGGTTCGTCAATGGCCAGCTCAGGACCCCAAGAGTGGCTTGGGGGGTCTTGTCTAACGGAGCTCATACTGACATTGGCCCCCATGGATACAACGTCTGGTGGTAATTGATGCTTGTTATATAATGACGGCTTATAGATGATCAATGGTCAATAATTAACGTTGGTGAAGTTATAATAAAAGATACAAGAATTGGTGACAGGTCATGATTAAAAAAAGATATTTTTTAGCAACTGTTAATGTAAATGATTTATAGATAATGAAATATCACTAAAAATGATGGCTTTTTATTCTCCAAGAAGATCTGGAAATCCACACACGCTTTTGCATTACCTAATATATAAAATAAAATAAAATAAAAATATCTAAGTGCAGTTAACTATTGATACATCAGCTAATTACCTGTGGACCACACGACAATCTCACAGAGGGCGAAGCGCACCGTTGTTGACCGGCCAACTACGACATACTGCACAGCTTTATCCACAGGCAATGTGAAGGACGCAAAAATGGTGTCCTGCTCCACCACCATGCCATCAAGAGTGGCTGGCACCGTACTACCGGGAACCATCTTTTCAAGCCAAACGCGCGCACCATTAAGATTACCCGCTGTTTTGGTAGGAGTATATGGTTTCGTTATTAAAGTCAAACCAAACTACATTTTGCAAGTAATTAATTAGTATATAATTATTTAACTATAAAATAATGATGAAATTATGTAATGCAAATCTGAACTTATCAACTGGCTTATAAGACCCTCACAGCAGTCCTGTACATGTAATCTCAAATTATGAAAACACGTTTTTTCTACATTTCATCAAAATTCAAATTATTGCAAAGGCAATTCCTGCGATGATAAGTTTTGCATAATTTGTCCCATTTCGAATAAACATAAGTAGAAATTACTCTTATATGATATATTTGATATATGTAAATGATTCGAACACAGTTTACATTTTGCCTGCTAAGCACGATTTGGTCAGCTTATGACGATTTATGGAGAACCAGATTAGTCAGCTTCTTGCTGGCAGCTGCCTAATCAGGATCTGAATTTTTTGCAGCCTCGTGGCTGCAGATGCTTTGTTACCTCTGCCTAGTAGAAATGGCAAATAAAAATTGTAGGAGGTATTAAAGAGATTCTACCTGATTAAGGATAACTATTAACATATTATATATTTTATAACATTTTATAGATTATTATATTTTATTTAAAATATTATATTTTTGTATAAAAGAAAATTGTATTGTACCTAAAATATGTAATTTTATCGGACTACAGGTTACACAATGCACTAAGATTGGTGATAATGTAGCCATAACCAGCTTAACAAAAATTACGTTTGTTCCTTTTTTCTTCATCTGCTTTCGTATTTTTCTTCATATTCTTAAAGTTCAAAGAGGCAATACTTTCAAGTCTACCTTTCACGTTTATCCGTGAAATGTTTGATTTTTCTTCAACGACAGAATCAGGATAAGACTTCAATTAAAACGTAACAGGAAAAACCTTACTAATTCTCTTAAAAAAATATAATTTTAGAATATAAATGTTAGAATTAAACAAAAAAATTATACCGTACATACCGCCATTTTGTTGCGAAAGATCGAGTCCATATATGTCGATCTTCGATATCTGCGTCATTCGAGTCAGGTCTAATTCGAAGTAAGCGTCTTCAACTTCATAATACGTCATAGCGCAATGTAGTCTTTAATTACAACAAAATAAAAGCTGTAGAATATGCTATTAGGCTATTATCAGTTACGAATACAAACGGCATAGTTATCTCGTTTCTGTGCTATATTAGCCGCATTAATAATTGTGTACACACGTTTCATTCTAATTACAACAGCTGTGATGCTTTTTTGTTATTTATTTTTTGTTGTTGTTAATTTAAGTGAGACCCAAGTACCATGGAATGCGATTGCTTAATAAAGGAGGTAATAAATACTCTAACGTTTGCATTAAATATAATACGATGCTAAGGCTACAACGTACATGTCTATACATACTCAAAAGATCCGACGGTGACGCCATCAACAAGACTGTTTAGATTGGAGCCTTGTGTTCCATTCACCCAGACAGACGATGACCTAACTATGGCATTGTTTGATACAATTACTGAAAAAAAATCATAAAAAAGATAAAAAACAAAACTCTTAATCGTCGTCATCATCATCATCATCATCATCATCATCATCATCATCATCATCATCATCATCATCATAATCATCATCATCATCACCATCATCAACATCAACAACAACATCAACAACAACATCATCATCATCAACAACAACAACAACAACATCAACAACAACAACATCATCATCATCATCATCATCATCATCATCATCATCATCATCACCATAAATATCCCGTTTCTTCTTCCGCATCTTTTTGTTTGTTTCTTATTCAAAAATTATTCCTTTTTTGTTCCATGTTTTACCTGTATATTCAGGACCATTTAGGTCCACGCTGGTGACGAAGGCTGCAGGTACTGCTAAGATTATTGACAGAAGAACTAGGTCTCCCATCTAGGCACCAACACAGCTAAATAAATAAAAAATCTTATTACAACATTATTACAGCAGTTATAGTAAATCTAGAGAAAGTGATTGTTCATAGTTTATTTGCCTGTGAATTATAATCACACAATTAGTTTAACAAATACGGCACACAACCGTATAACGGTTATGAACCAAAAGAAAACTTGACATGCCTGCCAAAAACATGTGAAAGTTATATAAATGAAAACGTGAGATTATTTAAAAAGAGTTTTCCTTTTTAAACCTTTTTAATGAAAGGATTTTCAACGAAAATATGCGTTTATCCTTGAAAATATTGCCATAGTGACCGTGTTATCGACAGGAAGATTCGAAACTGGAAAATGAAATATTCACTACTCTAACATATATTATTATATATTCGCTCTATGTAGCATAGAGAAATACAAATAAATGGTATATAGTATATTAAACTGCAATCACCTATGATGCACTTGACGTCATGACTTAGTTGTTCCCTTCACCGGGCATCTACTTCCTAAACGGCATCTACTTCCTAAACCGATAACTCATTCTGTGTGATTGAACGTCACGTGATGTAAATACTGTGTTTAACACATTACACGCTGACATCTTTTGCAACATATGAGGTAAGAAAGTCTTTCCAAACTTGAAGTTATATATAACTAAACAGGTTCTGTTTTGGTCAGTTATCAGCACAAATGAAATATCGTTTGCTTACTTGTTAAAATGTGTCTGTTCACTTTGAAAATTATGTTATAGCCTTATTTAACAATTTTAACATACGTAATATAGTTTTATTGAGGTGCGAAATATTTGTGCATTAGTTAAATGGCAAATCACATTTGGTCTCTTAGTTTTATAAATTGAAACGTACAGACATTCGGATCGCGTTTGTTACGTTTTCTCGTTGCGGTATTATGTATCTGTTGAGAAAAAAGCATGTATGTTGCTGTCATCAATGACTTTAAACAGATCAAATTTACAAAAGTAAGAACTAAAGTGTGTCGTGTGTAGTGGCTTTTTGGTGATGTCGCTAGCTCCAGTGTCATATGTTATGAGAAAGCTGAATTTCGGAAGCCATAAGGATTGACCCTGCATAACCTTGATTCCCCGCAGTCGGTCTTAATGTCAGGAAAAAGGTAGTGCGTATATAATACAAATATATATGTAGACGGTGACTTAATGTCTAATTGTGTCTTGGCATGCTTCCTATGGTAGCATAATTATTATTGAAGTCGGCTTAAGCTAGGTGTTAAAGTAATTATATAGTGTAATGAATATGCATATGAAATGCAGATTTATCAATGAACAGCGTCGTGCAGGAATATCACACATGACTAAAGGGACAAAGAGTGAGAAAAATGTTAGTAGAACCAGTGTTTCACTGGTTTTGCATTGTATACTAGGCCCAAATATTTGTGATATCCCGCGCGGGGTCTCACAGCGTTCTGCGAAGGATTGCAGCCGGGATTTAGATTAAGATCGCATGAGTGTAGTGCCGAGGCGTTCCAAATGAGTCAACGTTACTTATCGGGAAGTTTTATAGTTGGTGCGACAGCTTATGTTTACAAGGTGGATACTGCACACGGCTATGATCCCATACGCAGGGTAAATATAGAGAAGAGTAATGCGGCGGTCGCGTTAGAATGGAAATAAATTGGGTTAGTCCGTGGGTTGTTTGCAAATATACTAAAGTTCGGAGTTAAGGTGCACAGATATTTAACCACTAGGGCAGTATAAGGAAATATTTGTTAACAAACAGCGGCCGACAAAAAATATTTTATTAATAATTTTGGTAACAAAAAAGCAAAAACAGCAGGACTTCATTTCGTCGGATAGGTTTAGATTAATAAATTGTATAATAATTTATTAAGTTCGAATATTTCAATAGACAAAATATTTTAATTGTATTCATCTGTATTGGTTAAGTTGCAATAACGACCAATAATAAATCTAGATTTATTTATTGCAAATTCCACATTGAACGTGTTGTGAATATGATTTAATGTTGCATTCAATATGCGCCCATTGTGTTGCAATTTTGTCAGCTTAGAAAGTGAATAAATCATACCTAAGCAGTAGAAAGCTATCCATCATTCTATGATAATTTTGATTTAAGGAAACGCAATCGGTTAAATAAAATGCATGTAATGTGCACTTACCAACATTCTACAGAACCGTCTGACGCCATTTTGTAAAACGTGCATATGACGTCACGATGACGTGACCTACAGATGATCATTGAACTCTTTTCATATTTAAGACAACAAATGGGAAAGTATGGAAGGGATTTATGATGATGATGATGATGATGATGATGATGGCGACACGACTATGCAGCTCTGATGATGTGGAAAATGATGACGATGATGATGTGAATGATGATGATGATGATGATGATGATGATGATGATGATGACGACGATGATGGCTGTGTCAATATGATGAAGAGCAAATACTTGACAAGTTTCGGAACTTGTATGCTGTCGGAATACATCAGTGTGACTACAAAGACTTGCCAATAGGTCTAGTAAAATATGGTTTTCCAGAAAGAAAACTATGTGGCCAAAACGCAGTCGTTATTTATTAAAATATACATGTACAATTAACGAGATAAATCATAGTCGATTTATAATGTCGTATTTTGTATATTATGCGCATTTTATGTTATACATACAAAAACAATCCATGGTACGTGCCGCACAGGTGTGACACCATATTCGAAGATGACCTTTTACCAAGACATTTTTATGTCGATACTGTTTATTGGTGTAACAGTTGTGCCCTTGAATTAACAGGTCCAATTCTATAGCAAAAAAAGAGTGAAAAAAGAGAACTATGTTCTCTGATTCTATTTTCATTTTTATTGTGATTTGAAAAACTGGAGTTTTACTGCCTAAAATATTAAGCATATTACGTCAGCATAAATTAAAACAAGAACAAAAATTGATGTTGTTTATATTTCCAAAAAACAATTGTATAATGCTTTACTTAACTTTAAACAGTTATTATAATATTGTCATGTAGAAAAATCTTCAGTCTTAATTACAATTGAAATGTGGCTTTTTATTTAAGTAAGAATTCTTATCAACTTTAGATAATAAAGAACTATTAATCTGAAAGTTTAATAATGCACAAGTTATAACGATGTTGAAACGTAAATTATCGTGTTCGATTTTTTACCATAAATCCCTTTCAAAGAAAAGCGTGTTTTTGTATTCAGTGGGTGCAAGTGCTATTTCTATGTTGGTAAAGCTTGAGATACCTGAATAATAGATCGATTTTATTAGACAAATATCCCATTATGATTAAATTCTTAATTTCTAAAATTCGTCCTTAATAATAATCAGTCAGTACAAATAAGATCATATGAATAATTAAATAATTGACACTACATGGTTAAAAACAATTCAAGTGTTTTCGTTTTTAAAGAAAACTAGAATCATAAAGAACTCATATGTGCATTGCATTCCAATTTAAGTTTTGTGTTTTGTTGTATCGTATTTAGGGTCAATTTTCAGAAAATTCATAAACCATGCGTGTTTGGAGGATTGAATTCCATGAGTCCTTATAGTGTTAAAATGGAATAATGTTATATATTTTTTGTTAAAACGATACATTTAAGTCCAAAATTCCACTTTGACGATTGCGAAAAATACAACACATGTCAGAAACGTACATCTATAGTAAACATACAAAACACACATACTTTCATTTAATATTTAACAGCAGCAATATCTCGGCATCATTTCGAACACATGAGTCTTTAAGGGAATAACAGGAAAATAGTAGGTAGCTTACACAAAATTCTTATAGCCTGATTCCATGGTAAAATAAAAACAGTTAAATTATGTTCTGCATGCGAAGAGCAGAACGATGAGCGGAGACCAGCCTGTTGTAGATCTTGTAAGGTGTTCTCGACATCCATTGTAGGCAAAATCTTAAGCAAGATTCAGTTCCTTGGCACGTCCTCACGTATTCGTTAGCAGTTACACGTTTTTGATATACGAAGTTGTTTCCGAACAATTCACAACGACCGTCTCCTTCTAAGGTCGCAACTACGCTGTGTAAAAATAATACTTGCATACTTCTCATTTTAGAAACCTACATGTGTGTCCAGTTTGTGTCATTAAACGTATAAAGATGATTTCTTTTTTTCAACCATCATGATAAGTTAACTTTCAATTTAATATTTATAGGACAAAATCCAAAATCCCGCGTTGTACTCTCTCATAGTAACTAATATTAATAAGACATTAATATTTCATTTCTCACCGTTACAATGATACAGGCCATTGGAAACTGTTACTTTAAATAGTGTGGTCATTGTCCTATAGAACAGATGATTATTTATAATCGATGATATTTAACCTTACTGAAAACGAGACCATTAAGAATTAATCATTTCATGATAACATCACATTAACTCCCATTTCGTCTGCTTTCTATTGGTTTACCTCCATTTCTAATCAGATTCTACTTAAACTATGAACAATATTCTCGTTTTGTTTACCTTTGTTAAATTTAATTGTTGACAAAGAGCAAAAAAATATTACATTTTGTTATTTTTAATTTTAGTAAAGGAACAAACAAGAAATAACAACATACAATTTTTATTCATTTCAGGGTGTTCACAACATCTGCTACAATCACAAATCATTGCTACATATCGACATAATAGAACTGTTGACAAGTTACAAAAGTATATCTATGCCAAAGTAAGCAGTTTTCAGATGTAAAAAACAAAAAGCCTTACTAAGATGGTGTTTCACTTGATCCAGTGATCAACATAAGGATCTCCAATAAAATAGGAAGTCAGAAACAATTCAAATATCTTACACGGGACTACTTACCTCAATGAAAACTGTGACGTTGTTTTCTTTACAAAAATGTTGCATCATTATAACTGCATAATTGTAAATATTTTAGAATACCTGTCTGGTTTAAACAACAAATAAAACTTTATACAATCTGCTTTTAACAAAGGATGTATATAATGTTTAGCGATTTTAGAAGCATAACAACAAGTAATGAAACACCATGTACCTTTAGTAATTTCAATGTTTTATATACGCTTTCTATTAGGCATCAATTAAACAGGACAAACCTTTCAAAACGTACATCAATTGAATAAGGTTTAATTTTTAGTTTTAATGAAAACACGTGTTTAGGGCATAATTATAATTAAAGTTAATATGTTGTGACAGATTTATGTTTCTTTATGTTATCTTTTTAATATCACTGAACATAGGGTTACCATATACATTTGAACAAACATATTGCAGAGTATACTATCTTAAACATATAAATAAGGATACTGGTTTAATAATACAAGTACACTATTTATTCATGTCCTTATACCAGTTATCGTAAAAATACATTTTTATGTTCAACATGTATGTTCCTTACCAAAACATTTTATTATGCTGAAGCCTTAGTCACATTTGTTCTATGGAGACTGAGTCCACAAAAAAAAACATGTGGTTACCACAGTGACAGGATAAAGACACGCCGAGGTCGAGCCGGGTAGAATCGGACGACAACACATCGCTTGTCGTGCAGACGCTGTAGCTTTTAATGAATGTAACCTTTCCAGGTAATCGTTACGTCAGAGTTGATATTTACCTTGATAAATGTCATTTATGAGCCAACATTGCATTCTGGGTCAATATCAAAATATTCACGACCTAACAACTATATCGAGACCCTAACAATTTTCTTTTGGTTCAATAATTCTGTCGCTTAACTGAGTTTTGTTTTTTATTTAGCAAACCTGATGATATAATCGACCCTACACAGCACTCACAATGTAAGTGGTGAAGAAAATAAAAAGTTATTCACAATTCCTGTTATAAAAGTCATAGTCTTCGTGAGCTTCGTACGAACTGCCAGCCTCTAAAGCTGATACTGTCTGAAGATTGCATTTGTCATTTCCAATAAAATATTCAAAATTGTTGCAAGAAGCCATGTTAGTGCACGCTTCAGTGCACTGGTCTACCTGTACATTGTAGATTTGTTGATGATTGAACAAATGTATTCGATGTCCTGGGTACCTTTGAAACGTGTCACCATATGTTGTGCACTCTGAAAAGACCGGTAACCATAAAATTAATCAAGTATTAAGTCATAATTTAAAATCAGTGTTAAGTTTATATAATAAACACTATTACGTAAACTATTTTTACATCCATCATTTGTCTTGAACATAAATACCGATAGATTTTTAACGCGCTAATACATTTTCAGTACAAAATAAGTACACGTATATATAAAGTATTGTAAGTATTTAATCCCTTTTGTCAAATTGCTTATTGAAGAACGTGATTGAATGAATAAATATATCTAAAATAAGAACTCTCTTCTAATTTAATGCCTTTGTTAGTTGACATTCTATTTTTACATGATATGTCCAGACAATCTCTAACTTTAATTACACAATTGACTCGAGGTAGATTTACTGTTAGCGTGGTTGTTAAATGGGAATTATAGTAATACCTTGTGATGTTGCATCTGATGTTGGCGCATCAACTTAACTCGATGTGACGTCAACACACACACACACACACACACACACAAACGCACGCGCGCACACACACACACGCACGCGCACACACACGCACACACACACACGCGCGCGCGCGCGCGCACACACACACACATATATATATATATATATATATATATATATATATATATATATATATATACATATTCTTACCCGTGACGCATGTCCACGTGGTGAAGTTGAAACTGTATCCCGCGATACAAATACATTGACCATCATCACTGCACTCCTGGTTCGGGCCGACACATTCCGTCAGATTATTACAGACAGAGCCCCAAAACTCTGTAAAGATATATAAGAGCGATATAAGAGCCAAAATGGTCTTTATGCGATTCCGATCAAATGATTTAGCTAGATAGAAGTCGGCACATACTGGAGAATTCATACGATATATACATTTTATTACGTGTAGTTATCTTTGCGACGTCTAGTTGTTATAAACAGACAAGTCCACAGAAACCAGGACAGACAGAGCGATACACAGAAGGTCAGCCGACAGACAACTTCACCGTTGGTTTAGCCACGAATCCATGCAGAACGTGGGTTAGAAGTCGTTGACTGTTCTTCGTGCTATCATCCAAGAATTTATTTTAGATGCAGTGCGTGGATGGTGGTAGGAAAAACATTTGGTAGGAAAACATTTACAAATGAATGAACTGAATAATTGGAATATCGTGTACATACTACCAGGTGGAGAGAAGAACGCCGAGCTGGGACTGCCAGTTGACGATCTTGTAAGATTTTTCTTACAACCCAAACATGTACCATCCGAATCTGAAATGTCGTAGAAAAATCCTTCGCATGTGTCAGTTACTACGCATGACATCGCACATCCATTAACAGTCACTTGTCCCTTCCTGTATACAACATTGTCGCCCGAACATGTGGCAACTGTTGTGCTGCCTCTAAAGTACCCAGTGAAGGGGTAGTTAGCATTGTCCACATCTGAGAACATACACCAAACAGTCACTACGATGAGCAGAAACTGATATGCAAATACGTAGGCCATAGTGCTGTTAAATGACAAACTGTATTAATTTAATTCACGTATTTATACCTTTCAAACTTGCAGTAGTGTAATACACGCCATTTACAACCAAGTGACATTCAAAGTAAATCATACAATGCTGCCCAAGGCGGATTGATACAGTGGTTATAGATGACGCTATTCAATGTAAAGTAAATGTTAGTGGAATTCCCCCTAGATTTAATGAATATTTATAAGCTCAAAATGAACAATAGATACGGTTATACGGATCAGTGATCATGAGATATTTTAATGTGGGGTTTTAGATACCTTGCATTGACCTTATTCTGGTCATACTTTTGATAGAATATCCGCTTTTATTTCCAATCTCTGCAAATAATTTACTTATATGATATTTTTTAATGCCAGCACTCGACATTAGCCGTTTCGTTATCGTCCGAAGTTCATTAACAGATCTACAGATACGCAGTAAGGGTGAATCAGGGGTCAAAGCTAATTATATATGACACACACACACACACACACACACACACGGTCATCGGTCAGATTCCTGAAGGGACGAGACTCAACATCAGTCCCCTACTCTCTATAAACGATCTCGTATTTTGATTGTTTTAGTTTAGTGTTGGTGTTCCTATTTAAGAATCAGTCACTAATTTTCTTGTTGTGAGGTATGTCTGACCTCTGTGTTTTTGTCAAATTTACATGTACCCTGTTTGCCTTTATCTAGAGGTAGGTTAGATTGAAATATCTGTGGACATTTTGATAGGACTTTTTTATTCATTTTTCCCCAGCACTATTATCAAAATAATACGTAATTATATTCAGTTGCTCATATTCTTCGTTTTTCATTATGTTACACGGCTTTAGATATTATGTTTTTAATTCACACGTGGGTAACTTTTTATATCTTCATTTCAATAGATTATTCGACCGCGTGATGTCAATATCATTAGAAAGGCGTGGAATTAACGAGTGCATTTCTTGCACTTCGTCGTATTAAGTAGACTTTTAAATATTTATGCCAGCATTTTCAAATGTGACTCTACATGTTGTGTTTTTGATGTTTGTATGAGAGATATAATGGCCTTTTGTTATTTCCTTTGTTTACTGCCGGGAATAAAAACTGCTGCATTTAAAGCGACCCAATCAGATTTGAAAAACGCTTTAAACAGATTTTCAGTTTAACTTTATGTATTGATAATTAAGTCCGCAAAGCTATTGGATTACAGCTTTCAAATTTGACAAGGAAAATGACCCAAAATGGGCGATAATGATTTCACTCGCAGTAATATAAAAGTATTGGTAACACATGTTAAAACTTTCTTTATATTAAGACAAAAGTAAAGTTCACTGAGCATTGTTGTAAGTAGTAAGTAGTTTTATTACACTTAGTTTATAATGTCGAACATAATTTAATCAAGGTTTTAATAAGAACAACAATACAATGGAAACAATTGTATGTGCGCGTAATCAAATAATTTTGGCGGTGTCATATATTAACTAAGAATCTATATTAATTGGGAAATCTTGACAGTTAAGTGTGATAAAGATGGCAAGATGGCGGTTTTCTTTACAAAATACTGCCTTACTTTGCTTTTCGGCGGTGGTATGTTGCAGATACAATACGGCATACCTGTAACCAGTACTCAGCCATATACCTGCAAACTTAAAACTTTCTCATTATTAAGTATACCTACGTTTAACCTTCATAACAGATGTTTATGATTTATTAAATAACACCAATTATAGTTTACAAAAGTATCCGACTGTTGCTGTTTTAAGCTCTTATACATAACTGGGCCTGGCTTAGGCAAATATTGGATAATCAGATCAGGATCTAAACTGTTTTCTGCTAAGTCATTTTCAATACGTTCTGTTAGCTATGCATGAAGTTGCCAAAATAACAAAGCATAAATTAAATGTAATGTACATGTAGTAGAGGCGATCTCTTGTGCTCGCCAAGGAGCCAAGAGATAGGAAGTGCATGAAGTGACAGGAGTGGCATCTTGATGTCGCAGATTTCAAAGAAAAAGACTGCTACTGTTTTAGCATTTTTCTTTTTTAACGTAAATAATGTACGTCTGCTCACAGAAATTTCTGTCACATTAACATCTAATCCAATAAGAGCTCAATTCCGAACCTTTTATGATAAAGAAAGCTGTTTTTAAATAATTCCATCTGCTTGACTAAATGGGAAACACAAAGTTGTTTAATACATTCCAGACCCGATGCTACATATATTCATCTGACTGTTTGTGATAGTGGCCAGTCTCGATGCTACAAATGTCCACCGGACCGTTTGAGATAGTGTCAGTCACGGTGTTACGAATGTACACCGGACCGTTTGAGATAGTGGCCAGTCACGATGCTACGAATGTCCACCGGACTGCTTGCGATAGTGTCAGTCACGATGCTACGAATATCCACCGGACCGTTTGAGGTAGTGACCAGTCACGATGCTACGAATGTCTACCGGACCGTTTGAGGTAGTGTCAGTCACGGTGTTACGAATGTACACCGGACCGTTTGAGATAGTGTCAGTCACGGTGTTACGAATGTACACCGGACCGTTTGAGATAGTGGCCAGTCACGATGCTACGAATGTCCACCGGACTGCTTGCGATAGTGTCAGTCACGATGCTACGAATATCCACCGGACCGTTTGAGGTAGTGACCAGTGACGATGCTACGAATGTCTACCGGACCGTTTGAAATAGTGTCAGTCACGGTGCTACGAATCCCCACCGGACTGTTTGTGAAAGTGTCAGTCACGGTGCTACGAATCCCCACCGGACCGTTTGAGATAGTGGCCAGTCACGATGCTACGAATGTCCACCGGACCGTTTGTGAAAGTGTCAGTCACGATGCTACGAATCCCCACCGGACCGTTTGTGAAAGTGTCAGTCACGATGCTACGAATCCCCACCGGACTGTTTGAGATAGTGGCCAGTCACGATGCTACGAATCCCCACCGGACTGTTTGAGATAGTGGCCAGTAACGGTGCTACGAATCCCCACCGGACTGTTTGTGAAAGTGTCAGTCACGATGCTACGAATCCCCACCGGACTGTTTGAGATAGTGGCCAGTCACGATGCTACGAATCCCCACCGGACTGTTTGAGATAGTGGCCAGTCACGTTGCTACGAATCCCCACCGGACCGTTTGTGAAAGTGTCAGTCACGATGCTACGAATCCCCACCGGACTGTTTGAGATAGTGGCCAGTCACGATGCTACGAATCCCCACCGGACCGTTTGAGATAGTGGCCAGTCACGATGCTACGAATGTCCACCGGACTGCTTGCGATAGTGTCAGTCACGATGCTACGAATATCCACCGGACCGTTTGAGGTAGTGACCAGTCACGATGCTACGAATGTCTACCGGACCGTTTGAGATAGTGTTAGTCACGATGCTACGAATGTACAACGTACCCTTTGTGAAAGTTTCCAGTTACGATGCTACCAATGTCCACCCGACCGTTTGAGATAGTGTCCAGTATGGATGCTACGAATTTGTATATTTTGAATCAGTGACCTTTATGTGGAAATCGAATGCTCTCCCGACTGTTCAAACGACACTAAGTATATACATATTTTATGTTGTTTATCATATCAGTCTCAAGACCATCATACAACGTATACCACCATACTTCGTTGACCTGAATCTGAAAAAAGCAGGAAATATATGTCTGATGTTATTAACAGATTCAAATATAAAACAGCTTCTTAAAAGCTCCCAAATGTTTAGAAAAATAAATTATAATTTATATTGAAATGAAGGTGATAATTCCATGATGGGATATGACTCTTAACTACTTAATCTATTTAAACTATTCTACTGAGTTATTCCCCCTGTTGGAAGATATTGAGTATACTGCATAAAGAAATAAGATGATATTATTTTGTTTCAGTTGGATTCCCTCAAAATGTCAAGGGCAACTCGTGCGCCCCTCTGTAGTTCTGTCTGTCGTAGTTCGTTCTCGAAGTACGCTGTCAAGTTCATTTGTATCTAGCAATTGCATTGCAGATCTTTTTTTTACCATAATACCATTCTACATTTTTAGCTGGCAGCTAGCAAATTCAAAAGAAAATTCACTTTTCGTATTGCATACATCAGCATACATTGGGTCGAATTGTCCGTCATCCTGGCTACCCCACCAGTCCCTCGGTGCTGTCGGCATGAAAAGACCTCTACGCAATACCGGTGTTGTAACACGCTCAGAGGAACGGCTAAGTCCCTACTGGGGGGTCGAACCCACAAGGCGAATGGATGAGAAGTTTTGTGAATCTTTGGACTTTTGAAGGCGTTGGAAGTTGTTTCGAGCATGCCATTAAACCTGTGCAACATCTGTTTATTACTGTAAATGAATGCATGAAGGTCAATACTGTTGCTTATGTAAGCATAAATGATTGGTATCTCAGCACTTAGTACATTTTATATTAAATGCGTCAAATGAAAATTTTATAAATATGGGGCTTCATCTGCAGGTACAAAATACAAAATTATCGTGAATATTGTGAAAAGCAACTTTTAAGCGTTTTAAATGAACAGTGGCTTTTTTAGGAAAACTAGAAGGATAAGAGTAAGAGAAAAGTTTTTCCATGTACATGTACTGAGTATTACTCTATTCAAGTGTGTTTTTTTTTCACCAAACGTTCTGCCAACATATTATAAATAATTGCGTCTCCTATTTCTTCACTGTAAAGTTCGAAGTCAAGTTCCTCAGGCAGACTATATTTTGAACTATTAATAACAAGAATCCATCAGTTATTCTCCCCATTAATGTTTCAATCCCCAGTAAGAAGTTGACCAGTAGGTAAATAACAATAAGGTGAAGGTAAACGATAACAATCATTTTGAGAAGAATCATTATTGAGGTTAAGGTTTGTTAAAGTTGAATTGTAATTACATATAACACCATTAAAGTTATTTTTATTTATTTTAAAAATGGTCTTAAAAGTAAGCGAAATTATTCGATTTTTATAATACTAAACCATAGAACATATGTTTATCCCAGCAAGGATTTCAGTGTTGACTCTACACAAGCTTATCAACGGGGCACAGTGCCCACGATCTGTCTCAGCATAATGATTGATTTCTGTGTAACCAAGCGTAACATCACCGGTGTTGGTTGTGCGCCAAACGTCGTATTTGCAAACGCCCAAATCTAGACTAGCCGCTAGTTTTCCAATACAGATTTTGATGAAGAACACAGAGGATTCCCATTAGTATTTAAATCTCTGAGAAATACCAAAATTGGAGGTATTTATATAGGGCGAAATCTAAGTCATCACTAAATATATAGACCTTAAAATTGTAAATCAGCAAATGAATAGTAGGATTTCATACTGGTTATATTATTAAAAAGCGAGAAACCTCAGCATATGGGTGTTTTACAAAGAGATGATCGAACAATTGGATGCAAGATTCCGTATCACACGACTGTCGAGTCTAAAAGCACAAAAGGTGCAGTCCTTTCTTTCACTACTTGACCATCTGACAATCATTGGTCTCTGAAGCAAATAATTACGTTTCCACACATAGGGTGCATATGGAATCATTTAAATATTTATCCCACCATCTCTGTAAATATCGGTTGATATAACCCGTGTGATAAAGATGAGCTTTATCAACCGATATTCGCGCACCTGCTCTAAGCCGGACTTCTTTTTTGACGAAACGATCAGGAGTGTTTACGAGAACGAAACTCATTTATCCCGTAATTATGCTTGTGGTAACCCCAAAAATGTCCATAATATAAATTTTGGTCAAAAAGAGCAAAAGAGGCTATTAAAAAAAAAGGATGCGAACGGTTTCGATCTCTGACCTACGGGATTGAAAACTTTAGTGGCAGCGTCTTTACCGACTGAGCTAAATGTTCCTCACATTTCTCCGAAGTTTTATTTAACAATGATATAGAAAATTTTAAAAAAAAATCTATCAGAAAAATGAAACAACATGTATTACAGGAACATGATTAAAATTGTTTAGTAATAGTAATAAAATCAATAAAAGTACGAATTTGTAGTCTGCAAAAATAAAAACAACTCTCGAAATGTCAGATCATGCGAGTCCCCGTTTTTTTGATGTTATTTAGTGTGAATTGAAAGAATGTGATGAAGAATCGTATAAAAACCTAAGCAGTGCTGAAGAGATGAGCTACGAGGATTTCGAGGCAAAATCTGGCTTTAATCCGAACATTTTTGAGAATGAATTTGATCTTGAATCTGTGGTGACTGTCTCAGATTGCAATCATCTGCCTGATCTTAGGGCAGACCCTGATGATCAAATTTCGTTACATGATGAACATTCAAATGGTTTAGATAGAGCTCGATCTTTAGTCGAACCAAATACAGCTGACTGCACAGATCTGGACAAATGTGCTAAAAATGACAGTTTCTAGACGTAAACATGAACACAACCCACCACTTCCAATCCCAACATTTCTCTAAATTTCGCAAGTCATCCTGTCAAAAACACAACTATCTTCGAAATTTTAAAGCGCTATATTCAATGTTCATAATTTCAATGTCATCAACAATTCAAATCCATGAGCTACTATTTGTAACAGCCACAAACACACACACTCAAACCTCGAATGTAATTCGCGTTTCTTAATGCCAAGTGCGTAGCAACTTTAATGTTACACGGCCTTGACATTACACACTACATGTATAACTTTACACGAGGGTGTGATTTTTGTTGTTCTTTTTTTTCCAACCATTATTTTCAGTTATCGTAATCAATTAAATTACAACCTTATGTATAGAGCAAATAAAAAAAGAAATAACATGTTTATTGTCATATTTTTATTGTAAAATAGAACTATTTCTTATAGCCGAATTACTCTATTGCTCGCGCATGAATTTCGTGTATTGCACTGGAATGTCAGATTATGTAACGGAGGAGCAGTAGCGGTAAATTTAAATTTTTACCTTTGAAAAGCTCTTCATGGTGGGATAAAAAGAATACCAGGTTAGTGTTGATATAGATAAATGTTATCATGCTCGGCCCGAAAATCAGAAAGCACTCGGCAAGCCTCGTGCTTTCTGTTTTTCTTAGCCTCGCATGATAACATTAATCTATATCAACACTAACCTAGTATTCTCTATATATCACTCTACACTAGCTAATATGCACCAAAACAATTCAGTAATCGACGTGACAAGTTAATAGCATTGCGTATTTAATAGTATTTGCGTATTTAAAGAGTCGTGGTGAAAACAAAATATGTTTTTATGTTAAAAAAATTGTTTTCCCATGTTCGTTTATAATATTTGATTTTCTGCTTTAATTTTCATGTTAATACTTTATTTTGTTGATTTCTAATTTTAAAATTATTTTAAATTATTTTAATTTACACGTTGTGGCGGGACGATTCTAAGATAGTTACCGTCTGGCATAAACCTGACAGCTCTTATGGAACACGGAATTATTCATTGTCATTAATTGCCATAGTGTATGCTCATTATTACGAACACACATGAGATAAGAGTTAAAGTCAATCATGTTAAAGATTTATTCTCTTATTAATAAAGATTGATAGGCACAATCTTTACGTTTAGCTTTCCATGTAACTTATGTTAAGATTTCAATGATTTCAAACATGTGTTTACTTAGATTTAAGTCGGAACCTAGGAAAAGGACATTTGTTTTTTTTATGCGCAAAAATTTGTTGAATCGTTCTTTTTCCGATTACATTATTTTAAGCACTTGGAATTGTTTAAACGCCTTAGACGATGACAATGTGTATTGGCACTAAGCAGTCATTGCATAATTATTATGCTAAAAACAATCACCTGGTCCTTACATTAAATTTATCACAAGTCAATAATGAAAAGTAAATACGGTTCATTCGAATTTCTATACTTATTTACTTTACTCATCATATAAAGAGTGTAGATCAATAGCCCTTAATCAATATCTAACACAGCCAATGAACTATTGCATAAAAAAAATCATGTTGATGCATTTTATAGAATGCGGAAGTTTAGGTAACATGTTTCGCCAGGCGGGTTGTTTATTTAAAAGACGTGTAATTAGTAGTACAAAGAATCGTTTGAAGCAGTAAATTGATAAACATCTTCAGCGCCGCATGTGTGTCGTTTTTGAATCACTTGAATGTGGTTATTATGCATGATACGCGGGATTGGTTCACCCACATGGGAAGGTCGGTGATTGTCGATAAGGAACACTGAAGTGTAAATTCAACGAATGAATTTACTTTATAAATCATGATAATTTAGAATTATGCATACAGAAAGACGACAAATAAGAAGGTGTAAATGTAAAATACACTCTATTCAGTCTGTAGTAAGTAGCAGACCTCCTTCAGTCCACTATTTTTTGCACCCGAAAATATGTGATTAGACACAGTTGCTGATGCCTGTCACTGGTCATTCAGATGTATGGGGAGGGAGAGTCAGAAGGCTTTTTATTTAAATATCAGATTTGGCTAGGCGTTTTCTTGCATATCGGTTTTATTAATCATTAATCATAATATTTCGAGAGTGAATATTTTTTACTTATCCAAATGTACCCGATTAGGAAGGAAGACCGTGGCGGAACAGCACCTTACTGGCTGGAAACAGCCTATTTTTAGGCGGGCGATAGCTGTCCAATGAGGTGTGAAGATCCCTTCCACCATCGGAAGCACCCGCTGGCACCCCACTCTACGACCGTCGGGTATTGTAGCTTATAAGCTATAGACTGTCGCTTCCTGTACAGTGCCGACGTTGTGAAGCGAAGCTGCAGTGTCCTCTCCAGTGCGAAAGCAAAAGCATGGCAGTGTGTTGGACTCAAGTTTCAGATATTTCTTCGAGCCTTTCTTTTGAAGCCTTTCTCCAAAACAGATGCGACCGCGTAGCAGCGGAGGCTGTCAACAGAGCTGTCCTTCTCTGCATGGAGCACTGGTAGCACCGAGTTACATTGCCGGCGGCAGGCATAACCCGAGCTGATTATAGAGCCATTATATGAGATATCACAATATTGTAGAGAATAAGTAAAAGAACACGCATCTGTGAATAAGTTTAAAGGTTGTATCCGACAGTTTAGACCAAAAAATTTTTCTCACATAACGGAATATTTCATTGTTACTTGATAAGTTCCTGCAGAATACTGTTCATTGATGTCCTAGATCTGTGTGAACAGTCAAGCATAAATCACCAATCGTTATTGCAAACAAGTATTTCCTATGTGAGCCACGCTGCTGAGATAGCTATTTTTAAACTTAGAAAGCCACGTGATCACTAACATTTGAGATCACGTTATATTGTCATCCGGGTAATCTGCTCTGACGTCGATATCTATTTTTAGCAGAGACCACTATCGAGCTTTTGGAAAGAATACAGCTGGAAAGAAAACACAGTGAGAGTGATTTTTTCGCAATTAGTTCTGTCTAACAATTCAGTTACTGTTCAAAATCGTATTTATTACGATTAAAGTATAAATTTGTACACAAATTATACCAAAATTCCGTAAAGCAGTGGTTCGATATTGTTATATGTATTTTACATAGGCGGACTGCCGGATACCACCTTAAACACAATCCAGCTTGGGAAATAGTTTATATTAAATGAAAAAAAAAAAAACTCATAAAAAAACTTTAAATAAGCTGCTCTTCCTTTTATTCCGTATGCGGCTCAAAGTGTTCAACCAGGAACATCTACCATGGTTTTTCGTCAACATGACTTAAGTTGTGTAGAGATCACATATTAAGAAAACACGTTATACTTACGGACGCGTTATGCCTTGTAAAACCAATTATTAGTACAAGACGATAAAAACAGTGTGCTCGTTTATGTTTAAATATGACATTTTAGCATTTTTGTAAACAGTCATTTTAAAAATCATGTTGTGCCTTGTAATATATCGGCTAGAGAGCTTCAACATCCTGCTTCAAAAAGGCACAGTCTTCGTGATCCCCATAGCTACTGTCTCTCCCCTGTATCGCGAAAGCCAATTAATAATTTGTTCTTTATTCTGTAGTAAATGTCAAATCGTATGAAGCCAATTCATATATATACTAAAACTAAAATGATAATGATTATTTCAATTAGATAAATAATAATAACTACTGCTACTACAACTACTACTACTACTACTAATAATAATAATAATAAATAATAATAATAATAATAATAATAATAACTTCTTCCACTACTACTACTACTACAATTACTACGACTACGACGACGACGACAACAACGAAGAAGATGACAACTTCTACTTATATTTATTGAATTGTACATACGTAAATACATGTATGTACCGTTGAAAACAAAATGAACACAATTTTGACAATGGAATTTTGATGACGATAATAATTATACTTAAAAGGATGCTAATGTTTGCGATGCTGCTGCTGCTCCTAGAGATGGGGATAATGATAGTGATGGCGGTGGTTATGCTGCTGCTGCAGCTGTGGCTAATGATGATGATGGTGGTAGGGGTGAGTGTTATGCAGCTGCTGCTGGTGCAGCTGTTGCTGCTGACCTTGATGATGATTATCGATGAATGTGAAGACAAGACTTACGATGAATAGTATAAAATATTCACCTTATTAACAATAAATTGTACAGATTGTCTTACAAAACAACAATTAATGGTTATGTTTCCAGACATTGTGGTGCTACGGACGGAACTGATTGCATACCTTGCTTGGCAAGCTTTTGAACAATCGAGTTATTCTTGCAACTTGGTTTGGAAAATCAGCTCGAAGCACGTGTCGAAATAATATGAAACAACACTTTGTCAACGACTAGAAAATAGCCGCGTCGTGTCAGATTAAATCATGCCGGTAGTAAGTATCTGATTCATTAAGTGTGATGCGCAGTAGATTTGTATACAATTGCACTTTAGGATGAAAACACGTCTGTTAGAGCGTTCCTTGCACTTATGTAATGCACATATACGATTTCTTGTCGTGATTGCAAAAGAGCCTAATAACTAAATTGCTTAAATAACTTATGGTCTTATTAAATGTGGATGTATGCATAGTTGGCTGCCATTTTGTTCACACCTCTGTTTATGCCCGAGATATGGTTTGTGTACAAATTGTTTTGGAAGGTAACGTGCTGGTGTTCATGTAATATGTAACACCATGTCTGTTATCGTTAGGTGTACCTTGTTTATTCGTACCGGATTAATATCAATTTAGTTCAAGATGTAAAAATAAACGATTCAATGCAATCAAATATTTTATTGCATTAAACATTTACATGTTTGTAGCAACATTTTAACATAATTTTATCACAATTAAAGTTAGGTAAGATAAATACAAACCTGGGCAATTGACGGGTAGTTACCTGAATAATTTATGTTGTAGAAAAGCATGTACATGTACTTAGATAAAGGGGCAACATGAAAGTTAAAGAAGAGACAGGTAAAAGAAAAGAAAGGACAAGTAAAATGTGGCTATGACATTTGTAAATGTTATTTGAAATTGCATTTTTGGCTGTTTACAAAACTTCGTTTAGCAGACTTATAGTTCATGTATACAATGTTAATCTCCTTTTGGTCAGCTCAATAAATCCATTGCATTCACATGTCTTCTTCTTATGTGCCGGCTTCACTCCGGCTGTCCAATAAGGCTTCGAATTTAGTTGTTACAAGATAAAGAGTTAGGGCTGTTGGTGGGAGGTGTACTGATAGGGTTATCAATATTATCAAAGATATTATCAGAGTATCAATATTATCCTTTGTAGCCTTCTAAATTGACAAGGTCTATCTAATAGGACTCTCGTGGCCTAGTTGGGTGAATAGCCAGTTTGTAACTTCCCTCACGTCATAGTCTCCTACTGCCTTAGTTCGAGACACGACTGTTTTGTATTTTATGCTTTAGAGGTATCTCGTTTATGACATATATTTCCAACATTGACCTGACATCACTATTTTGCAAAAGCTTTTGTAGAATGGACAGCTTTCTTCGATTTTGCATTTCTGGTAAAATTGATAAGATCCGTTTTTGAGCAAGTGGGTAAAGTATAAGTTTGCATTTAAACCGAAAAGATTCGGAGTTTCTTAAAAAATTAGTAGAGTTGCAAAACAAATGAAAATAATTTAAAATATAAAAATATATAATGAGCTGTACTTCCAGTTCGCATTAACTTCTACCACCCATTGAGAGTCAGTACCTCAGTCCTGAGACACTTATGATCTCAACCGTTACGAAATATCCAAACGGGAATCGCAAGAATTGAACCGTTTACACATCCTTGCATAAACTTAATATCATATAAAATTGCTTTTTTAATAAAGGAAGGCATACCAGTATTTTATATTATATCGCGTTCATGCATGGATATATTTATTTAAAAAGGTGCGACGGAAGCCGTCAGGTTTTGGTTGGAATTACATTTCCTTGATTAAGACTGTCTTTGCAAAATGAAGAAATAGAGAAAAGAAAATACGTTAACATACATTGAGAAACCTGGCTATGCATCGACTGTAACTCAGACTCAACGATTGCAACTCGGGACAAGTAGAGATTTAATATTCATTTTCAGGCGTTGTCTCTAGCGACACCATTGCGACACCATCCAGAGCGATGAACGCTGAAGTTCTCTTGGTTTCCATTCTTGGGAAAATAAGTGCGTCTTCAGAATCAAATAAGGCTGTCGAAACAGACTGGTCGCGCCAACTATATGTCCGTCTAGGCATGCTTCCAGGGGCGTGCCTAGGCGACCTTTGAGTATACGCACTACTCCGCGGGGAAGGGGGGGGATCAGGGGCATTCCCCCACCCCGGATTTTTTTTCTTTAGAACGCCGTAGATGCATTCTGGGGATAAACTCTGTCACAGTACAACGAGCAGGAAGGGACAGAAATACGTCAGGTAGGATTGCAGATGTATTTGTAGAAATTGGAAAAGGGTTAAAGAACTCTAATTTAAAAAATGAAACAGCTAACAACAAGTGCCAAACACAGGTTTTGTACGATTTTTATTTGCTTTTTGACGTTTTTATTTTTTCAATTTTTGGAATCAACTGTACGCACGTGCGTAAGTGCGTAAGCCCAGGCACGCCCCTGGCTTCTAATGGTAATATTAGTAGTGTAATCTCATTGAACTAGATGTTCGGGTGATAGTATTGTGCATTGCCGAAATAAATGAAACGCATATTAATGAATGAACAATGCCGCGTAGGAATAGGCCTTTTCCGAAACTAGGTTACGTCCCTTACCAAGTCACGCTTTATGTCCCTTGATTTTGGAATTTCTACTTCAGGGGACATCACTTGCAGCCAGTAATGTCGACTAACATGATTAAACTTATTACTGAGAAGCATCTAAATGACACTGTACACACGCCTAAGTGAACAAACTACCAACACAGTGTTGGTCAGCAGGTATCAGCGAAGAAATAAGTTTTTGAGAGCAAAAAGGCATTAACATTGCTGATACAAGTACGATGTGAACTTCGAGTGCGAGACAATATAGACCGCTTGTGTGAGACAATATAATCCAGAGCAAAAGACGACGTGAGCCTCAAACTTACCTGATCGGAGTATTGAATAAAACATAAAATTATGTTTGTTTTGTGTTCTGTTCCACGTCTTAATCTATGGTAGATTAAATAAACTTATTTAAGTACTTTATACAATTGACACAAATATAACGTAACTGAAAATAGGCGGTTAGTAAAAGGCCTTTCAGAATTTAATTTCTTTTACCTAAAGCGTTAATTGAAAATACAACATTTGACAGACTTTGACTATTGTTTATTATTGTTCAGATGTGTTAGAGTATACGACTATAAGATGTTTTCCTTAATAAATAAAACTGTTCTTCGACATTTATAACGGTCTTTTTACGGTTCATAACTAAAGACGGGACGTGATTGTAGTAAAAATACAGATGATACTACCAGCGTATGTCTGGTGATGTTTTCATCTTGAAACATTATGTTTAAAATATGGTATACGAATTGATTTAATTTAAATTATACGAGTATATACAAGTATGCACTTCAAGAAAATACGATTTTATCATATTTACATGTGTATCAAGCATTTAAGGATACTACTTCAACCTAACTTAGCAAACTTATTTTTTTTTCCGTATCACGGTTAGGTCCAAATAAAAGATTAGCTGCATGCATGTAAAGTATGAAGTAAAATAGTGATTGGAGAGAGAAAGGTGGTGATAACAAACGCGCACTTGTAAACAGATGCCGTCTAATGTCTGCACCTGGGGTTTTATTGCCTTAATCGTCAGGTTATGAAAACACATATACTGGCGGCCCAGACTAATTAGGTGATTAACTCGTTCAAGGGATATCAATTTACCCGATATTTAGAACATAAGATTCTGAATAGCATCCCTGGTACAAGAACTTAGAAAAAACTTTTCCAGTATTTTTGCTTTGTGTAAAAATATAATGTCAACATGAGAACGTTTTATTTGTTTAAATGTATTTTCAGTTTTAAACTTCAGTGTCAATCAAATGATTTAGATTTATTGTGCAAACGACGATGCTATGTTTTAATGGTGAGAAAAAAATAGTTGAATACTCTGTGTTCAATGTACAACGCTTAAAGAATACAAGCGCAAAAAAACCTTTCTTAAGTAAACAATGGTGAGAGAAAAATAGTTGAATACTCTGTGTAAAATGTACAACGCTTAAAGAATACAAGCGCAAAAAACCCTTTCTTAAGTTAACAATAATTTAATCACCATTTTCCCAACGATTTTCTTCTGCACAGTCCTTGCTGAGTTACAGAAAAGACAGACAAGCGGGTCAAGTAACGAGTTCTTGAACTAAGATTAAACATTTCGTATTTCTACGTGTGAATACATTATTTTGACAAAAAGCCAGTCTTTTTTTTCATATGCATGTATTATATGCATATTTAAATATATTTGATATATCATATATATTTATGTATTTTATAACACTTTAAACGTGTGTTAATTATAATGAATACAATTATCTAATTGACAAAGGACGATGCTACAATACTTAAATAGTGAAAAAAATGGTTGATAACTCTGTGTTCGGGGTAGACCGTTAAAAGCACGCATCTGCAAAACAACTTAATAATGTCGACTTTTGATATCATATCAAGAATTGTTTTACGAATAATTCAGAAACTTCCATTTCAATATATTTAGATTTAATCGGTTCGAACAACAGCATCGACAGAATAAATTTACGCTCATTGCATACAAACACAGAGAGGCCATACAGCGTTAGTGTGAGAACTTCGAAGTCCCCGGAAGTAAGGAAAAAGGAAGTAATTATCGCGAGCTTATCGCACATGCGCAGTACACAAATCAGGGAGGTAATTTTCAAGGGACGTTTCATAGTTTCGGGAAAGGCTCAAGTCAATCAGTGACTAGAGTAAAGGGTCGAAACGGGGATCGAACTGTTATTAGAACGAGTGTTCCACTGACTATGCATTATCTACTAGGCTGATATATTTGTAATATCCATCGCGCAGCCTCCTCTGCTTTTTCTGCGATTTGTACGACTTTATGTATGACAGAGGCCATTCGTATCATTACAGCGTCTCAGTCTCAAGTTATCATACGCGTTCGGAAAAGAATGGCGCACACGGGATTTTGCAATAATATATAAAGTATTGTATGTTTAATAAAAAAGATTATATCATAGGTTGTTAGTGACTATGATGTGACTTTCGTCCTAATGTATAATCTATATTGTTAGAAAATGTACTTTTTCAGCTGGAGATAATTTACTATGGCATAATATTAACCGTTATTTGCACAACTTTAACCGCATTCACCATTAAACTTGCTCTACCTAAACAGCGTTTGAAGCGCTTTAATATATAATGCATAGCCAGTTCATGCATAGCCAGTAGAACATTCGTTTTAATAACATATTTCTACCTCCATTTACCGTTTCCTCTAGTCAATGAGTGATGTTCCTGTGCAGAGTTGTTCATTCATAAATATGCATTTAATGTTTATCTTCAGTACACAATATAATCACTTGAATACCTAGTTCAAACAGATTACAATACTAATGTCAACATCTGACACATGCTTGGACACAATTCTAGTCTTCTCGACATAGATATTTATTTCTGTCCACCCTTTGTTTCGTGCTTGATGGCTAGTCGTTCGTAGTCAATGTCGTGCAAGGTCAGTCCGTCTTGCTTTCGCAAATCAGCTTTCGCATAACCCTGGGCGCTGCCGCAGGTGACACCGCCCAAAATTTTAGTGTCAATCAACCAAACAATTAAATTGCACTAACATTGTGTCAGACTTTTACAAGTAATATAGTTAAAATGCATGCCCTATTTAAAATTGTCCAGAGATAAGGTTAAACAAATTAACTTGTGGGTTTATTATTAGTCACTTGATAGTATAAGGGGCCAATGTTTGTTTATCATTTGCTAACACCAAGTTAATTCATTAATTGGTCGAGTCTGTATATTTTATCATTTAATTATTTTCATTTGTCAAGCAGTTAGGAATGTTGTGACCTCGTGGCCATCTACTATAAAAAACTAATTAGTAGAGAGGGGCGCAGGTTGAAGTTATCCTATTGAGCGAGATTCTGAATGCTAAATTATTTATATGTCAATTCAGTGCAAGACTAAATGATTCTAAATGAAAAATAAAACACGCCATTAAAATATTTAAAAGGGAATAAAAAATAGACGTAAGAGCATATATGTATATACAATCCTTGAGGGTTTACATAATTCTTGTAGCATTATAATAATTATGTACGGCCATAACAGTACAACGAAATATTGGAAAGAGCTTTGCAAAAAGTAGCTTACGTTTGTTTATTGGGATTATCGTCCCATCAACAGCTATCCGGAGACGGTGTCCACTTGAAACAGATTTAGTTCTGCCTTTGCTGTAAACACCGGACATGATACCACACCTAGTCATATTATTCTGACACCGGGCCAGCCAGTCGTGGAATTACCCTTATATATACTTGAGAGTTAGCAAGAGAGCTATATCATTAACATTTTTAACGACTTTAGTATGTCGTGACCGGGATCGAACCCGGGGCCTCCTGTACCTAGAGCCGACGCTCTACTGATTGCTCTACCAGGTCCGATTTAAAATAACGTGCATGCATAGTACCTGACAATATATGATATATAACTAATATGCACCTGTATGCTATTCTACGCAATGCATTTAAACATTTAAGTAATTGTTTAATGTCAAACGTTATATACGGCATGAGCTTGTACAAATGTAAAACATTAGAAACAGTGTCAGTTTGATTAAAGTTGTTGTAAGTATCCGAGACACCACAGTATTTGCACAAAGATAACAAGTATAATAATGAAGTAGAAAGACTAACTCTTAATTGTGCGAGTTCAAGGCAATATTAATATAACTTTTTAAGTAATTCAAGGTATGTGAGTGTTCGGTGTAATTTTCTGTGATAATGTGTCGCATACATCTAACTTTGTTTTTGTTATTCCCTTCAGGGATTTTAATACTAGTAAGTATGAAGGTTAAAAGTGGACAAAAATGACATGCTTTGCTAGCACAACCACATACACGTGGTTTAAATTTAAAGGGGGCGGGAATCCGCCGATTCGACTGGTGAAATTCACATTTTTACATGTAACATAAACAAGCATATCCATTGTCTTTGAGTATTATCCATTGTCTTTGGGTATCTGTAAACGATAACTTAGAATGGGTATAGTCTTCCTTTTAGTTTTATAACACAATAAAATATAGTGAAAATTATTCATGAAATACTCAATGTATTTGGCTTTTGTGTGATTCCAGCATATTATGGAATTCAAATATCACGGAGAACTTATTTTAGTAAGATTTTCTTGTAAAGTTTTACAATTCAACACTGTTTTACAATTCAACACTGTTTACTAATAGAAATACAATGATAATATTAATATAATAACGTTTTCGTTTTGTGACAAGTTCTAAAGATGGCTAACTATGATGCATATACAAAGATAGGACAAATTCCACTGAAACTGTATTTTTGGCATTAAAACTTCAACACAACTCTGGGACATCACAAAGCCTCTTTTCAGGGCATTTGAATGTTATCATACGATGTTTTCTTTCGTTTATAAAAACTGTCTTAAAGTGTTGGAACACACTTTTAAAACAGCAAATTAAAAAAGATTTTCACTGTGGCACAGTATTTTTTCAAACGACAAAGCTGACCTTGTAAGTTCAGTTGTATTTATCTATGTCGGCCTTAAAGACCGTTTAATTCAAATAGACAACACGTTCTTCAGATCGCTGCTGTTAATTTATCAGTATTTAAGCTTAGAAATGTTAGAATTCTGACTTTTTATGTTTGTGAAGCTCCGATAATATATTATAATTATAAACATCTCTAATACGGATTTATCTGTCAAACTTATGCTGTAGTTGACAATTTTCTTTACGTTTTATTTAAATCTACTCGCTGCTTGTCAATTCTACCATTCCATCTACCAGCACTGACATTTCAAGTTGTAGTAACAAACGCTCCAGCATTTTTCTTTTCACTAAATTAACTTGTAAAGTCATTGTTGTTGCTTTTCCGCCATTTTTATAACAAGTTCCATTCCTATCGTTCAGCACATAGAACATATAAACTTGTTGCGCGACAAACACATTCGTCTTTGATACTAAACTGATACTGGTTATATCTCTGTTGTCTAAATTGACATTAGGCTTTGGCCAAAATATACATGATGCGGACATTCCCTTTCAAGATATACATGGACATGCATTGCGTATAACGCCACATGATAATGAAAGTGACACATTGCAATTAACGGATTCATACACCGCATTATGGTTTCATATAAAACATTCTAGAAATATTTCATTATCGATCCTGATAAGACTGTTACACCGTCGTTATCATTTAATTATGTCAATCGTCAGTGGGGATGTCTCACTGAATCCTGGGCCCGTTTAGAACCCATGCGGACAGTGTGCTTGACCCGTTGCCAGGACCCACCGACCACTCGTTTTCGAAACATGTAAAATCAAATGGCATATAAAATGTCCAGCCACAGGATTATGCAACCTTAGAAGAACAATGGAAATTTTCAAATTTTCAGATTCTTTTGACAACACTATACAATCACGAACACCTCACCGATGCCAATGATCACAATGTTTTCTTAGACCATAGAAATTGTAGATAACATCATCCATGGAAATTCATTGCTGCTCGCCTCAATATAAATAACCTCAGATCGAATTTTTTAAAATTTACGAACTACTACAAGATAAAATAGTTGACCTTCTTTTTCTTTCTGAGACAAAACTTGATCTTTCATACAAAGGACACGTCATTTGAGTTAAAGGCTATGAGCTTCACAGGCAAGATGGCGATTGTCTTGCAGTGTTTGTACGCTCAGACTTTCCATCCAGCAGAAGAACTGACCTAGAACATTCTCAGTTGAAAAATATAGACCTTGAAGTGACATTAAAAAAGTAAGTGATTTTCATGTGTATCGAACACCAAGTGCAAGTTGTTCTTTCTTTTGAGAACATGGAGAAATGCTGTGATAAATGTGTGACGCTGTTTGACCACTATGTTGTTGTTGGAGAAAAATCGTCAGGAAGTGCGAGGTTGGAGAGCTTCACAAACGAGGTTTAAGCACCCAGTCTGTCCTTTTGCCGACTGACCGTTCCAAAGCGGAAACTGATGGTTTTTCTTTTTGTGTGTTATGTCTCGCTTCTGTGTTTTTGTCAAATTTACATTTATCCTGTTTGCCTTTGTCTAGAGGTAGATTGGATTTAAACATCTGTGGACTTTTTAATAGGACCTTTTCTTATTTGCTATTGTAGTCAGAAAGTAAAGGCAAATCTCTCTAAACTTTTGTGAAATATTCAACCTCAACAATATTATAAAAAGAACCGACATGTTTTATGAAAACTCTCTAGAACTCTAAACTGTTCAACAGGTGTTAGTTACTGCCATAACACGACCGCTACTGCCATATATAACACAACCCCATCTTGTCAAAAAAAAAAAAAAAAAAACAGAAATTTTCTTACAGAAGTTTTAGATAGTTTCGGCGGAAAGATATTATCTCCGACTTGCAACATATCAAACTTATTTCTGGTACCAATACAAAACTGCATATAAACCAAATATACGACCAATTTGAAAACGATGTTGTGCCAGTAACCAGAAACCGCCAGAACAGGGTTATATAAAGCTAGTCCAGTTACCGTACATGAACAGAGCCCTTCGAAAGGCCGTATTCAAGAATAAAACGCTGTTTCATAGGTTTCAAAAAATGTAGTAATTCCAAACCTGGCATAATTATAGACAACAAAGATACCATGTTAATAAATTGGTAAAAACACACAGTCTTTTAGAAACTATTATACTGAACGGTGTGAAGGTGGGAATATGTCCACACATTTTTGGCTTACAATTAAACCATAATTATCTAATAACGCAACAAAAAATTGAAATGAAACGGTCAACAGCTGGACTGAAGTTACCAAAGGGGTTCCACAGGGTTCCATTCTTGGGCCGTTATTGTTTAATGTTTTCATAAATGACATCTACTTCATTAACAAATGTACCCTCTATAACTACGCAGATAAAAACACATTATCGTTCCACACCTCAAACCTTCAAACTTTAATGTCTGCATTACAATCTGAAAGCAAAACACTCATTGACTGGTTCCATTTAAATAGTATGCAGGCAACCCCGACAATTTCCAGGCTATAGCTGTAGGCAAAAAACATAGTATGTCCCTAATTTTCTTTATTTACGACACCTCGATAGATTGCGATGATGTAGTAAAGTTGCTTATGTTGATATTGAATTCAAATATTCCTTTGAAGCTCATATAAAAACGTGTGTAAAAAAGCAGCCATGCAGCTGAATATCCTAAAAAGAACTGGTAAAGATTTGCATCATTTTAATAGACTTGCGATTTTTTATACATTTATACTCTGAAATTTGAACTTTTGCTCATTGGCATTTCTGTTCAGTATCAAAGTCAATGAAAATAAAAAAGATACAACAAACAAGAGCTTTAAGATTTGTGTACAATGATTACAAAATGCCATGAAGAACTGTTGGCAAAAGCAAAACTTCCAGCTCTTCATATTCACAGACAGAGATCAATGGCTTGAGAAACTTTCAAAATTCTAAACAACTTGGCGACTATTTTGTTACAAGACATCATGGTAGTAAAGAAAAAAGCTAAATACAATTTTAGATATTCCAATATTCTACATGTTCCAAGCGTAAAAAATACAACATATGAACAAATGCCATTCAAGTTTGCTACACCAGTCCTGTGGAATTCACTCCCAGAAACTGCTTAAGAGTGCACAGATTTTAATATTTTAAAAACTCAGAAATTTGTTTGGGGGTGGGGGATGGTTAAGATTATAAATGTTTCAATTTGTTCCATTTGACTTGAAAATGATTAAAAGTTGTAATTTATATTTATAATACCTAACAAGTCGGTTGTAAAAGTTAGTAGAGCTTAAGTTATTTGTTGATATATTGCCGACTCAAAATAAATGTTAAATGTTACCTGGTGTTAACCTGTTTGTCTTCAACTTAACTGTTCCTCAAAAAATTAACAAAAAATAATAAAAAGTTTTTGTTTTCTACAAGAAAGACGAAGCAACTTCAAACCTAGTAAACACAATTATTATTTTGAAGAATTTGTAGAATGAATTTTGGCACTTATTTGTAACCAAAGTATTTTTCTCGGCACCTTCTGGAAGGTTTAGATCACTTTAACCCAGGACCATGACAGATCGGTAGTGATGATCGGACAAACCATGTAGTAAAATACCTCCAGTTTTCTTCTGCTTCAGAGCCAGCTAGATGTCCTCTCGGCTTCCTGGGCAGGGTATTCCATGTCGCCAGTCCGTGTTCCTTACAGGATTTATGGAGGTCTGTGAACTTAAGTCCTCTAGACTCGTTTGCGAGCTCACACCTTTCCTAGCGAACGGTGAGTTTCACCATGTCGACCTTCATTGCTCTCGTTGACAAAACCATGTCCGGGCGCAGAGCTGGCTGGCAGACTAACTCTGGAAGAAAACAGTTTCTTGTCCAAGTCTTGCCCAACTCTTTTTTCACTCCCAGTCAATTGCTGATGTCAAAATATATGGATATATGGATATTTCTTCCATTTGTTTGAAGATGTACATAAAGGCAAATAAACGAGAAACAAAGCTGAACAAACAGTGCAACAGCGAACGTTGAAATCAATGTAAAGCAAATAAATTAAAAGGTAAATATAATGTATGAATATTGAATACAATTGTGGAACCAAGATCTATTCAATGTGTAATTAGATAGCTCTGTGATCAGGACATATGGAATATGCTGTAATAAACTATAGTCTCACATTACACAAGAGTCTGATCGGATTACATAATCACCATCATCACCACCACCGTCACTATCGTTATCACCATCAACATAACCATCATCACCATAATCTTACCACTATCATCTTCACCATCACTATTGTCATCATCACTATCATCATTACTTCTGTTAAAAACAACAACAAAAAAACCCACAACAACAACAACATCGTCACCATCACCACCACCATCATTATCATCATCATAATCATACGCACCGTCAACATTAACGTCATCAATTCATCAATATAGTCACCAAAATATATTCTATAACAAAAAATGTAAATATCCAATTACAGTTGTTAAGAGCAACAATACAATAAGGGGGCGACCGTCTCCGAACGTTAGAATCGCCCACTTGTAACTCCCCAGTCCCTCACCGCGTGGGTTCGATTCCCGGTCGGGTCGGGAACTTTCATGAAAGGAGGTTTTCCAGCTAACCTGCGGTGCTCCGGTGGTTCTACCCAGACTTCAGTCTGTGGTCTTCCACCGATAATTAGCATGACATTGCCAATAGGACCATTTTGTCGGTGCGATGTAACAAAAACAATCAACTATACAACAGGTATCATTATTATCACCAAACCATAATCATCATCATCATCATCATCATCATCATGGTCATGCTCACAGTCAGCATTGGCATAATCATCATTGTCGTCATAAGTGTAACTTTCCAGTCGTATTAATTAAATAATACATATCATCCTCATCCTCATTTCATCCTCTGCCTCTTTCTCCTCATCATCATTACCATCATTATCATAATCAGCCCTTTAAACATTATTATAACCATCACCACAATCACCACCATCACTATCATCATCACCATCATCATTATTATCACTATTTTATCATCAAGGCAGTTGCAGCAGATTTGCTAGCGCATTTTTGTGTGCAAACATATATTAATTTATGTTAAAAACGTCACTCTTCGTCAACATTTGTTCATATGTTAAAAGTCGGCTGTACACATACTATTTCAGAGGTTCGTATATGACTGAGATGCAAGAACACATTCGCTGTTCAGTGTCTAGATATTTTAAAACATGTTTTACTTCCCAGTGACTTGCTTGAGTCAGGTTGCCAATTGAGGATTTCCATCAATGGCGCACAAATGGGACATGGTTGGGTTTGTCTTTGGTCTTTGGCCCATTTTTCGTCTTTCTTTTTTAGGAGTGTCTGCGATTACACTAAGATCTTAATTTGCATCCAGCTAAAGCGTCCTTGCTTCACGGCGACATTGCATGACGACAGAATGTGTTCTACGTAGCTATTCTGTTACACAGTGAACACGCAGTGTTTTCCACAAGATCACACCTGTGTATGCTGGCCGGGGATTGGATGGTAAAAGGTCTCACACTGACCTGAGAAGAAACTGCAATCAGTGAGGTTCTTACCTCCAGATCTCCTTCCAGGTCAGCCTACGTTCTGGAAGGGTCTACCTCATGCATGTCCCTTGTTGCCTGGGCATTTTGTTCCGTGTCTTCTTGGTTTCTTCTTTATCGGATCTGACCTAAAATAACACATAGAAAATGGCAAGAGGTGAGGTTCAAACCAAGGTATCCAGTGTTACCGTTTATGAATATTGTTCTTTAGTTTGAGCCTATCAGTAAATTTCAGACATTTTGTTGATCGATCTGTCCAAGAAGTTACGTACTCCGCTACACTAGATTTTGGAATTTAGTATAAGCTTTTAGATCCCACGAAATGCTGCTTATTGGTCCCCTACATCCATGTGCGAAATACAAAAGCTTCATATCCGAGCCACACTGCAGGCAGCTATTAATTTTTAAACCGAGAAAACCAGGTGACCACTTTCTTTTGCGATTAATCAGACTGACGTCGATACCTATTTTCATCTGAAATCCACATTATGTTTTTGTTGATTTAAAAATAACAAACAAGTTAATCGATTTACTTCACGATATGTACTGTTTAATAACTTAGACTGTGCAATAAACAGCCTAAACGTTGTAACAGGGTAGAAAACTCATGGTCAGAGAGATGAAGACAACGCTAGGTTTTAGTTTCAGTTTCTGCAGTACTTCCGCTTCCGGTTTCGTTTTTTGGATCAATGTTTCTTTACCAGTAGATTTCGTTTACTAATCTTGGAAGCTTGTGGAAGTGGCATTCCGTAATATTATTGGGTAAGTGTAAAGTAAAGATTGGTTTTCATTTCTATTGCTTTATTTTCGGCCACTTGTAATTAAATATGGAATTTGGTTACGAACTTAAGCTGTTTATACTTGGTCGCCTGTTCACCCTAAACACTTAACTCGTTTCTTAACCATTGCATGTTTTTACCTCACTGGCAGTACCACTGTCGACCGCTCTGGTATGGTAGAGATTGTCGGAGAATGGCGGGCTGTGAATAAATACATTGGGAAGCATTTTTCCAGTAAGTAACTATTGAAATAAGTTTAGTCAGTTATTGATATTAATTTAATGGGTAATGTAAAAACATTTAGTGACTATTATTGTGACTAAAGCTATTATGGTTGTTTTAACTGTAACCACTAATGTATATTTAATTTTAATTATTATTATTTGACATAAATTATCATTTACTAGGTATTCAGTTTGGACATGTTAAACTTATTTGTATAAGTATTTTTGTTATTTGTATTATTTATGTAAACGCACAGGGAAATCCACTGTATGCATATATTAATCATATTTATATAGGTGTTATACATTATTGTATACAGTTATGGTGTTTTTGTTATGTGTAATTGCAGTGCGTTTTTTACTGATATCTGTGTCTACAAGCTGTTTCCCCTGTCAACGGAAGTAATAAAGGAGATGAACTCTCCGCATGCGTCGTGGTTCTTTGTACATAGTTTATGCGGTAATTATGTCCTTTTTCCCCAGAACAAGGGTACATGTTACATGTATTATATACAGACACATTGTCGGAAACCACCTTTAAGAAATACACTATAATTGTACTACACTAATAAAAAATAAATGTTTGCTTACGTAACAGCGTAGATTAGTTTTCCGATCTATTAGCTGTATGATGGAGCAAAACGCAGGCGCGTATCTGGGCCGTTTATGAAGTTACGCACAATTACAAGGGAAATAACCTTTGTAGTAATACTTTTGAATACATTCGGTTCTTTTCTAATGAAAAACAGGTAAAATGCGGACATGCGAGGAACTTAACGCAAAATATAAACGACCTTTTCAACTTGAATGGTGTGGTAATAAGATTTTATAACATAGAAACTGGGGAAATCAAATATATCATTCCTATCCCGGGAAAGGCATCGATATTCTTAGTGTTTTTGGTACTTTAGATTTTCCGAATTTTCGAACGAAGGTTACGCACGTGCGTAAAGTGCGTAATGGCAGAAACGCGCCTGCAAAACGTCTGGAACTCTTGTCATGACGTGTTAAAGAAAACATACACATTCGCGCGCGCGCGCACGCACGCACACACGCATGCTCGCTCCTACGCACGGACATCACAAACATACACGAACGTGCGCGCGCACACACGCACGCATACGAATACACGCAAATAAAATTTTGTATTTGGTGTAACAAGGTAAAGATGAAGGAATGTCGAATCATGATTTAAAAATTAAGTAAATTTAAATTCACTTTCTGTCCTTGATTAGATTTATGTTAACGTAAATGGGGAGATTATGCATTATATAAACAAAATTAATATTGGTCGACTCAATCTGAATGCTTATTTCTAATGTTACATATTAAACCTGTACGATAACTCAAGGTGCGTGTTCTTTAAGCAGTAAATGACTTGTGACTTGTTTTCTACATTGCGAAAAGGGAAATGTCTAAATTTACTAAACAGAGTAAGATGGCAAAGCAGTAGATCTAAGAGTAGATCGACAAAAACCATGAAATAAGAAGAGAAAATTAGTTAAATATAAGAGTCTCTTGCAAATCATTGTTTGACCGTTTTTAGACGTCAATGCAAAATATTAAAAACAACAACAACATAAACAGGAATTTACTAAACAATAAGGAATGAAGATAAAAAACAAATCTATTGCATATTTCGTAATTGATTTAAATTAAGTTTGATCTTACACAGTATGCTAGAGGTCATACGAACTTTCTGTAATAACAATTCTCCCAAGGCTAGATACTGCAGTACAGTGAGCAATGCAGCTCCGAGGTAGGTAGCCTATCCGTTCATTTAGCCTTGAAGTTGCTAGTACACAGTTCAACAATGCATACAATCTTTACACACAGAAGGCGTCGTGTTTACATGCTGATAGTGATGAAGCATGTTGTGTGGGAGAGTTGTGCTGAGTAGTGCTGATAATCTAAACTATGTCGTTTGACAGCCAGAGTAGACATATGCACTTTAACCATGCGTCTGAATTTTAACAGAATGGCAATAATTCAAGTGCAACATATGGAAAACATGAATCATACATGTATGCGACTGACGTGTTAGCATGGAAATATGCCAAGAATGCAGTTCAATATATGTGACTGACAGGAAGTCGGTGGCCGTAAACATGTTTGTAAACAAACGCACGTGACTGCTGAATTAATTTATGCGGATGTTATTAAATGTAAGTACAGTTTATTTTCCTTTTCTTTGAAAGAAATTGAATGCCGACGAAAAATCTGATAGACACGCTCAAGTCAACATGCTCAATTAATATTGAACTTTTAAAGGGTCCTCCTCCTCCCCTTCGCCCCATCATCACCCTCTTCGTCGTCATCATCATCATCATCATCATCATCATCATCATCATCATCATCATCATCATTTTCATCATCATCATCATCAAAATCATCATCATCATCATTATCATCATCATCATTATCATCATCATCATCACCAACATCGTCATCGTCATCATCACCATCCCCACCATCATCATCCCCACCATCATTATTATCATCAATATTGTCACTATCATTATCAACATCAGATCAGTCGACACAATAACTGGTTAGCAAATAGCAAGGCTTGTATAAAGTTTCTGGTTACGATCGGCTGTCAATGCATTTAAACGAGCAATTATTTACGAATAAAATGACAACACAAGTTTAGCTGGCAAATTTTATATAATCAGCGTTATACATGAGGTGCATACTTTTGCGTTCAGGAGACATTAGACAGAGTTAACCACCTTGGAGCGGTAAGTCGAACTTGGGCGCTAAAACCAATTTACAGAGCTCTTATCCCGCACGTCTTGAGGGCATTTTCAAATACAAACAATGACAAGAAAACATCAATTTAAAACAAAGCAGTTGAGAAAACTGGACGTATACTAACGACAAAGCTATAAAGTCATAAAATAAATATGTGACAACCGAACCTGGTAGCACAATCGGTAGAGCGTCGGTTCCAGGTATTTGAGGCCCAGGGTCCGAACCCGGGCCGCGACATGCCAAAGTCGTAAAAATGGTACTGGTATAGCTCCCTTGGTAACGCTCAAGCAAATATAAGGGTAGTTCTGGCCCGGTGTTAGGATAATGCGACTGGGTGTGGTATCATGCCGAGTGTTCACGACATGCTTTACACAGTGAAGGCAGCACTATATCTGCTTCGAGTGGACACCGTCTCCAGATGATTGATATACTTTTAGGACGATACCCTATCCCGCCCCTCACCCCCCCCCGCCCCCCCCCCCCCCAAAAAAAAAACCCAAACAAACACACACACACACACACACACACACACACACAAGAAAAACAAAACGACAAAAAAAACCACACACCCACACACAAACAATAAATATGTGGCGTTATGTTCACTTTGTGTTTCGGAATGGTCTATACGTATGCTATTAAAACTTTTCCAGAGTTACTAGCTCGTACAGAAAAATTATCATAGAAGTGTAATAGTTATAATAGCCATTTCCTTTGATAGAATTGAAGTTCCAGTGTTTAACGTACAGAAAGGAAATGTATGCAACATATTTGAATGGGGATCTAGGGCAGCGCCATAGTAGGAGACGACAACAAAATGAGACAGTTTGAACAACATAATGTTCAATGGTATCCTCAGTGAATAATTTGTCATTACTTAGTAGATAGTTTTACACAAATAATGTAACTTGCAATTTTCAATTTTACCCTTTAATGCAAACAGGCTTTACGTAAATGTTTATAAGTTTGTTTCGCGGAGTACTGTGGGGAAAGTAAACAAAGTCAGATATTTTGACTGTCATGGCAACGATTATTTACTTTGAGTAAGCTTGTGTGCATGCATTAATTTATGTAATAATAAAATTCCGATTTTCCACAAAACTGTCGCTGTTAATCCCATTTCTTCTTTTTTTCTCGTAGTCTCCCCTTTTCCTAATGGCATTCTTTCTTGCGAATATACAAGGTACGATGACACTAAAAGCTGATTTCAAACATGTCACATGATTGACAACAAGTCAAGAGGTCTACATGAAAAGTCGACCGGAAAAGTAACATCCAATCTAATATATCGTGATTTTTACAAATTAGAAACGTAGATCTATTGACAAGTGTCAGTTATACAGTATAAATAATCGTATACGCTTAGAAGTAAATGTCATTTGAGGAAATTACTAAACGCGAATTGTTCATCGTTCGCCTAACTTGTACAACATGGCGAACACGACATAGACCCTGTTCAGTAACTCTATCGGCAGTTACCGCCCTGAATATTTTATCAATTTAAATTTTGGTCCGTATATGTCATCATACTTAAATGTACTGTATGACGTCAACAGCATGCGAATGTGACGTCAAACTTGCCATGCCGACTAAACACTGTTATGTTTTGTGTAAGAAATCGGATACTCAGTGATAAATTACTTTACGTCTCAGTGATTCTCTAAGGCACAAATAATGAAACACAGGTAAGGAATGTTTGTTTCTAAAAGTCCTTTTTCACAAATATTAACCCACCATTAATAACAAGATTGCTTTATATTCCCCGACCGGAACTCGAACCACACGGAGCTCAGAGCCTGGACAGTCAGAGAAGTTACAAGTCGGCAACTTTCGAACTCGGCCATGGGAAATCCATTTGTTTCCTGATAATATGCACACCAGCTAATGTGATTTATGCATTTCATGTACATTTTGTTTTACTTTATTGTTGGAGCAAGACGTAGTAGTTTTAATCGTTCCATTTTTAGCCATATCGTATATCCTAGCGTCACTAACTTCGACGCCCTTAAGCCATTTATATATTTTCTTGCGAAGTGAACTGTATTTAATTAGACACTAACTGTCATAAACATGTCAAGTAAGTCCTTACTTATAATGTAGTATCTCTTTTTAACGCTTTTTTAACGTTTTTGTTAATGATAACAATTGTTTATAAATAGCAGCGTGCCGCCATTACGTTTTGACAGACACTAAAAACGACGCCTTTGGTTGTCTGTTCTCAGTCGTAATATTTTAACACTAAGGAAGAAGTAACACATCAGAGCGGAATAACCGGATGACGATATTAACATAATCTCAAAAGTGAGTTGTCACGTGGTTGTCTTAGTTAAATATAGCTATCTGCGGTGTGGCTCTGATAGGAAATACCTGTTTGCAATGAGGAATGGGGATTTGTCTTTTACTAGCAGCATATTGCATGATCTTTTCAGATAACAATGACTTAATTGGTTGATAAAAATATATTTTGGTCCAAACAGTCGGACACCACCTTTAAACCCTCACTGACGCCGTATTCACCTTTATTAAGATATTTCTTGTTTTTAATAACACCATGACCACTATGGTTCTTGAGTTTCAAAAATACCAAACAAATTACACAAATCAGCAGTACGGAACAATTAGTTTATAGTTAGACAGAATGGTTGGTGTGTGAGATCCTTGGCACGCCCAATTACGTTATCGAAAAGACTACTCGACTCGCAATGGGGTGATAAAAGAATTAGATACACTTGTATTCTGCATTGACAGCTATATCTGACAGTGAAGATATGTATAATAGATAAATCTGCATAAAAAAAATGCTTTAGGTCCCCTCGTTAGAGAAGATTTACCATGCATAGACATTTTCTTTGTTTAGACTGTAATATATTATTTTATAATATACACTATAACAATTAATACTTAAGTTTTGATAAAGCAAAATTATTCGTTATTTTTTTTTTGGTTCACGTGACATGTTAATTATCTTTATGTATACATGTTTTAAAGATGATGTACACTATTATATGTACAAATCTTAAATAAAATTTCTGTTCTGTTCTCTTCTGGTGATTTTCTCTAGGATGAATTATTAATTGTCTCCATCCCCAAGACGCCACTATTCGGCGACACGATCCCGACAGTGGGGTATTGTCTTTCGGAATTAATTAACCGATACTATTGTCTCATCATGGCCCCAGCCAGCATTCAAATAATTGAAGATGGCAATGGGACTAGATTAATTTGTGTTATATATACGACGAAATTTCCCGAGACATCATTTAACCTGGATCTGTCTCTAAATTCTGATTGCATCATTCTTTAACGAACGCGTTCGGTAAGTTAAAGGTGGTAGCCTACAATTTGGACCCAAGTTTTATTTCGCAAACAACCAAATAAATTATTGTTACTAGAAAAGCTATCGCGAAATGCTGTTTATTAATATACATGTACTTCCTATCTGTGCCACGCTGCAGGTTGTGCTATTTTTTAAAATATCATCATCATCATCATCATCATCATCATCATCATCATCATCATCATCATCATCATCATCATCATCAATATTATCGACATCATTATAATCGCTCTCTACTCTGTATGCACAAGTCTGATGTTGTTTATAGACTAAGACTATAAAGCAGGCAGTATATTTAATCACCTTCATGTCAATGCCGTCGTGTGACTGGGGTATTTCTGCTATGTTTAACGAGGAAATAAAGTTGCAAAACGATCATACCACGTCACCTGTTGTTTCCGTGTCATTAATATCGTCATCATTGTTAATTAACAATCACTATCGTGATCAATTATGATGTAAGAATGATCTGTATTTTTCTGTCCCGGAAAGATCACACTCAGTTTTCCTACAGTCATGAGGAAATTATGAACTATGATTGATAACATACAAGTATAAGTGTTGGTGAACACTTGGTAGCTTTCAATTAGAACAAAATACATGTAGCAGAAGACAATTTGTGCGGTTCACATTCATTATACCCTCTTTACAAAAAAAAAAAATCGTTTTTTCCTTGGCGTGCCAAAGATTTGCTGAACTATTTTACCGAACATATTAACATACAGACCAGGTGTTTCCTTTATAGGCATATATATGTATGTGTTCATGTCCGATAAACACGACATGATCAATTGTTCAATCAATGGATTTATTTCTATGACTTTTTCCGGTCTAGCAGCAGGACAAACAACAGAGTTAGAACCACCGGCGCACCGCAGGTTAGCTGGAAAACCTCCACACTCCCGACCTGGACTCGAACCCAAGCGGTGAGGGGCTGGGGAGTTACAAGTCAACTTTTCTTTCGATTAAGCGCGTAGTATATTTAAAGTTTTATACATGCATAATTTAATACTGCCGGTCAGGATTTTTTTCAGATACATGTTGACTAAATAAATGTATGTCAGCTGTAAATATGCCATGTTTATTACATTAAGCCAAGTAACAGTAACATATGAAGGGTTACTATTCAGCAACTTGACCTCTTACCTATAAGCAACCTTATGACACCTTACCATACTTGAAAACATGCGTTTTTAAGTCCCAGTTCTATGCACAATTACGCCTATTTACACAAGACAGAAAACGAAAGAAAGTGACAAAGGTTGCCAGTATCTGTTAGGATTGTTGTATATTCCTCAGCAAGTTTGAGGCCATATTGACAACCTGCCTCACGCTGCCTAGCAGACGACAATCCTTCTCTCCTCTAATCGATGAACTAACCATGCCGCGATTGATTTTCCTCCGCTGTTACGATCCGATCGAAGCCCAGTTTCCAGCGTTTATTTCACTACCAAGGCTGCATCGTAAATATTTTAAGGTTGTAACTGAAGTATTGGAACTATGATAAGCAAAGCCCTAAATTGTCTGAAGTTATTTTTATTTTGTAGTTTTATAGCCCCTTTTCGTGTTCCACTTTGAGACTCAAACGTTGAAACCATTTACTAGTCTGAGCTGATATATTAAGGTGTAAATCCTTCAGCTGCAAGTATTTTCTTCCCAGATAAAGATTCGCGAGTTTGTACGTCTGCTATTTCCTATTTCAGGGACGTCTGTATTCAGAAAACCTCCAAATGAAGAATCAGTCAACTTGTCGTGCGTGTCGCCTGGGGCCATGTTTTAGCTGCCGGAACATTTTTTGTATGCACCGAGACAACTAGACAGCCGACAAGCTAGTATGGTTTAGCTGGCATACATAAACGCCGTCGAACTCGTTAAACAGCTTGCGTCAGGATTGTTAGTTGGTGGATAATTTAGTTACATGAACAGAGATGCTGCTTAAGAAAATTGTTTTCTAATGACGTTAAGAAGTGGTACTTCCTTCATAGTCAATATACATTAGATTTACTCGACTAGATTATACATCACATCAGTGGTGGGGCTGGGGACTCCACAGGGAAGTTGAGTTGAAGCAGGCGATCTTTCAAACGGATACTTGTGCTGAAGCTAGTTAATGTGGCAGACGACAGTGATGTAATTTACGTGCTGCGACATACAATGTCAGTCGGCAGCTTTTGCGAGGATTATTGCAAGACAAACACGAAATTCTAATTTCACATTAGGCATCTTCTGGTCGAAGCCAAATTGATTCCTGCAAGAAGCATATCTAGTAGAGTGTGCACTGTTTGAACATAGGAAAGTTCGATTCTAGAAGGTAGATTGATTTAGAAACCATTTCGACTAGAAATTGGATTTACTTCGGAATGTTGTAACAAGCATAGTGTATACTTGATGATGTTAATATTTTCCAGGTAATTTGCTGACTCTAAATTGAAAACGACCTATTATGTCATATTAAAATGCGTTGACTTGGATGGCTGTTCTTACATGCGTGGGTGATTTTATCCACGTTAGGTTTATTCGAAAAGCGAATTCTTACAAACGGAATAGGATTGCTTGTGAAGATGATGCCGACAACGTTTAAGCTTCTCCTGCAGATGAAGGCTATTGAGACTGACCAGGTCGTATGCTTTAAGCAGGACGGTCAGAGGTTCGAGCAGGCGCACACAATCAAGATGAATGTAGGCACACAATACCAGCTAGCCTTCATTCTACGACCAGCCACACATGTCGAGTAAGTGACTTTACACTCTTATTTTTAGCGTGTTTGTGGCATCATTTTCTTTTTCAGGGACAGAAAATAGCGGATTCGAACAAAGTCAATGTCAGTTAAAACTGTGTTAAATGGTTTGGTATTAGTTAATATCCATTGATCACGATCATGTATATATATAAGTATACAAAACTGGTTAAAGTAACCTAATTGTAATGTGGCATACTGGATAATTCATCACGTCAAGTGAGGACGACATGCCATCAGCAGTGTATGTGTCACTCTATCGTTTACAGGTTAAACCAGTTTTCGTGTGATTGGGCGAGTGAAGGTTGATTCAATCTAAAGATACGAATAAAATAGTCACAAGTTAGTTTTAATGAAAGGTCTAAAATGATAACCATTAGCCATTTAAAAACGGTTTATGAATTTTTTGCTGAATTACACATTAATAGTTTAAATCGTGTCTGATAATGAATTTAACATATTAAAGATTTCAAGATAAGTGAAGTACAATTATTTTCTAAGTTAATTATTTCTCCCTCTATTTACCTGGTACTCATTAGAATCGTCTCCATGAGACATTTCTAATTAGTTCATTAATTTAGGGTCTAGTTGAGAATTACGCGATATATCGTATCACAGACTCTGATTTACTCCCCCTATCTAAAGCTATGATTTTATGTAATAAACGTTTGAGTAGTGTAGGTATAGTAAATTGTAGTAAAAACGGTGTCGTCGTAAGATGGCACATTGATGTGCTTATATACATATTGGAAAGTATTCGATAGCAGTTAGTCTTTTCGATCTATACGTAGATTAGAATAACATAATCGTGTTTTTTATTACCCAGAAGCATTTGCGCCCTGCCTAATAACTGGTTTTCCATAAAGTTTGTAATTGGTGAGTGGCTGATGCATCTCCATATGGTGTTCCTATAATAATCATTGTTCCCTGACCTGTTATGTCTTTATTATAAGTTTGCTGATAATAACTACATGCAATAGTTATTTATCATTTATTACAATAATCAGTAAATAGATCCTGACCAGACAACTCCCAGCTGGGACCTACACTATTTGTCCTTGCTTGCTCATTTCTTGCTATGTAGGTTCATATTTAGTTTTAGAATCACACGTTTAACAACTAAAGTTATTTATTAAACACATTTTCTTTATCGTTTCACCTTCATGCACACACAGACAACGTAAAAATTAGTAAGATATTTCAGACTGAATCTCCCACTGCTGGTTATAAAAACGTTGTTTTCTTATCACCTCTATCTCTACGGTTACATAGTTGCTCTAACTGCAATATTAAAGGTCTTCTTACAGTTACAGTTCATTAATTACGGCGGCGACGTTTTCTTACTTAGCTGTACGTAGATTTATTATTTTATTGCTGTATTATTTTATGGCGGTACTTAACTCTATGGAGATTACGTTGACACGAGACGATACGATACGAAATGTAAGGTGGCTATTGTTATATTCCACAACTGCAAATAATGTACACGTTTTCACAAGTCGTCGAAATCAGATGCACGTTACCATTATGACGCAAATTGTGTCGGGGTGATATAACAACAGACAAAATCGTATATACTCAGAGTCAAACCTTCTTGGAACATTTCAATACTGTTACTGGGACGTCAGTTGTATTGTATTGTAATGTATTGTGGTGTAGTGTAGTGGTAATGATGTAAGAAGTAGCCGTAATAGGCATTGTTACTTCTGTTGCTGATACTGGTGTTATTGTGGTTGCTGCTGCTGTTGTTGCTTTTGTTACGAAAAAAGTTGTTTTAGAAGACGAGGGAGTTGAATCAAATAAAAGAATGAGAACAAAGGTCCACATGCACGTAGAATGACAGAGAACTATGGACTTTAACAATCTATCTGTAAGCTCTCTGCGCCCGTACCGTAATTAACCCTACTTGAACATTGATATATCCCGACGAATGTACATGAGCAACGAACGACTTGCCTAAATAGCAATAAAGCATCGTTTATAAATAGAATGTCCAGTCAGGGCAAATGTTTGACGTATGGTTTCGTCTTGTCGTGATGAGTAGTTTGGACATATCGTCATACGGACAGTTTTTGAAACACATTCCATGACAACTTTACAGTAATAAATATATCGTGGGTTCCCAGTAATGATCGATTGCATGTCAAATGATATATATGCACAAACTACAGTAAACATATTTCAATGATTTCTTCATGAAAAATATTTTTGAAAGAACAACAACAACCATAAGAGCATAAAACATTCTTTTTCTTTTTGAAGTTTATGAATAACTGCCAAGTTTACCAAATAAAAGCCAAGTTATTTAGCGTGAAATTATATTTTCATTCCTAAGAGTCATTCCGTTCTGGTAATTGCCTCAATAATTTATAGTAAAACACAATAAAAAATAAATCGAATCGATTTGGTTTCTATAAAATATTATTGTTTTATCAACAGCGTGTTGTTTCTGAGAGTATCCCTTGGATGAATTTATTTCAATATTCGTATTTCCGTTCACATAAATCGTGTTGTTGTTAATTTTGCTTCACGCTCGCTATTTAAAGTTCTTTGCCAAACAATTCAAAACGTGCATCAAAAACCAATATATCTTTATGCCAAAATGATATATAACGGATAACCATGTTATTTCTTTGCAAAGCCACATTCTTTCGATCAGTCATACATTTTTTTTCAGCTGCGGCAACAGCCAATATTTCCACTTACAGAACGATCTGGCACCAAAGATCGAAACCTTTCCTTCCTCGAGCCGTAATTTTTTCACGATACGGTAAAACCTTGTTTGGCAAATATTTCTTCTCATCTCTCGCGTTTCCCCTAGGATTCAGGCAAGACTGGCAAGACTGTACATTACTATAAATTGCAACGCAAATCGATAGCGATAAGACTACTGTAGTCGATTCCCGCTGCATTTGCATGTCTTCTTTCGGCAACTTCCGTCGGTTCTCGGCAGTCTACGACTGATCGCACGAAAGTGTTGGTTCACGGCAGTCTACGACTAACTGCACAAAGTGCCAGGATATCATGAACGATAGTGTTTTATCTGCGTGTGTTTCAAACACAGAAACAATGACATGAAACTTGTCTGATAAAAAGAATAACGTGTACATTGTGTTTACTACCTTCAGTTATCCTTTCTGAGTAAGATAGTGTAGTTAATTATTCTTCATATAGGTATCATGTTAATTTTTTTTGTCTATTTGGAGAATTTATTATTATTGCAAATGGCCTCAGACCACAGTTATTTTTACTATATGTTCTATATAGACATTGTGGACACTGGTCATGTTGGTAACTCTCCAATCAAATCAGAGTCACTTGCTGTCATTAGTATCATCCAAGAGAAGAAATTCTAGCTGCAGAAAGTTGGGGGTCAAGCTGCTTTCGGTCCCATAATTTCCAGCCAAAGTACAACCATGCACCATTCGGCTGCAATCCGCCGGAACCACGTGAATTTGGCCATGTACACAATCACTGGAAATAGACAAATTGACATAAAGTCTTCATCAATGCTTTCATTTACCAGCTTATTAAGGTCCACTCTGTTGAAAAATGTCCATGTTGCCATTTCTTTCATTCATCAACTTATTTATATCAGACTTTCAACACATGCACTATTTACCATGTAAACACTTCCTTATTGTGGTCAACCAAGGGCAAATAACTGTAGTCTGATTCCAAATGCTGTACGCTGTGCAAAGGATGTGCCGCTTTTAATTCATTTTACTTGCACTCGTTTGAATTTACGACACTTATAGGTGGTATCCGACAATTTAGACAAATCTTTTTCTCTTCGGGCAACCAAGTTAATCATTGTTACCGGCAGAGATCCTGTGATGTGCTGTTTACTGGGGTCCTACATCCTTGTACAAAGTAATGCATAACATCCCAATCGTCATTACAAATAGGTATTTCCTATCGAAATCACGCTGCACAGTTAACTATTTTTAAACCAAGAAGACGACGGAACCATTTACTTTTGAGATGTCGATACATGGCCGTAATTAACTCGGACGTCGATATCGATTTTAACTGAACTTTCCCCCACCCCCCACCCCCCACCCCCCACCCCCACCATCGTCTTATTTATATATTTGGAAATAATGGACATTTGAAGTGATATATTTCACCATTTGTAGTCTTAACAAGTGAGGTAATATTGTAGATAGGCTTTACATAAACCAAACTATGCATTTACGCAGCAGTTATGCACACATACATCTGGAGATGGGTAAGATGCAGCTATGTGTGTCTGATATAGGGAACCAGTCGGATACCACCTTTGAGCGATGTTCACGTTCATACGATTCAAGGGGCTCTTAAAGCAGCAGACAAGATATATGAAATGTCGCTGCACAGTATCGGCAAAAAATGCCGGCAAATCCCAATCCCAATCCCACAAGATATATAGACTCTTGAAATAAAAGGGCCCAATCCGCTCTGAGCTAGTGTTTATACTGTTTAACTTTTAGCCTTTGTCGATGCTGCGCCGTTCCGCGTCCTAACTGCTGCAATGTCACCACAAGCCATCTTCCAATGGAGTTGCTTAACTACAAACTTAAACCACTACCGAGAACAATTTGTAGAATCATTTTCAACTGGAATGAAATGAGCCTTAGTTTTTTTTTAAAGCAAAATTTTACTTTGGAACCCACGAAATACATATATTAATTTTTAGATGTATTAATGATTACGCATACCTGTTTCTTTATGTAGACCTACCTCATAATCTACGTATACAGGAGATCTCATAAAATTCTCAAACTATGAAGACATTCAATAAAGGGGTGAATGAATTGCCACATTCGTATTGGTTTAAATCATGTTGTTTGTACTGTCCATTATTTATCAAGACCCAACAAGTAGTTACTTACATCATGAAAGACGTTAGCCACTGCTTTGGTTTATACTTAAATATACAACCATTGCCAATCCTACAACGAAAATATAATTATTTATTGCCAAGTTATTATTATTATGCTTTACCTGAAAATAACGTCAGAAATTTACTGGAGGCGCCCGTGGCGGTTAAACCCGCATAGGTTCGAGACCCGGTCGGGGCTAGAAATTTCATGTGGAAATGTTTTCTAGCTAACCTGTGGTGCGCCGGTTGTTTTACCTAGCTATTGGTCTGGGGTCTTCCTCCACCAATAATTAGCTGGACGTCGCAAATATGACCATACTTGTGTCAGTGCGATGTAACAAAACAACCAATTAAATAAAACACCAATTAAATAAAACAACAGAATTTACTAACCGTACAGTTTCCCATGCGTGTATGATTAATCCTCACAGGATTTCCGTTACACGGTTTGTGATCTTATTATTTTAGAATAAACATTATAGTGAGGTTGTTCTTAATAAGTTCTTATTTTTATTTCTAGTAAACTGATGATAAATGGGGAGATACACAAGTTCGAGGTTGTGAAGGGCAAGGTGGACGAGCACGAGGACGAGCGCAAATACGTGGCAATGTTCTCGTCCCACGGCTATGATCTCAGCAAGAGCGGCAAGCGGAAGGAGCTGCTCATAGTTCTCGAGGTTAGAGTCATTATCACGTCCAAATTAATAACAAATCTTCCATTTAATGTTTGTAAAACAGGCATGTTTTGTTTTCTTAACGGATATCTAAATCTCAGATCCCTGCTTAGTTTTATAACGGCTGACCTGGATCATTCAACCACGCAAGACGGCAAAAAAAATATTCTTAAGCATGAAATTTACACTTCCGTTCAGGTTTTAAAAATCAGAATAGGTTCAAACAATGTTATAAATTTATTATTGTTTTCTTAATGTGTTCTTGATGTACGTATTAAATAGACTTTATTTAACTCAACCAGGCAATGCGCTTTTGTGCTTTGGTAGACACACCGTTCAGCCGATAGACGAACAAAGTTCCGTGTCCTTGTAGCGGATATACATCTATTTAGTTCAGGGGTCAAGTGTCTAATTGCATCTGTTATCCGGTCGTTTAAGTTTCACTTGACGTTATTATTGCCTTATACTATTTGTATTAATTTATTAATAGTAATAAATGCTATATCGGTCAAATGTCTGCCTGTTTGGGGACTGACTCTTAACTTGTCTGGTTGGAAAATACATCTTTGTTGCAAAACTGTTCATGTCATGTCTAAAATGTTTCGGCTTATGCAGTTATAAAACTCGTTTATTATGCGTATTGTGGTTTAAAGTTTTTAGTTCGCCATATTCTGGTTTCTCGTTATATCTACTTGTACTTGACAGCCTGCTATGTTCTCTCATTTTGTTGCCTTTTTGCAGGCCTGACAGATTTCCTCGTTCCATCGATTGTTTCAGGTCAGATAGGTTGTCTTGTTCCATCACGTTTTGAAAACCAGATACGTTCTTTTCTTCCGCCTCTTTTGCAAATTAGAAAGGTACTCTCGTTCAATTGCTTTTGAGGCGAGCATTGCCGAGCGGTTCGAGTCGTTGACTTTGTAACTCCTCAACGCGTAGGTTCTGGTCCCGGTCATGGCGAGAACTTGTATGTGGAGAGAATTCCCAGCTAACCTGCGGTGCGCCGGTGGTTCTTACCAGGCAGAAGTCTAGGGTCTTCCTCCACAAATAAGTAGCTGGATGCCGCCAATATGACCACGTGTCGGTGTGCGATGTAACAAAAACAAACTATCGATTACTTTTGCATCTCAAAACGCTTGTCTCGTTCCAAAGCCAAATTGTATATCACGTCCCATATTGTTGTTTTCAAGCCATTTAGGTAGTCACGTTCTGTTGCTTCTTGAAAACAAAATCGTCTTTAGACTGAAGTATGGGTTTATATCGAAAATTTTGCAAAGATTCTGCGAAACAGGAGTAACATATTGATACGTGTATTTCTTATAGGTAAAAAGTCGGATATCACCTTACATCACATTCTTGTTAGCTAGTCTTTAAAGTGTCGTTTTATTTTTGGTGTGCCTGTATTGGGCATGATCAAGTATGGGAGAGAGTGGACTTAATTTATGATAATTATTTTTTATGCAAATTCATGTTCAGAATCAGATAGAGATAATTGGTTATATCAAGGTTGCACATTGTTAGACAGATTTAAAGTCGATCCCACTTTACTGATAAAAATACATATATACAAAAACTCAAAACTGTTTATTTTGTTGTTGTGTAAATGGTTAAAATAATTTCGAAACCCATCTACTCATAAATAGCCTGTGGAATAATATAATAATATTGTGTTTATTGCTGCCAGAGCTCTTAAGTTTATTGGTTTATTAAACTGACTGTTTTTACTAGCCAGGTATGGCCGCAAATACAATATTCTAACTTGGCAGCACATGCCAAGCTTATCCACACATCGATTCAGAATGCATATGTCAACACACTGACGTACAATTCAAATTGTGCGTAACAATTCATATACATAACTTGTTCAAGGATCAACTTCTATTTACATTGAAAATAAGCGTCTTTAATGACTACATCCCACCCTAAAAACCCATATTGAATATGTACCAAGATTGACAAAATCCACGTACATCTTTCTGTCGGGTGGTCATATCATCAATTATTTATAAAAAATAGTTGAATGCTTTTTAGTGAATGCACTATTTTGTGGTAGCCAGTTTTTTCCTCATTTTTTTCTCGTTTAGCACACATTTTTCATATATATTGTATGAAACTAAAGAAATGTTAACTTGACACTGTTTTCCTCTCGTGCTATTAAATAAGTGGACGTTTAAAATGATTATTAGGGCGTGTGATTGTACGACCATTTTACAGCATGTCGCATTTTCGCCGAACTTGTATTGAATTTTCAATGTATTTTATTATATGTGCCCATCATTCTTGTTGAAATTGCAATAGAGTTACCGCAATAGCTCAATTGGTAAAGCGTCGGCTTGCGGATCGGGAGGTCGCGGGTTCAAACCCCGGCCGGGTCAAACCAAAGACTTTAAAGTTGGTAGTAGTGGCTTCCTTCCTAATGCTCAGGGCTAAGGGAACAGCATTACGCCACTCGTCGGTGTCAGTATAATGGACCGGCCGGGTTCAGTCCCTGGGCACCTCATAAGTGCCCCTGTGCTATAATGATAGAAATGTCGTTGCACAGTATCGGCAAAAATGCCGGCAAATCCCATCCCATCCCTATTTCACGCTGGATAACGGCGTGTATATAAAGATTTTCTTCAAGCTGAAACTGTATTATGACAAGATTTGTGTTCCCTTTTTTTTTGCTAAATCTGTTCAACATTTTTTTTCTATCTCCAGCTGGGTAATGGCGTGTATATGAATATTTACCTCTAGTTGCAGGGGTGGCGAAATCTCAGAAATGTTTACTTGTCCACGGAAAAGTGGTTATAAAAATGTATTTGTCCGTACCAATGCACTACTTGTCCGTACATTCATTAATAAAAACACGAGTATTTTAACAACAATGATTTAATAATCACTTAAATCTGTTAAACCCTAAAACTATCATGTAATTACTCCATGTTTAGTCAAATTTATCATATCACAATTACGAACGTAAGCAAATCTTTTAATGCTTTTAGTCTTATGTTTCAGTTGCTTTTAAAAACTAAAAGACATGCCAGACACATGTAACAAGCAACTGTCCATGGTCCAGTTACTGCTGTGAACACTGGTCATTACACAATGCCTTCTTTAGTTTATCTCTTGCATCGGGCGTGTCAAGGGGTTCAATACTAGCAACAATAGTGATAGGTGTCTTACTATCAGGGTCTAAAAATCTCACCATGATGCATTCTTGGTCAATTACTGACTTATCATTACTAGATTCAGACAATACAGAATAAAATCGAGTTCTAGATAACTTTTCCCTCAGAGTGTCTTGGATGGAACTTGCAATACTCGAAACAAAGTCTACGCATGCCTTGCGATTTAGATGATCATTGCCAAGCTCTAAGCCATTCTTTTTTTGGATATCACAAACCATTTCGTAGTCTGTGTATGGTTTACATTTTTTTGCCACACCATATGCAGTATTAAACAACATTGTAAACCGGTCAATTAACGGTTTACTGTTTTTTCCAGGTCACCCTTGAACGGTTTGTTTGTATGTTTGAGTTGTTCGCGTTCATGCTTTAAGATACAGGTGATATGTTTGGCACTTTTGTCATGGGCAATCCATGTATCCTTTCTAGTTATGACAGAACCAGTGAATAGAGGACTTTTTTGATCTGCCAAAGAAGGGAATTCGCGACACGTTTTGCACATTGCGTTTCCATCATCGTTAACTCGCAACCACCATCAACTCATTGAGCCAACTTGTTTGAAAGACTCTTTGCCGTTTAGCCTTCCGATCATAATCAATTTTAGATTTCTTAGGGGGGACAGGATTGTTCTGATTTTCATCAGTTTTTCTAGTAGTCGACGATGATTTGATGAGAAAGCGATCCGTCGTCTCAGTTCGTCTGCAATTTTCACTCGCGAAAACGTATGACAAAATTTAGGCAGACAACTCAAAATCGCAACGTCAAAGTCGCATTAGAGTAGCGCCCCTTTGTAATTTTCCGAAAACAGAATACGTGCGATATTTAGACGCTATCTTTTTATGTCAACTTACCTGTTTACGATTTCGGCTGCGACTTTTTGGGAAATAAAAGTTATTTTTGGGAATTTCAACACTTAGGAATTGGATTTTTTAACTTGTCCACGGAAAAGCCAATTGAAAAAAGTAACTTGTCGGGGACAAGAAATGTACGACTCGGACAACTCGGACAATTGATTTCGCCACCCCTGTCTAGTTGAAACTGTATTAATACAAGATAGGTGTTCCTTTTTCTTGTTAAATCTGTTCAACAATTATTTTCAAAGTGTATGAATATATAACTCTAGTTGAACTGTATTAATACAAGATAGGTGTTCCTTTTTCTTGTTAATTCTGTTCAACAATTATTTTCAAAGTGTATGAAGATTTACCTCTAGTTGAAACTGTATTAATACAAGAGAGGTGTTCCTTTTTCTTGTTAAATCTGTTCAACAATTATTTTCAAAGTGTATGAATATTTACCTCTAGTTGAAACTGTATTAATACAAGATAGGTGTTCCTTTTTCTTGTTAAATCTGTTCAACAATTATTTTCAAAGTGTATGAAGATTTACCTCTAATTGAAACTGTATTAATACAAGAGAGGTGTTCCTTTTTACTTGTTAATTCTGTTCAACAATTATTTTCAAAGTGTATGAAGATTTACCTCTAGTTGAAACTGTATTAATACAAGATAGGTGTTCCTTTTTCTTGTTAATTCTGTTCAACAATTATTTTCAAAGTGTATGAAGATTTACCTCTAGTTGAAACTGTAATGATACAAGATAGGTGTTCCTTTTTCTTGTTAAAACTGTTCAACAATTATTTTCTATTTCAAGCTGGATAACGGCGTGTATATGAAGATTTCCCTCCAACTGAAGCTGTACAAGGCGGGTGAGACCACACATTGCCAGTGGGGAAACAAACTGTCTGCCGTGGAGTACGAGTGTCAGATTGACTCGGGTCACAATTATGTCAAGGTTCTTAAGGAGAAGTTTGTAGGATGACCCGCCTGGGTTGCATATCTAGTCAGCACATCGAATAGCTAAGAGCGGTTGTTATAATTGGTCATTCTTGTGATCGGAGCTGCGACGTCTAGACCCACAGAGCGTAAACTTTGGCTAATTTGACTTAGAAGATTGAGTAGATTTTAATTTACAATGTAAATTTGTAAGGCTGTGCGCCGGTGGTTCTACCCAAACATTTGACCATAATGGGTCGCTGTAATGTAAAAATTGTCAGACAGGTCCCTAATATATTACAGTTGTATATTTTATGTTAACTGTTCTGTTGTACAGAGCGTTAAAATTGTATAAGTAGTTTTATGCAAACTCAGTTAAATATTAAACATGTATTTCTTAAATGTTATACGTTATACATTTTTTTTATTCGACATTTTCTTCATAAATGTTGGTTCAACTTGTTTGTAATATGTTAATACCAATACCATACTTACGGTATTTTTATATAATCAATTACTGCTACGACTGATGGTCAACATGCTCTGATTTAGTTTAACTAACTAGATTTGAACAAAATTCTAAAAGTTTGATTTATTTTAAAATATTGTACGATTTTCGTTTATTATGTAGATAAAGACAAGACTGTTAGCATGTTAAGAATAAATTCGATTTTATTAGGACATTTTTACATTGACACCAATATCGATTTACACAAGCATGAACTGCACTATGGTTTTATTGCTGTTATAAATAAAGAAGTACAATTTTACTCGTTACTTTCTGCGCAGTCACTTTCAAATAGTTTAAGAGCAGACAGAACTTACCAAAAGTGAATATGGTTCATATTTGAATATCATACCAAAGATTTCATTCAACAATGAATGCAGTTCATTGGTTCATAAACGTTTAGTGTCGCGACACCATTGTCCCATTGGGAACCTGTATATGTCGGTCACTTATAATTATGTGGGCCAATCCCCAGGCGACGAGTAAACTAAGCCCTAATTTCTGCCTTGCCGTGCGGTAATTTGTTGAGTGTCCGTTCGCTGCTGAATATTGCCCCCGCCTGAATACGCTAAATACTACTGAATCAGAACCCGCCAAAAGCACGTGGCTTTAATAGCATGTCTGTCAATTTACAACTCTATGATCGATGCAAGACCAGCCAGTTCCTGTCAGCAGTTGTCTATGATGTACATAATATGTCCTGACAAGTCTCAGGCAGTATGACTTATGTTTTCTTTAGTTATAAGTCTCACACTAGGCATTCAAATATAGGTTTTTAACAGATAAGTTTTTGAGTCATTGTTATTGAGTAAAGACCTGGTTAGTCGAAAAGGGGGATCACCAGTGATGTATTCACATTCTTATTAATTATCTCCCTTACATTATATTTTAAGGGAGTTCACTTCTCGTTGCTTTTGTCTTCATCAGAGTATGCCGTTTTTATATTGACACATTTCGGGTAGTTTATAATGGCCTAATTATCATAGACTATTTTTTTCACAGACGTGTCAATTTTATGACAAATTTACGATGCAGTTACATATTATTTACATTTTATTGTTATGGCTATACATGTAACTCTAAATGTAGCACTGCTAAAACCCCACAATTTTCTGAAAGGTCCATAGTTGCCTTGTTCAGTTCAAATTATATTACTACACTACAGGATAACCTATCGGGGAGTGTGTGTGTGGTGGGGTAGGGTTGGGGATACTACGTATATAAATGTAAATCAATATAACAACAGTCTATGTTTTTCTTGAACATCACTCTTTTCAGCTTTTTGAAAGCCATTCTTTGCGTTCTACCTAGTTATAAATTCTTTATTTATTATGTAACTCAATACAGAAGATACCTTGTTGGTTTTCAACTTGTTTAAAATAACAATTCCTTTCCACTTTAACTTTATTTACTTATTTTTTCTAAACTGTACCGCAAACATTAGGTCAGGGTTGACAGCCTGATAACAATGAGAAATATAATAAAGATGTTGCTTAATTATTACAATGCAGATTTATTATATCAGACACGTGTTATTCGTTTTTAGTTTTGCCAAAGGTGTAATATTTGTTGGTTGTAATTAAATGCCCCTAGTTTATTATTGTGTTCGTTTATGTTATATATTATGCTTACAATATCATTATATATGTATATTCATTATATTAACAATGTGATAAACTGAAAAAAGTAGTATATTTATTTTAACCCATTTGTCCAGAGCTATTCAGAGTCAAGAATTATTGAAGTAAAGGCACAGTTTTACAATGCTTGGCAAGGTTTTAGTTTTTATAACAACTATTGTTTTATTTCAGACAGTAATACGTTTTAGTGGATCCCTATTTTGATTCGAAATTTAAAAAGCAAAGCTTATTCTTACATATTTAATTACAATATTCGTATATAATATTTTTGTAAAGGGTATGTTTATATCTTTATATGATTAGGTAAACTTAGCTTTAGTGCCACACACATATATAGAGAAATTCATAAACGTGTGTAGCGGGGAATGTACTAAAGAATCAATCAATTATACTATAGTTATAATCCATTACCGTATATTATGGCACCATTTTATTGTATATCGGCCAATAACAATTAAAGGTATGATGTAGTTATCACTAAGCGGCGAGTAAATTAACCCCAAGTTTGCTTTAATTTGTTCGAACACATTGGAAACAGCAGGGTCTTATTTAATGTGGCTGCTATGTATTCTTCCCAGCTAAATAAGGTTTGTGTGAATGTACTTCCGGGTCCAATGCACCTTGAGAGATGTCTGTAGCAACCGTTTTGCAATAATCCCAGGATTTGCAATAAATATTGCAAATGCTGAGAATATTACAAAAGCTGGCGACAACACTAACAGCATTTGGAATGACTGGATTTGCAATAAAAATTAAACTTGAAATAAGGGTCTATAATCTATACCAGTATACTTATATAGATGCGTTATTAATAGGAAATTGTTTAAACGTAAGTGTTAATCAGGTTAAAGACATTTAGTCCAAAAATTAAAAAAAAATCAAATTAAAACAAAACCCATACATTTTCTGCTGGAAACAGCCCGAAAGAGACTAGCTGACGGCATTTCGACTAGTCATGACTAAATACCTCCAGTTATATACTAGTATTTACTGCTATAGCGATGTTCTCTAGTATTATCATTCCCGCCCACTCAGAACTAAAGGATTTAAGGGATAATAGACTTCAAGTTTCATCATTCATGTTTCGTATAAAACATTAAAATCAATTCATTTCCATGCGATTTTTTTGCTTTCAAATCGTATACAAACATGCGCGTTTCGGTCTGTGTTGCTTGAATATGGTACTTTATGTACGTTTTATATAAAGTACATTACGAAGGCAGGAACCTGAATACTTCAATCGGTACGTTTATCCATGATAAAAACGACGAGGGGTTTATGTCAAAGGACAATTTAGAAGTCACTGTAAACATATTTTAATTTTGCGTGCAATATAAAACGAGTATATGATAATACACGAATGTAGATTTAAATATGTTTATATAAATTAATAAACGTTACAAAATACACTTTTTAAATAATATTAATATAAAATATGGCATTGAAACATACAGAAAGCAGCATGATACAAATTTTATTCTCTAAAGTTGTCATAGCTTTTCCTAGAAAAGAATACAAATTAATAGAAATAATAATGCATACAGTCGATACAATTAACAAAGTGTGCCCATGTGCAAGGCATGTCAAACGCATTTATGTAAAATTTCAAATGCGTACTGATCAACTGTTGAATACATACATGTGTATGTCAACGACCTTTTGTTTCTCACGCCGTAAAGAAATATGAACAATAACGTACATTTTTACACAACTCTGAAGTAATCAATTGGTCAAAGTGTCACATTAACATCAGAACAAAGCTTAATTTACATGCATTAAGGTTCAACAATAAGGTAACTGTATATACTGTTCGATTAATAGGATATGCGAAGTCTATTTACATATTGCAATAATCAATATATACGAACAAGTAGTAGCAAAAGCATATTTCATAACAAGTATTCACTTGATTATTATCAAAGTTTGAAAAGGCTTACTTAACATATGATAACACAAATGCGGCACATTGAATGTACTCCAACCGGCAACAGGAGACTTATACCCGGAACATTCATTGGTTAAAATAATCAGACAGTAATCACACGCTGTTCATTATACAATATAAAAAAAGAAACATGACTAAAATATTTTTTCTCCAGTATGTATGCACAAAATAGACTACCTCGGCCTCCTGTGAAACAAATATATTGATGTTTTGTAATTGAATTAACAATTTGACAATAATTAACCACCACACCCACCGCCGCATCCACCGCCGCATCCACCGCCGCAACCACCACCACCACAACCGCCCCCGCCGCCGCATCCACCTCCTCCACCACAACCACCACCACCGCCGCATCCGCCACATCCTCCACAACCACCACATCCACCACCATCACCACCACCATCCCCACCGCCAGCATCTCCAACGCCTCCATCACCAACACCACCATCACCTCCAGCACTGGTTGCCATGTCACCGCCGTCCTGAGCTGCATCGAGCTCTCCGGCGTAGTCACCAAAATCGCCTACATGGTCGTATCCTCCACAGCCACCACACATCGCGCATGCGTGATAACCATAGTGATGCCGGATGTAGTAGTTGGATGGTGTACTCCATAAAAGTCCTGCTGCCATAATGAACATCATATCGTCGGATGGTGTAGTTCTTGAAGTTCTGGTACCCCGGGTGATTGTCGTCATCACCTTCTGACCTTCTTTCCAGCCACTCGGCCGAGGGACACACAGGACATGCAGCATTGACACGGAGAAGGCCAACACAAGATGCTCAGCAATGGTTGCACATGCATTATCTATTTTCACTATTCCCTTTTTCAGATCTACAGACATTGGTCCGAGGGCGATGATGTATTGCTCTTTCTCGTAGCCAAGAGTAAACGTTTCACTTTTCCCCGTTGTCAAACTGTGGAAAGCAACTGACAACGTACCGTGATTTCCAGGAACTCCACGTTTTCCTTTCTGATGACGAGTTCCTGTAACCAAGAACATTACATAATAAAAGAATTGCCTATGAACAAGTATAGAGGCAATAGAGCTGCCTTATTGCGTTTAACGTGCATGTGGTTTAGTCAATGAAAGTATACTACCAGATAACCTTAAATGTTGCAAAAAACCTGAGAAATCTGTAGCAGAAATCAAACACAGCTTTGAAGTTATTTGCTTAATTGGTTTAGTGTACAACAATACTATTCTTAAATTCACCTTTATGTAAACGCATAATACCAAATGGGCAATTTAGGCATTGTAGTGTATCATTTTACATTGTTATGAAAATCCCGATAGTCCTTATTTCTATGCTAGCATAAGCGAGGATTGAGAAACAGTATCAGTGTAACCTAAAACAATGATTTTGTTGCAACAGCTTTGACACAACAGTCGACAACCACATAATATGGGTCGTATATTTTTTTTAAAAATTTTGTTTGACATCGTTTGATCCACTAACCATTGACAAAACCGTTTCCTCCAGACCTATAATCTTAGTTTATCTTGCGGTGTGTACTAAGATACCTATAAGGCTCGGCTTACTCTTTCATCTTGAAAAAGAAGAAATAAAGAAAATGGAACAAGTTAAATCTTCGAAAGATTTATCGATGTCGATGAAAACTACTATTCCTTGACAATACTCAATGTTTACTTAACAACATACCAGCTACTCCGGGTATACCCTTGCGGAAACCGACCCACTTCCCTGTCAGAATTCCCCAGTCTCCTTCATTGTTCTTAATCAACACAGCTCTCTCGCCCTGTCTTGGATTTAGCGTTGGAATGTTCTTGCCATTTACCTGCAAAAAGAATAATCGTCATTGGTTAATACGTTCACAAGTCAGTAGCAGCCGGTTTACTTCAGGTATAACGAAATGAAATTTGCAACAAAATAGCATGTTAAGTGGCCAATTGAATGCCTGGTTGCATTTGTTGAAGCAGATTGCCGTTCAACCAGAGAGAAATCGTAGATTTATCAATAGGAGCGTTATACACTTTAACATGGCATTACCTGAGTGGGCAATGGAAGTTGGTCGGAGGCGATGAGATGACCGATGGCCACCATCCGGTCGAGATAGAAGATCTGGACAACAGACATCATCAGAGGAGCGCTGTGGATGGTGCGGGCCGTGAACAGAGGCTGACCTGTGTGATTCTTCAATCTGAAACATCACCATTGTTAAATATTTCAAATAGGTGTAATAATAGAGGCTCATAACCATACACATATTGTTAATCAACATTTTCACTTTACAAATTAGAAAGGTTTAACAATGGTACTGTTTTATTATAACATTAGTTAGAAAGTGACTGATGGTAGGTTGGACTCGACTGTGACTACAAACCATTGTTTGGTAAGTTTATATTAATATTATATTATGCTTACCTGTGTGATGCAACCTGACAATTGTTTGGTCTGCCTGGGGGAAGTCTTTCAAGGTTCACGGGTCCCCACAGGGATTGGATTTGTTCAGGGATGGTGGCCGTTTCGTACTTGCCTTGTTCAAGGACAAGATAACATGGTCCTCTGCGGGGAGCTTCATATCGCAGGTTGATCTTCAGTTTCATCTCGGTGTTGAGGGTCGCAGGAACATTTATTTCACCTCCTGTCGCGTTAGCAATAGGTTCAATGTGTTCCAACATGCTGATTTTTGTAGCGCCGAGCTCTTGCCTGTTTCCAAAACAACCAAAACCTTCTTTGGTCGTGACAGATAATCTTACGTTGTTAGCGGTTAAGGAATCAAACTCGTATTTCCCAATGTTGTGCCAGACGTGCTCGTTTTGTGCCTCTGAGGACTTTTTCTGGCTTGATACTTTAAACCATTTCTTCATTACTAGATTTTCTGCGCACATCTCACCATGTAGACTTATGTTCTTCATATGGCTACTTTTGCCGATAGTCTCCAGAGAAACCATGTTAACCAGTATGCTGGCTTTCTTGGAGCATACGCCGTAAATCTCGGTCGGCGAAATGTTAATCAGATAACCAGCAGGAGGTTTTCCTCTGTACATAGCACCGAAAAGTGAAAATGACTCATTGAATACATTCTTCCAATGTTTTCTTGTTTCCATATCAGCATTGTAGAGTTTTGATCCCTCACTGCGATCAGTAACATTATCATCATGGTTGAAGAGGTTACCGATTATTTTCATCATGTCATTCTTGTAGGCCCATGGGTTCAGTTGGTGACTGTGCCACATCAGGTCAATGTCATAGCAAGGGACGATGAACTCGTTTGGTAACATCGTTTTCAAGCACAGAAACTTCTTATATCGAAGCAATGAGTTCTTGAGAAACTTTGTGTCTTTGAAATGTGGCAACGACACCTGGTAATAAAACACGCCTTGCCTTTCTGCTGCGCTTGCAATATTATACGTGATCTTCGACTCAAGCATACTTGGTTGCATTTCAAATGGTTGTCCGTAGTCCACCGTAAATGGTTCGTGTGCATCTTGATACTTTTTATTCCACAAAAGCTGTGAGTTTTTAAGAGCTTTTTCATATTCCGCTTTACTCCGAATGGTGTGGTTTACAACTGTATTGACAATAGCGACACAATCTCTGGAGTAGGCTCTCGGAGACAACATGTGGCAGTGCCATACCCACCCGATGTCCAACGGAGCACTGAGACACTCCTTTGGATGCTCAGCGGCCAGTGGAAGCCAGAAATGTTCGTACCGATAGATGGCGCGACGAATAACGTTCGGGTTTTGGAGATTCTTATCACGGGATACAGCATGGAGGAAGTCAATCTGGTTGACTGATTGCTGTTCAAGGTTTGCAGAGAATGTGTAACTAGACGCCTTTGCGACCGCCATGTTTTTCTCTGAAACAAACAAGATACGTGTGTTATATTTTGCATAATTGCGGCTTTACTAAAACTATTCTTTATACACATTTCCTAATGGCCGGATACAGATTCAACGAAGGAAATCTGGTTCACTGTTTGCGGAGAAGTTGTAGCTAGACGCCGTTGCGACTGCCATGATTCTTTCTGAAAAATTGACATTGCAAGATTTGTTAACATTCTGGCAGTGCTAAACTCCCATTTTGTAATACACAGTTCTCGTGTCTAAAGAATGTCGCGGACAACAATAACAACAACAAGGCTACGGGTTTAAAACTTCTTTTTTTAGCACGACGTAAAACGGTCTTGACTGATCAGCGAGGCTCCAGCTGTCGTAATTATCCAGCGATAATCTAGAGGCAATAAATGAATTCAGAACAATGGAATTGGCTTTTGGATATTTTACAACTTTCTTCACACTGATTCTGTGATAAAGCCAAATCGTGAAATCTGATAATGCCTTGGCCATATTGTTGTGACTTTTGTCCATAAGATTTGTAATTAACCAAACATTTATATTAAACCGTGCCACAGTAAGAAAGTTAGTTGAAGGTATTTATAGACATGTATTCTACAAAACTACAAAAACACTGTTGCAATCCTATCGATGTCTTTATTAAAATGGATACATATCAGCTGAATTATAGTATAGAATTAAGCTTGGTGACATACAAATTAAAAGAAACATTAACACTCGCATTTACACCGCTTTTCGTCAATACATTATGATGTTTACTAAGAGAAGCTAAGATGTATGCACTATACACACAGTTAAAGTAAGATACGGAGGAAATATCATTTTTAATTAATCAAGCTAAAGTTCGGCTCTTATAAGGTATAACTAACTGAAATAAGCAAATGTAAACCAATAACTACAGAAATAAATATGCGTGTACATACATGGATCTACATCGTATATCACTGCTTAAATTGTTTTGTTAAACAGGAAGAATAGTATTTTTCTTACATTTACAATTTTCAATTTTGACAAAAATTATCTTTATCTCCAGTTATGTATCACCATACTTATTTTCTTTCCGTTAAGTGCCCTCTTGAACAAAAGTAATGAGTCAGGTTTTCTTTTCATACATTTTGGTAACATGCCAAATTGTTACTGGGTTACATGTTGCACCTTCCTAAAATCAATCAACCATTCCATAGTTGGTTATTTATCAATGTATGTAGGTTTGACATTTCAGAGATCAGTCCCGCTTGTGCTGCTCTGTGGAGGCTATTACATCATCTAGGAACATATATAGAACATATATAGTGTGGTGTGGTGGAGGGGGGTGGGGGTATTAATTCCTTATCATGTGACAAAAGTGACATGAGACAAAGATGGCGCTAAAAAATTCGATGGTTTGTATGAAGGAATGATATAAAAGCGTTCGTGGCCATTTGTTTCACATTATTTGAAAGCGAAAACCCACTTATGGTTGTTTCATAGATCAAAACAATGGTGTACCGAAAAACTTAAATTGCATCACCTAAAGATTGCTTGTTATTGTTGATATTATCAAAGGCGCAGCATTAGAAAGTACATGTACAATATTTGGCTGAGTTTACCTGCGACCTGTCGAGGGCATGTTTTAACTCGCTCTAACGATCAGTCAATTCAGGTACACCATATAGGTACATGTAGGTTACAGGTTACGTGATCGATTTTTGCCGTTATAAGTTCGAACAATGAACAATGTACCCTCGATAAGGTGTTGAAATCAGTCTTTTGGTTTTTATGTTGGTCGTAATTTGTATTTTCTAGTTAGACTATTAAACATATTAACTCAAAAGTCAGCCTGCACAAGCAACGCTGGAAAAAAAACAACTGTTCTACTGTTCTAAAAATAAACATTTTCAATCCGATACCTCAATAAGGTCACATACCTGGTTAAATATATGTTACGAGTATATTTTGTTTACATGACCGAAATATGCCTTAAACATTGTCAGAAAAAGATTACTCTCTATAAAAAGTACATTCACATTCAACTATCGGGAAACCTCTGTTTGTTGATTTTACCTTCGCACCATCAATCTTTCAGTTATATGGAAGCGATGATTCGTGAAGCCAATTTAATGAAGCGTTTACTGTGAATAACATACCGTAAACACATGGCGCGATACCACACTCAGTCACATTATCTGACACCGGGCTGGTCAGTCGTTTTATTACCAATATACGTGATAAGGCGGTAGCAACGGAGCCGGACCACCATCATATTTAACGCCTGTGTGGGTCGTGACCCGAGCTTGAACATAGGACATCCTGCATTTGAAACGGAGGTTCTACGGATTGCATTACCATGCCCTATTTTTTTGATTTCATAAATGCCAATCTAGACGACTGCTAATTAAATAAATGGTTAAGTGATAATAAGTTATTTAAACTTTATATAGAGATAATGACTAAATAAGTAGAAAAAAAGAAAATAATATAATAGTATGCTTAAGGAAGAACACAGAAAATTGCTATGTCTACTTACGCTCGATCACTTTTGACGTTTCAAAGCTTACTCCAGCATTGTACGAGTCACTAGACTATCGCAATTCGTTCAAACTAATATAATGCCTGTGGATCTTTTAACGTTAGTGTTCCGCTACCTATCGACTAATGGAATTAACCGGATTGAACATTTATAACCCATGCAGTTCAATCGGAACTCCTCGGGTAATTCCGTCCTCGGGACAATCATCCCTCGGATGTATCTGGTGCAATAATACTTAATGAAATCATGATCGTTTTGTTCGCCGGAAGTCGGAAGAAGAATATGCCGAAGTAGTTCGCACAAAACATAAACATTGCCATCGTTTGAAGATGCGTGTCTGCTGCGCTGGGTAAATTAAAATCGGATGATTCAAATTTGAAGCCGCCACAAATTGAAGTTTTACAGACATCGCACTGTAGTGAGCTGTCACCCGAGCTGCCGCCATCTTTGTTTCGACGTCTGTCTCAAAAGAAGTCCCATTTAGATAAATGGCCGAGGTGATCCGACTACCTACATACATCCGAGAGATGATTCGTGGATTATCCGAGGTGTTCCGATTGCCCTGCAGTTGCACATGATCACGAGTCAGTGGGGGTTTCCCTACGGTCCGTGAGTTTCGAAATACAGTTATTAATAATCCTTTGCAAGTATGTCTTTTTTTAACATAATTAAAACATAGCAGTCATGTGAACGTTATAGAATTGTAAAGAATATCCACATATTGAACAGGAATGGAGTACACGGCATAGCAACACTGTGTAAACATCGATATACGAAGACAAACAATACACTGCCGAGTCGTGTTTTTACATACATTGAAAATATAATACTGAATTCAAAAGACATTGTTTACATTTGCGAATCACATGTCTGCCAGGTTTACCAGGTCAATGGATTCAACTGAAACGAATCAATAAAAATAACACGATTCGCTTAAATAAAAATAGTCTTTGTGTATTTGGTTAAAGATTTATTTGTTTTGAAATAGGTAATAGGGCACACACTTATTGTGTCAACATCAATTTAGTTTAGACTTGTTACAACGCTCTAAACTCTATAAACGATATAGAATTAATAAGCAACAAGTTCGACACCTTGTGTACAGTGTATTTGCATCTTAAATAAATATAAATATTTAAGTGAACTATGTTCAAAGCCACTTGACGGAGCTTGGTACTATTTTTTTTTAAATTTTCATATGTAATATGGGGATAGTGTTGTGTGGTCCTGACCGTGTACTCTAATTATTCATGTCAATGACCTATATTTGCAAACTTTGTCCTGTTGTTGGACATGGCGCACTCGATCAACGATTTTAGATACGGCACTTACTGTAAAAAACACAAAAAACAACAACAAAAAACAAAACAACAACAACAACGACCCCCCCTCCACCCCGCCCCCCCAAAAAAAACAACAACAAACAAACAAAACAAAAACAAACAAACTTTATTTAAAATAATAAAAAGGTTAGCGCTGGTTAGTGAACTTGGCTGACACATTTATAATAATTTTATTTATTCTAATTTTACCATAATTGAGAAACTATTCCTTAATTAAAGTACCTTAAGCTTTCCTTTAAAGTGCCGATTTATTTTTCTCGCCAAAATTGGATTGCATTGCTTTCATCTCTATACACATACATGTAACCATTATACCTGGACAATATATTCAATCCAATATTTAAACCATTTGGAAATTTCATACGTGAACGTATTTTGAGTTTGGTTCGTATGTATACAAACATGTACATGACGTCTCGCTTAAATACACGTCGCTCAAAAATGCATACTAGTTCGTGTTGGTGTCCGTGGTCTAGTGGTCAAGGCGTTGGACTCCGAATCAGAGGGTCCCGGGTTCGAACCCCGAAAATGATTACGTGATGTTAGCGCCTTGAGCAAGACTATTTACTGCACATTTCTCCAGGTACGCAGTTCATAAGTACTGGTTCTATCTAAGAAGTGTGCCGTCAAGATGGATTAATATAAGTTGAAATAACTTTTTTCAATAGACAAAAAATAAATAGGCAATAAAATAGATAAATAAACAGTAAGCAGAAATGCATACTTAGAACAGTATTTGTACAAAGGTTCTTCTAAACTTTCACAGTTTCCAAACAACAAACGTGGCATAATCCCGCACAAGATTTGTGTCAAGTTCTGCTCTTAACTTAAATTACATCATGAACATAGCATATTGACTTGATTAACAGACAAATCCAGTCGGTACGTCTGATGCCACTACATTGATTCACTGCCCTCTGCATATGGTGGATGTGACAAAGTAAAGTGTTTATATATACATGCACCTGCAGGCGATAGTGGTGAAATGCTCCCAGCTCAATCGATTTTGAAATGCCTTCTCTTATGCCAACCCTACCTTAAACTTAACAATCAAAGTACATATCGCGGCGAGGTCATTCTGTAAAGTCGGTCACACTTAAATCATAATCACGAGGGTTAGCCTTTGGGGTAATAGATACGTTTTGATAGTAAAAGATAGATATGGCTTTGGTTCACAATAATGAAGGACGATCTGACGGTTTCTGTTATACTAAAGTTGGTTGTGTTTGTCTATTGTTGTTGCTGGCTAAAGAAAAAGTGGAGCTAAAGATATCAGCTAAACGAGCATAGCTATTTTTGTGTAAGGCATTGGCAAATTGTGTCATTTTTAATCTCTTGTATTATTAAGTTTAATGTTTTGTATTACCTTGTGTTGAAATGTTGAGGTCAAGGTCACTCTCCACACTCACACCTTACAAACAGTTGTATTTATAAATACAACAGTTTTCAGAGGTTTATAAAGAAACAATAGGCACATTAACCAAGTTGGAAGAATGGTGCAGCAAAACGGATGCTGTAAAACGTTTGCTATAAAAAGTAGTTTTATGCTAGTACAATATGAATCTTGTTTTGTTTTTTTCGTTTGTATTAATACGAGTATACCAATAGGACACAATGAAGGTCATTATAGGGATTTTGGTGGAGGCAGACCCTAGACATTGACCTGGAAGAACCCCCGGCGTACCGCAAGACAGGCGGGAATGCTTTTTACCGTAGGTTTTCGTTTTGGCCGGGATTCGAACCCACGCCACGAGAGGCCAAAGATTAAGAGAAATTAAAAGTCCGCGTCTATCCGCAATGTAAAGAATAGATCATCAAATTTTGTCAGACCAAACACATTCATTGGGTAAAAAGTAATAATGTGTTAATTGTCCCATGGCCTGAAAAGTCATTTTAGCAGACATCACTATGTTTGTTCCAGACTTGTAAAACTTTATTTCACTAGGAAAAGTAAAATTCTTTTACGACAATGTATATTTTTATATTGCTTCAAGAAACCCTAAATCGAGCGATTTGTATTACCAGCGAACTATTTGGGGGCGGTGTCCCTTGCTACAGCGTCAAGAATGACGAGAAAGCTAAATTTCGAAGGCACGAATGATTGACCTTGTATGACCTTTAACTCGTGGCCAGTCTTCGAAACTGAGCAATAGTAGTGCAAGGACGGAAACAAATGTGAATGTCAAAGGAAACTAGACGGGCCAATTGTGTCCGGGTATTCTTCAAAATAATGTTAACACTGATGTTAAAATCTGCTTAAACGTGATGCCAAATGATTGTATTGTGTAATGAGGATATACAGGGAATATCAATTTATGTATTAACAAAGCCGCCTGAAGCGACTGATAGTGTGCGAGATTGAAGTCTTTGGAATGGGTAAATAGCAAATTCGTCTCAAACTCATATGAAATTCATAGCAGTCTAATCCAATATTTAATTTATTTCTAGTTAATAAAACATCAAACGATTAACGAAACATTTATAGAACCCATTCAATAAATAATAAACCAACATAGACAGTCATTTTTACAGCACTGCCTTCAGGCGAAAATAAAACCGGATTGATTTAGGGGGTTCTTTTGATTAAGGGGGTTCAAAATGAAAATCAGCCACCTGTATAGGTGGTACGACGTCTGTGATATTTATTATCGTTCGGAGCACCTCGACCATCTCTAAAAAACAGAATTGTCCGCATACTGCTCAAGCAGTAACGATTGGATGATAATTACAACAACAGCACATCGACAAACTTCAAACGCCTTCCATAAAGGACGCCCTAAACCTACTATTTTGTTAAATAGGAGAAACCGCATGAAACAGGCATTTGCTGATCTGAATTTGGTTGCCTAGGAGACAGAAAAAACGTATGTGACGTCAACGTACTGGTACATGATAAAACAAATAAATACGGCCAGGACGATCTCTATATATAGTTGATGAATATCATGAATGTAAAATATTGCTGAGAGATGAGAGAAAGGCCATGAAAGGTTTAGATTCATTAGAGTCATTGCCAGTTGTTCACTATCATTTTCATTATTGCTAAAAGTGACGACTATTTTATAAAAAGCACTACTTACTTACTTTTATATTATACATAATAGAGACATTCTGTATTTGATATTAATGAAATATTTGTTCTCCGTTGCTTGTTGACAAATATAACATGACTGGGAGTTGAGATACGCACAGATTAAATCACAATTGTCGCATTATCTGGGTGTTTATACTGTTTAATTGAACATATATAAATAACATTTGAAATAAAATGGCAGAAACGGATGGATTTTAGATTTAGAACACACTCTGTAAATATTTAGTAGAACTATAAAATGCACATAATACAGTGTCGATTTCATACACTCAAAGAACATAACCAGGGGCGTGCCTGGGCGACTTTTGAGTATACGCACTATTCCTAGGGAGTCCGGGGGCGTGCCCCACCCCCATCCGGATTTTTTTCCATAGAACGCCATAGCTGCATTCGGGGGGGGGGGGGGGGGGGGGGGGGGGGGGAGGGAGTGGCGGGTACTCTCACTGTCTAGAACAAAGAATTGTCTTAGAAGCAGGGAGAGACAAAAATACGTCAAGTTGGATGGTTGAAGATTGTGTAGAATTAGAAAAATGTTTAAATTACATAGATTTAAAATTATAAAGACAATTAACTGGTAGTGCCTAACCCGGGTTAGGCGACGATTTAAATTCGCTTTTAGGCGTTTTTATTTTTTCAATTTCCGGAAGCAACTGTACGCACGTGCGTAAGTGCGTAAGCCCAGGCACGCCCCTGATAACTGTGTTCCCATAATGGTCGACGTCATTTTTATTGACGGCCTTTCACCTTAAATCACTCTTGTTTCCAGATTTATTTCTTTGTAGGAATCAAATAAGAGGCAAGAAACTAATCCTGTGTTTGGCCTTTTATCGATTACAACTAAAATTTACCACAGTTATTTCCTTTTTGTTGTTTATTTCTGCTGAAAGTAAAATGGCCCACTGTAGTAAGAACTGACCCAACATTTGCGAATCGCTATAGTTTTACTATCATAGAAAAAAATTATCCAGTCGAAATTTTGAGGAAATAACGTGTATGCCGCGTAGGCGTTGTACTGTCTCTAATCTTTTTAAACGCGCAATTGAACGTTTAAATATTGAAAAATACCTACAATTGAACAAAGGCCCAAAATGAACGCCCATTAGAACAATGTGTTTGGGGTAGCCGAACAAAATCGATGACAGACATTGGGCGAACATTTAACGACAACATTTAATGCTACCACGCTAGCATTCTTATCTATAAGAGGTTTGAAGTTTCAGTTTTAGCTTTTATGTTTTGTGTGACAATAGCCAGCTATATGTCACACCTGAGCGCATGACGTTAGAAAAAATGGGAGCTCGATTATGTCACTTGTATATTGTATTAAACTCAATAAGTATAGTTTTACCAACTTATTGTAACCTTCGTTTGTGTAACTGTGCATCTAATATTCTGAAAAACAAAACAAACAAACAACAACAAACAAACCCGGTGCATATATGAGGCAATATATTTGTGTTGGATCATTTCATATTACTGGTATGTACATATGTTATAATGCCTGCAGTGCCGAGAATTGCAACGTTGTCTGTCTTTTTAGTTCTCTTGTATAAAACCGTATATCATAATTGCTGGAAGAATGAAATAAACTACAAACTGACAATTATTGTGACCTTATCCATAAGCCACGAGTAAACTGACCCCAAATATTCGACATGCGGCCATTTATTGAGCGTCCGTTAGCACACAGCCTAGAATGGAATCATTTATACAGGTCACAGATAGAGATATTTCCTAGCCGAATAAGCAAATAACGAGTGAATCAGAAACATCCAAAGGTATATAATTGTAAGTACATGTCTGTTAATCAAAACACGGTTTAGGTATCTACATATATACCTGCTAAGCCCGTCTTGGTGATGCCTGTGTATGTCCAGACCAGACAACTCTGTTGTGGAAGTAATCAATGATCGACGATTGTATCATGCTGAGTTGATAATATGTTTTCATGCAGTTGTAAGCCAAAAACAAAGCAACCAGGCATAGGTTAATAACAGATAAAGCATGCTTAGGATTAATTGCTAGCGGTATTACCAACCAATTAGCTGAAAAGGGAGAGCACCAGTGTCGTTGTCACGTCGTTTTTAATCGTTTTATTATTTCCCTTACCTTTGACCTCTAGAGGAAGATTAAATCCCGCTGTTTACTTTACATTTCGACACACCGGACCTGGTAGCGCAATTGGTACAGCGTCGGCTCCAGGTACGGGAGACCCCGGGTTCGATCCTGGGCCGCGACATACCAAAGTCGTTAAAAATGGTAGTGGTAAAGCTCCCTTGCTAACGTTCAAGCAAATATAAGGGTAGTTCCACGACTGGTTGGCCCGGTGTCAGGATAATGTGACTGGGTGTGGTATCATGCCAGGTGTTCACGGCATGTTATACACAGTGAAGGCAGCTCTATATCTACTTCAAGTGGACACCGTCTCCAGATAACTGAAATACGGTTGGTGGGACGATAAACCCAATAAACAAACATTTCGACACGATAACCAGGTGGATGGTATGTTGAGGACAGTAAATAAATATTAACTATAGAGTCTACTTTTAACGTCATTCTACGCGTTTTTACATCATTTTCTCTTTAGGAAGCCATTATTGTATGTATTTTTTAAAACTTTTTTCTTATTTAAGCATTCCTTATAATATAATTTTAAACAGAACACATGTTTAATTTAATTTGATCATGTTGACATTTGTCTACAATGTAACGTTAGACTGTATTTATTTTGTTTTTACATACTTTCCTTTCTTAATCTTTCCCCAAACAATACGGCAATTTTAAAAGAACTTAATAACAACAAAAAAATAACGTCATTTAGTGAAACGTTAATAACCACTTGGGCTGAGACCATCCGAAACTCGTTACTTCGTTTTCAGTTTTGCATAGATGTTATGTTAAGTTGGCTTTTAATGAATGCTCTTAGTTTTATTATTGCAATATTATACAGAAGGAAAAAAGATTAGCAAATTCAGAGAGGATTGACTCCTAGGGAACTTTGTGACCCGCGGAGGATCGTCCGGTTTGCTGTGCACATACTTCACGGGATTTTCGTGAAAGTTACGTTTCACGCTTACATAATTGTGTAGTTTTTAAAAAAAGGGAATCATGATGTCAATGGATGGGCACAATTCAACTTTCCGCGAGTCTAAAAATAGAGTTTAAGCTCCGCCCCCTTGCCCACAAACAACATGGTTAAAAGTGGCAGATCTTACAGATTATCTTACAGATCCGCGAAAATATTTTAATTTGATATCTCCCAAATGCAAAGAGCTAGTGATGGAGATGTTTAGATGAAGATTTAGACAGTTTCACCCAATGATGCATTTATGACAAAAAATTATGAAAGAAAGTTGTTGCTGGCTACAGCGAGATTTTACCTTTCGATGCAGAAATGGACAAGCCTCATCCAATCAACTAAATTAAGATGCAAACAGAGAAGCGATGACAGCAACGTACGATTCCTTACAAACCACAAACAGCAAGTACCCTGTTGCTATTAAATTGAACCAAAGGCTCAAACAGATTTAAACTGATCGCTTGTCAAAATCATTGTTTGTGGGACAATGTGTAAGTGAGAATCAGCATAACGCAGATAAAGTGTCAATCAACGCGATGTGATTGGCTAATTCCATGCTAATACACAATGTGTAAAATCTATTTTTAGATCTCGCGGAAAGGTGAATTGGTCTATACGGAAACGTTTGAGTCACATTGATTTATAGACGAAAACCAAATACGTAAAAAACTTGCTAAACCATTTTCCTTTAGTATATAATACATGTCTTTTTAAACATGTACAACGTGAAGATGTGCGGCGGCGAATGAATCAAATATTTAAATACACACACATATGCAACGACCACCATTACAACTGCCACCACTACAATGACTTTCACAACCACAGCCACCATAATGAGCACCACTACAACTACTCCCATTCAAACATTTAGGCAACGTTGTTTGACAGTAGCTAATTGTCTTGTGTCCTCGCAATAACAATGACTTACTTAACCAGTGTGCTGAAAAGCGCTGTTTTGGGGCGCTGTAAATTTGACCTTGTAAGCGATTAAAGCAAATAACGGTCACTTAAAAATGATTTCGTGGTACATGTAAATCGATTGCACAACGCATTTGGAAAGCAAGCAGGTCTTCAGCTGCAAAACAAACATCTTTTCTAAATACATAGATTATTCATTAGGAAAAAAGTTACAATACAGTCAGTATCATCTGATTTTAGAAACCGTTATATTAAATATTTTCCAAATGATTGTATTTTTACGAAATTAGAGTATATAAGTGGCCCACAAGTGCTGACGCGACCAAAAGACACTGAGTTCAAAATTAACACCCTTTTATTTTTTTTCGTCAACACTAAATTCCTGTTTTACATGCCTGCTATTTATTTCGTCAACACTAAATTCCTGTTTAACATGCCTGCTATTTATTTCGTCAACACTAAATTCCTGTTTAACATGCCTGCTATTTATTTCGTCAACACTAAATTCCAGTTTAACATGCCTGCTATTTATTTCGTCAACACTAAATTCCTGTTTAACATGCCTGCTATTTATTTCGTCAACACTAAATTCCTGTTTAACATGTCTGCTATTTATTTCGTCAACCCATGTGATCTTAACAGGTTTCAAACCTGGTACAGAGCTGCAGAAGGCAGCGAGACCCCGCGAGGAATATCGCAAATTAATCGGCCTAATATGTAATGCGTAGTCAATAAAACACTAGTTCTAGTATCATTTTCTTCCCCCACCTCTCGCCCTTTTCCCATATTTACTAGGTGATGTTCCTGCGCGGCTTTGATAATTCATCAATGTGCATTTTCTCTATATCTGCAATATTATCATCCGAACGTTTGTTTTAAAAAGATAATATTAATGTTAACATTTGCAGCATGCCTTGACACAATTAACGCGTCTAGTCTCCTTCACCGTACATTCCTGTACAAGCACTACTTTAACCCAGGCATGGGTAAAAGACTGGCCGCGGATAGTCAACGTCATGCAGAGTCAATCTTTCGTTATCCATCCTGTATATTAACTTAAATGGACACAACTCCATTGCACACTTTTTATCGAAGCAGCAAATCCCCTGTGAATGTTTTCGGTTGTTTAAGTAGCTTTAGAATGGCTGATATCAATCAAAACAAATGGAGAATATCTCAACTATGCATTTTTTTTTTACAAAATTATGAATTGAACGAACAAAAGGATCAATAAAAAACGCTCCAAATATGTGGGCTGATTTTACATGTAATTTATGAAAATTCGTAGCATTAAATCGTGTAAAAGGACATTGGGATGTTGTTCAATATAATGCTTTTGCAGATCAGTTTAATACTAGCTCCACCTTTAAACTTTACAGATTGTTCATCCTGTATTTAAGCATTTTTTTGTTTTTAAAAAGAATCGTGCGAGATTTAATTTGAAATAACTATGCTTCTGTAACTAAATGGCTCTTGCAACTTTTGTTATATCACATGTAGATGGCTGGCATGATCAAGAAATGTACCCCTTGTCTCAAATCGTTGTTCTTGCCAATATGCTCTTGTATTCTGACCATTTCCGTCACATTCGATCAATTTCGATTGTTTGTTTGCTCTTGAAATACATCGCAGCGATCTGGAAGTCCTTTTTACATTAAGTCCTTCGAAACGAATGGGACTCAAACCCACGCGGTGAAAGGCTAAGCGGTCAGAGGAGTTACAAGTCGACGACTACCACTACACCATGAGCACCCCCCAAATTTCGATTGTAAAGGTAAATAAGCTGCACGTGGAAATGTTGGCCCAGATAATGTTTAGAGTACAGTTATTTCATCTCAGTGAAAACTAAACACATACATTATTAAGAGTCATATAAAAGATAACGCTTGTGTTCAGGCCAATGTCGTATTTATATACGAGTGAATGTGTCTTACTTTTCTCTTTTTTCCATTGCAGGTTAGCATGATCGTCGCGGAATGTAATAACGCAAAGCATTTAAGAGACTTCAACTATAAGATGTCGATACGAAAATGCTAGTTTTAGGACTGTTATTGACCTTTTTCAGCAATTTCAGCTAAACGCTTAAAGTTTGTATCTTAGCCATTTTCAAGTTACATCAAATGTATGTACTCTTATGTTATATTCATTCGCTGGAACGTAAATCGTCAGTAAAATGTAAAAAATAAATATCTAAATTATTATTTCGTGGAAATTATTTAATATTATATTACGTTCGAACTAAATTGGTTAACGAATTATAACATTAATACGATATAATTTCCAAAAGAGCAGCATGACGTAAGGGTCAGGACGGCAGCATGACGGAAGGGTCAGGACGGCAGTATGACGTAAGGGCGAGAACAGCAGCAATACGTAAGGATCAGGACAGCAGCATGACGTAATGATCAGGACAGCAGCATGACGTAAGGGTCAGGACAGGAGCATGACGTAAGGGTCAGGACAGCAGCAATACGTAAGGGTCAGGACAGCAGCAGCAGCAATACGTAAGGGTCAGGACAGCAGCATGACGTAAGGGTCAGGACAGGAGCATGACGTAAGGGTCAGGACAGCAGCAATACGTAAGGGTCAGGACAGCAGCAGCAGCAATACGTAAGGGTCAGGACAGCAGCATGACGTAAGGGTCAGAACAGCAACATGATGTAAGGGTCAGGACAGCAGCATGACGTAAGGGTCAGGACAGCAGCAATACGTAAGGGTAAGGACAGCAGCATGACGTAAGGTTAAGGACAGCAGCATGACGTAAGGGTCAGGACAGCAGCATGACGTAAGGGCTAGGGCTTTTTTGCAACTGACGCCTTGTACTTTATTAATTTTTTATATCGTGAATGATCTACGTCTACATTTCTTATTTATGCTATGGCTATGAATTTAAAATAATCTACAATATTTGTTTTTAATCCGCTAACATTACTTGTCATTTGACTTGTTGTTGCTTCCATAGACATAATTATACACATATGTCCGTCAGTTTAAACGTATTATATTGCGACGGCAGCAATGTCAAGTGTATAATTAGAACTTATAACACTGATTATAGAGATGAGAAGGGTGTATCAAACGACAGATAAGTAAGACAACTTTCTAATTTTTAATAATCGTGTCAAATTTATACCTGTAGATGGATATAAAATATGTATATATAAGTTTACAAAAGTAATACATTTTACAAAACAATATCACACCTGGCGTTTATATAGGAGACATAGAATCATGATATAAATTGAGGTTTAAATTTGTAAAAGTAGCTTTTCACAGAAAATATATGTATATGTATAGCAGATACACTGTCAAGAGAACACTACTCCTATGCTAACTGAACAGAACAGAACAAATCTTTATTTCTTCCAGGTATACAAGTATACTACATGGAGATATTATGCTATCCGCCTGTGCAAATGTATGGAATCGGCATTTTGCTACCACGCTTTCACCTTGTGAATGTACCAATCACAACAATTTGCACATTATAACATTTGAAGAAAAGCGTCAACAGCCTTACTTGTCTCACGCAGTTACAACTTTCGAAACAAAAGCATTTTTAAACGCCTGTAAAGAAATAGGTTTATAAAAGGCTAGTCAACAGGTAGTTTGCATCTATCTCACTTTAGTTCCAACAGCTTTATACTGCACGATATAAAGTTCAAGATGTCGTTACAGACTCGTATCCGGAATGTTTATTTGATAAATGTCTATAAAAAATAAGATATGTATATAAGATTCGTGTTACGAATAAGTTATGATGTCATGGATCATATATAAAGAATGAAACTGTAAAAGGAAAGCAGCCAAAATATTATATTAATAATATAATGTACACACAATTGCCAAACCTGGCCGCCCATAAAACAAGTTTATTGATGCTTGTGTCAAAGATTGATATAATTATTAACCGCCGCATCCACCGCCGCACCCACCGCCACAACCGCCTCCGCAGCCACCGCCCCCGCCTCCGCAGCCACCGCCACCACCACCGTCTCCTCCTCCTCCGCATCCACCTCCATCACCTCCTCCGCCACAACCACCACCACCACCACCACCACCGCATCCGCCACATCCTCCACACCCGCCACATCCACCTCCATCACCCACACCACCATCACCGCCACCAACATCACCGTCACCACCACCAACTCCACCATCTCCTCCAGCACTTGTCGCTATGTCACCACCATCCTGGGCGGCATCTAATTCTCCGGCGTGTTCGCCAAAATCTCCAACATGGTCGTATCCTCCACAGCCGCCACACATAGCGCATGCGTGATAACCATAGTGATGCCGAATGTAGAAGTTCGATGGTGTACTCCATAAAAGTCCTGCTGCCAGAATGAACATCATATCGTCGGATGGTGTAGTTCTAGAAGTTCTTGTACCCCGCGTGATTGTCGTCATCACCTTCTGACCTTCTGTCCAGCCACTCGGTCGTGGGACACACAAGACGTGCAGCAGGGACACAGAGAATGCCAAGACAAGATGTTCAGCTATGGTTGTACAGGTATCATCTATTTTCACAGTTCCCTTTTTCAGATCTACAGACAGTGATCCGAGGGTGAACAGGTATTGCTCTCTCTCGTAACCCAGGGTAAACGTGTCACTTTTCCCCGTTATCAAACTGTGAAAGGTCACCGATAGGGTGCCATGACTTCCAGGAACTCCACGTGTTCCTTTTCTATGTCGAGTACCTTCAAAAAAGAATAATACATAATAGAAATATCCACGAAGAAGTATAAAGGCAACCGAGTCCGTGCTATCTAAACCATCAAAAAATACAGCAGAGTAATTGGCTAGTGCACATCCTATTATATTCTTAACATTTTCTTTATTGTGAACTTCATAGCCAATGCGGTTTAGGACAATAATCTTCTATTTTTTATGAAAACGCTAAAAGTCCTTGAACGAGTATTCGTATGCGAACAGTACCAGTGTAACCAACATAATAAGTTAAAGACAATGATTCTTCATCGTAATTTATCTGCCACGCAATAAGGATCAAACTGGCATTGGCGTACTCTTACAACTTTAAACGTGTACAAAGAAAATGGATCTAGTTACGTACAGGGGAGTTTTTCAAAAGAGGTGGAGTCGATTAATTTTGACAATACGTTAACTAATACTTAATAACATACCACGTTATTCTCTCACCGCGTGAGTTCGAGTCCGGTTCTGGGCGAAGGATTTAATGTGTCAAGGTCTTCCCGCAGACTTGCTGTGCGCCGGTGGTTCTACCCAGTAATATGTCTAGGGTCTTCCTCCAACCAAAAGCTGGACTTTGCTATAATGAACATAAATGGTCGCTGCAACGTATTTCAAAAAAAAAACAAAAAACAAACATACCACGTACTCCGGGTATACCCTTGCGGAAACCGACCCACTTCCCTGTAAGTATTCCCCAGTCTCCTTCGTTATTCTTGATCAACACAGCTCTCTCACCCTGTCTTGGGTTAAGTGTTGGGATGTTCTTGCCATTTACCTGACAAATCACAACATTGGTAATTTGGTAAGCAAGTCAGTAACAGGCGGTTTAATTAAAGTACAATGAAAACTTTGCAACAAAAGACCTTGATAATTGGTCAAATATACATCTTATTGCATTTCTGAAGCCGACTGACTTCAAACCAAAAACTCATACAGAATTATAAATATGAACGTTAGACACGTTTACAAGGCGTTACCTGTGTGGGCAATGGAAGTTGGTCGGAGGCGATGAGATGACCGATGGCCACCATCCGGTCGAGATAGAAGATCTGGACAACAGACATCATCAGAGGAGCGCTGTGGATGGTGCGAGCAGTGAACAGAGGCTGACCTGTGTGATTCTTCAATCTGAAACATCACCATTGTTAAATATTTTAAATAGGCAAAATAACCCAGGCTCATAAAACATTGATACGCCGTACATTTTTTTTTCATTTATCGAATTAAAAATGTCTGAATACGTTTAGGAACGACTTGCAGTATAATTGGAACTGTGTCTTATGCTAAGTTGGGCTGTTGTTTTGTATTATTTTATATTATGTTAGACCTGCGTACCTGTGGGATGCAACCTGACAGTTGTTTGGTCTGCCTGGGGGAAGTCTTTCAAGGTTCACGGGTCCCCACAAGGATTGGATTTGTTCAGGGATGATGGCTGTTTCGTACATGCCTTGTTCAAGGACAAGATAACATGGTCCTCTGCGGGGAGCTTCATATCGCAGGTTGATCTTAAGTTTCATCTCGGTGTTGATGGCCGCAGAAACCTTTATTTCACCTCCTGTCGCGTTAGCAACTGGTTCAATATGTTGCAACATGTTGACTTTTGCTGTGCCGAGCACTTGCCTATTTCCAAAGCATCCAAACCCTTCCCTCTTAGTTACTGATATTTGTATGTTGTTTGCGGTTATGGAATCGAACTCGTATTTTCCAATGTTCTGCCAGATGTACTCGTCTTGTGGTGCATCCGAGGTTTTGTTCTGGCTCGGTACCTTAAACCATTTCTTCATAACATGATTTTCTGCACACATCTCACCATGGAGCCGCAGGTTCTTTAAATGACTTCTGTTGCCGTGAAACTCCAGAGTAATCGCTTCAAACAGTATGTTGGCTTTCTTAGTGCACACACCATAAGCTTCTGTCGGAGAAATGTTAATCAGGTAACCCGCGGAAGGTTTTCCTCGGTACATTCCGCCGAAAAGTGAAAATGTCTCATTGAATACATTCTTCCAATGTTTTCTTGTTTCCATATCAGCATTGTAGAGTTTCGATCCCTCACTGCGATCAGTGACATTATCATCGTGGTTGAAGAGGTTACCAATTATGTTCATCATGTCATTCTTGTAGGACCATGGGTTAAGTTGGTGACTGTGCCACATTAGGTCAATGTCGTAGCAAGGAACAATGAACTCGTTTGGTAACAACGTTTTCATGTACAGAAACTTTTTATATCGAAGCAATGAGTCCTTGAGGAACTTTGAGTCTTTAAAATGTGGCAACGACACCTGGTAATAAAACACGCCTTGCCTTTCTGCTGCGCTTAGAATGTCATACGTGATCTTTGACTCCTGCATACTTGGGTTCATATCAAATGGTTGTCCGTAGTCCACCATAAATGGTTCGTGTGCATCCTGATACTTTTTATTCCACAAAATCTGTGAGTTTCTAAGAGCTTTTTCATGTTCGGCTTTGCTCCGAATGACGTGGTTCACAACTGTATTGACAATAGCGACACAATCTCTGGAGTAGGCTCTCGGAGACAACATGTGGCAGTGCCATACCCACTCGATGTCCAACGGAGCACTGAGACACTCCTTTGGATGCTCAGCGGCCAATGGAAGCCAGAAATGTTCATACCGATAGATGGCGCGACGAATAACGTTCGGGTTTTCGAGATTCTTATCACGGGATACAGCATGGAGGAAGTCAATCTGGTTCACTGATTGCTGTTCAAGGTTTGCAGAGAATGTGTAACTAGACGCCTTTGCGACCGCCATGTTTTTCTCTAAAACAAACAAGATACGTGTGTTATATTTTGCTAAATTGCGGCATTACTAAAACTATTCTTCATACACATGTCCTAACGGCCCATGTTTGAAGTTAAGAACTGGGCAACACGGCTGCAGGTTTAAAAGGAAGGTGTGGATCTGTCGAGAAGCTCCAGCTGTGGCCAAAGAAGGCAGTTCCTGTTGCATGCATTATACAGACATCCTCATTCTGTTTACTTTTTTCTTTAAATAGACACCTTAAAACTATCAGCCTTTTCGAAAAGTCTGTGCACAAGATAGGAAAATTCCATTTATTAATTTGCATTTCTTGAGGAGTTCATAGCGACCATTTATATAAATAGATGAATATTAAGTATAATAAGTAATATGATCTCGCGTAAAGAACATATACCTTTAGAAAAGATACGACTACTTGCATCAAAATATAGTTTTTCAGATTAATTTTCCTTGCTGTTTTGTTAACATTTACAATATTCCTTTCTGACAAAACTGACCGAAATACTTTTCGGTAGAGACAATGAACGTTATCATCTAGGTGCCTTCTGATTAACAAAATCCATCACATTGTTCATACATAATTGACAAACTTTCACTGGGAAAGCGCAACCATTTAATCAGTCAACCATGTCCATGGTTAAATCTTTATCAGTGTACTAAGGGGTGACAATTCTGAGATCAGTTCTGCTGGTATTGCTTTGTATCCATTTTAGCCCGGGGGCTGGAGCGGGTGATGGGGGGGGGGGGGGGGGGGGGGGCATTTGTGTATGACCGGCCGTTTACCTTTAACTATATTTGGTCTTGATTAGATGTTAAATGAACTGAAAACATTTGTAGGGAAAGGAAAGTATTGCTGCTAAAATTGTTATTGCTCAGATTTTTCTCCTGATAAGATTCTAACTGCAATCGACAGCAATGACGCCCTTTGCTGGAGACCCAATGCTCACGATTTTCGATTGTTGGCAGTTGTATGCTACATCTACTTTTTATCAAAACACACTGCCATACGAATAAAATCGCGAATATAGCTTCGTTGGTTTAAAGCATTTGCAGTGCTTTGATTTTATTAAAGTTGACATAAATGGTAGTTTTGAAAAAATAATTGCAATGTCATTTTGAAACGAAACAAAAGGAAATATTGATGACAGGCAACGCAGGCATGTATCTTGGAAATATAGACGATTTTTTAAATCAACATATTTTCTTATCCCGAAACATTAATAAACGCCAGGGAATTTTTCTTTAAATGTACATCGATATTTACTTGTCAACGATATTTCCTTGTCTAAAACTTGTACACACCTCCTTCTTTGTCTGACGGAGGTTATCTAAGAACGACCTAAAACTAGTTCATTAGCCTTTACGTAAAAAAAACTAATTTTTGAGTTGTTTTTGTTGTTGGGATTTGGGACTTGTCGGCATTTTTGCCTATACTGTGCAGCGACATTTCTGTCATTATAGCACGGGGGCACTTATGAGGTGCCAAGAGACTGAACCCGGCCCCGAGCGTTAGGAGAGAAGCCACTTATACCAATTTTAAAGTCTTTGGTTCGACCCGTCCGAAATTTGAACCCACGACCTCCCAATCCGCAAGCCGATGCTCTACCAGTTGAGCTATTGCGGCCGGTTTTTGTTGTTGTTTTGTATTGAAAAACATCACGGCGACACAAGTATTGGTTATTATTACAACGTACGGTAAGTTTAAATGAAAATAACAACAACAATAGGATCTGATGGGATAAATCGGCGCACGGAAGCTGGAAGACCTCTCTGCACGAAAGTCCTCGCCCCAACCGGAAATAATATAATTCCAACTTATTCAGCGTTAATTAAAAGCTTTATTTGCGTGCAGTCTTTTAAGACAGTAATCAAAAGTGTATAGAAATCGCGTTTTATATCGCTAACTTCTAACTCTTTCAAGACGAATATATTTAAATACATGTGTCACAAAACTTGACTGAAAATGGCAGTTGCTTCTAGAGCTTGGATCGTGCAGCGAGTAATGCATCTTCCTACTGCAGTGTGATTCTTCTTTACTCTCATAAAGACTGGCAGGATAAGAGCGTGAGTAATGGTTCAATGCTCCATACACATTAAATGTTAATACCCGTAGCAATCAGTTTGTACACCTCCGCCTCAGCATATCATTTGTGGAACAGATCGTAAAGCAGGTTGCATATTCGGTCCAATTGAAACAAAATAAAAGTTCGAAAAGACGATACAACACTTATTGACATAATGTCTAATAAATAATGCTTGACATCAATGAAAGATGTTAACTATACCGGTATAGCTGAGTCTTTCGGTACATTGATCCTGGTTTCAGTAGGACGGAATAAGCCACTTACCCAATTGAGAGTAATTAATTAAGAGTTTAACTCTTACCTCCATGACCCCACTCCCTCAAGTCATTAAGGCCACTGGGCCTTACACTACTTCGACTATCCAAGTTCTGTTAAGAACAATTATTAACTACCGACTGCAATCTTGCCCAGGGATTAACATCCGGGGTTCGCACCAGACACCCGAAGTTCAACGTTCTAACTATTCAGCTATAGACACGCATGCGTATTAAGTCACCAGCGGGCAGCATAATTCTCGTATACCCATTCCGAATAACATTAAGCACAAGGCCGCATCCCATAAACATTTGCATAGAAAATCATATGTACACAAGGCAATATACACATAAATATATATATATAATATATACGATTATTGCAAATTTACTTCTAACCTATCCTCCGTAATCGATATTTACTGAGGCTTCAGACTTATCTTCACGTACACGGACCACAGTCAGTATGTGTCACCTGAACATGGCGATATCAATACCTTACAAGCGAACATCGAGAACACAGTGTGTTTTATTAAAGATTAACCAACAATGTACATGTAAAGACCATCAGTAAAACAGTACAGTAAAACGATATGTAAAACTAACCTTTAAATTGAAAATCCTAACTTTGTGAAAACTCCCACATTTCAGTAAATCCTACGGGCAAAGTAAATAGCTAACCAGACCATAATAAACCGTGTGTTGACCTGTGCAATTCAGGTACGCACTGGAGGAAGAAGGTCACGTGAGCGACGTATTGACGTTATAGGTTCAGGAGGTGAGGCAGTCGGTTATTTCTGTACCGTCAGTGATGCGTTAAAACCTGTTTTTCAGTTTTGATAGTACCTTAAAGCTATTTACTCGTAAGTTAGCATTCAAAAGTAAAGGTATAACAATCAGACCTTATTTTGATGCATTGCTCAGTTCTTAAATAAACGTTATCACATCATAACATAATTAGGTTATATGCCGTGTTCAATATATATCGCGAGCATGTTTTGTCGATGTGACTTAAATAAACCGTAAATATTAGCAAGAAGAAACAATTTTAGTTAAAAGTAAACAAGAGAGTTGCATATTACTATTATTACCACGTTTGATAATATGCATATAATATACAGTTGTTCAGTTATCTGGAGACGAAATCTATTTTTGCTGAAGTAGTGCTGCATTCAAATTGAGTAGCATTCGGTGAACACGGGTCAAGATACCACACACGCTTGAGAGTTAGCAAGGGTGCTTAACTACTACAATATTAAATTACATCGTATGTCTACACACGGGTTTGAACTCGGGATATCCTATACGTGGGGCCGACACTCTACATATTGTTATACTAGGTTCGAATCATCGGGCTACATAATTGCCGATCTCTACGGCCGCTCATTAATTAAAATACATGTGTATATAATATATGCTTATAAAGTTTTGGTGTTTAATGCAAATCAAGCAAAGATGTAAAATAAAATATGCCGAGACTAACTGTTGTAGAGATGCTTAGTTACTAATACTTGGGTCAGTCTGGTAGACTAATCTATTAGAAGTTGTTACGGAGAACAAACTAGAATAATCAGACCACAAAACAATATGACAGTATGTTAACGGAAGAACAAGGACAAAACTTGTTTACTTACACAGTCAATTCAATTCTAACTCCTACATATTTCCAACTCGGCTATCGCAAGTCTATGGAATGTTTGTGTGTACTGGATATTTATAACACCGCACTCCCCACCCCCACCTAATCACGCGCCTGGACGGACTTTCCCTTCGACGAGAGTATTTCGAAATATGTTATGGGAGTGTAAACATAAAAGTAAGGCAACATGTTTAATAAGATATGTCGTAGAACAACAATTTGTGAACATCGATAAGATAATAAAGTATACAAGCTATACATTGTCGAGATTAGTGAAGTGAGCTTAAAATAGAACGGTAGATTGTACAAATAGATTAGAAGTGTTTACGTTCTTGAATCAGACGTTTGTCACGTATATATGCATGAAGCTGAAAACATCAATAAAACAATCAAAACCCGTTTCAATAAAAATCATTTTATCTATAGACTTAATCGAAATATCTCAAGTCAATTATGCTATATAATTCTTGAGGATATATTCCGTTCAACAAGGATACATGTTTAAAATTTTATGTTGTCGCCCTTCATTCGCAACACACCTAACAACAGATCCTAAAGTGACGAGTTATGATTGAAAAAAGAAGTCTAGTTCACCCGTTACCCGTTACCCATGAGATTCGGACAATTTTGATGGTTAAGTAATGTACGTGTATAATAATTCATCCTGGTGTAATCTTTTCTATCATTTTCCGAACTGAACTTAATGTTTGCCATAATTGGCGGGAAAATACGCATTTGGGATAAAACCCATTGATACGACTTTGAATCTCGCTTTTTGGCACTACTTGGCCATGTATTGTATTGTGTTTTTTTTAGCTTTCTGTTATTTTACTTGTTGGTTTTATATATTCCATTCAGTGAGTGAATTTCTTACTTTCTCGTTTTCCATTACACGTAAGCACGATCGTCGCAAAATATAATAATGCGAAATGTTTAAGACTTTAACAATAAGATGTCGATACGAAAATGCTAGTTTAAGGTCTGTAATTGACATTTTCTTTAGCAATTTCAGCTAAAGACTTAAAGTTTGTCTCATAGTTATTTTCAGGTTACATCAAATGTATGTCCCGTTATGTTGTATTCATTCACTGGCAAGTAAATCGTCTGTAAAAATGTCAAAATCAAATATCTCAATTATTATTTTGTGGAAATTATTTAATATTATATTACGTTCGAATTAAATTTAACGAATTATAACATTAATAATACGATATAATTTCCTAAAGACAGTAGCATGATGTGAAGGTCGGGACAGCAGTATGACGTAAAGGTTTGGACAGCAGCATGACGTAAGGGTTTGGACAGCAGCATGACGTAAGGGTTAGGACAGCTGCATGATGTAAGGGTTAGGACAGCAGTATGATGTAAGGGTCAGGACAGCAGTATGACTTAAGGGTCAGGTCAGCAGTATGATGTAAGGGTTAGGACAGCAGCATGACGTAAGGGTTAGGGCAGCAGCAATACGTAAGGGTTAGGACAGCAGTATGATGTAAGGGTCAGGACAGCAGTATGACGTAAGGTTTAGGACAGCAGCATTAGGTAAGGGTCAGGACAGCAGCATGACGTAAGTTTGAATCCAGTAGCATGACGTAAGGGTCAGGACAGCAGCAATACGTAAGGGTCAGGACAGCAGTAATACGTAAGTGCCAGGACAGCGGCAATACGTTAGGGTCAGGACAGCAGCATAACGTAAGGGTTACGTCAGCAGCATGATGTAAGGGTCAGGACAGCAGCAATACGTAAGGGTTAGGACAGCAGCATGACGCAAGAGTTAGGACAGCAGCATGACGTAAGGGGTAGGACAGCAGCATGACGTAAGGCTTAGGACAGCAGCAATACGTAAGGGTTAGGCTAGCAGCAATACGTACGGGTCAAGAAAGGAAAATACGTAAGGGTTAGGACAGCAGCAATATATAAGGGTTAGGACAGAAGCAATACGTAAGGGTCAGGACAGCAGCATGACGTAAGGTTTAGGACAGCAGCATGATGTAAGGTTAGACCAGCAGCAATACGTACGGATCAGGACAGCAACAATACGTAAGGGTGAGGACAGCAGCATGACGTAATTGTCAGGACAGCAGCAATACGTAAGGGTCAGGACAGCAGCATGACGAAAGTGTCAGGACAGCAGCATGACGTAAGGGTTAGGACAGCAGCATGACGTAAGGGTTAGGACAGCAGCATGACGTAAGGGTAAGGACAGGAGCATGACGTAAGGGTTAGGACAGCAGCAATATATAAGAGTCAGGACAGCAGCATGGCGTAAGAGTCAGGACAGGAGCATGACGTAAGTGTTAGGACAGCAGCAATACGTAAGGGTCAGGACATCAGCAATTCGTAAGGGTCAGGACAGCAGCATGGCGTAAGGGTTAGGACAGCAGCATGACGTAAGGGTCAGGACAGCAGCTTGGCGTAAGGTTGAGGACAGCAGCATGGCGTAATTTGCAGGGCAGCAGCAATACTTAAGGGTCAGGACAGCAGCATGACGTAAGGGTTCGGACAGGAGCGTGACGTAAGGGTTAGGACAACAGCAATGCGTAAGGGTTAGGACAGCAGAAATACGTAAGGTTTAGGAATGCAGCATGACGTAAGGGTTTGGACAGCAGCATGGCTTAACGCTCAGGACAGCAGCACGGCGTAAGGGTCAGGACAGGAGCATGAGTTAAGGGTTAGGACAGCATTAATACGTAAGGGTTAGGACAGAAGCAATACGTAAGCGTCAGGACAGCAGCATGGCGTAAGGGTCAGGACAGGAGCATGACGTAAGGGTTAGGACAGCAGCAATACGTAAGGTTTTGAACAGCAGCAATACGTAAGGGTTAGGACAGCAGCATGACGTAAGCGTTACGACAGCAGCAATACGTAAAGGTTAGGACAGCAGCATGACGTAAGGGTTAGGACAGCTGCATGACATAAGCGTCAGGACAGAAGCATGACGTAAGGGTTAGGACAGCAGCATGACGTAAGTGTTAGGAGAGCAGTAATACGTTAGGGTCAGGACAGCAGCATGGCGTAAGGGTAAGGACAGCAGCAATATGTAAGGGTTAGGACAGCAGTATGATGTATGGGTCAGGACAGCAGTATGACGTAAGGGTTAGGACAGCAGCAATAGGTAAGTGTCAGGACAGCAGCATGACGTAAGTTTGAATCCAGCAGCATGACGTAAGGGTCAGGACAGCAGTAATACATAAGTGTCAGGACAGCAGAAATAGGTAAGGTTTAGGACTGCAGCATGACGTAATGTTTAGGACAGCAGCATGGCGTAACGCTCAGGACAGCAGTACGGCGTAAGGGTCAGGACAGGAGCATGAGGTAAGGGTTAGGAGAGCAGCAATACGTAAGGTTTTGAACAGCAGCAATACGTAAGGGTTAGGACAACAGCATGACGTAAGGTTTAGGACAGCAGCATGATGTAAGGGTTAGACCAGCAGCAATACGTACGGGTCAGGACAGCAGCAATACGTAAGGGTGAGGACAGCAGCATGACGTAATTGTCAGGACAGCAGCAATACGTAAGGGTCAGGACAGCAGCATGACGTAATGTTTAGGACAGCAGCATGGCGCAACGCTCAGGACAGCAGCACGGCGTAAGGGTCAGGACAGGAGCATGAGGTAAGGGTTAGGAGAGCAGCAATACGTAAGGGTTAGGACAGCAGCAATATGTAAGCGTGAGGACAGCAGCATGGCGTAAGGGTCAGGACAGGAGCATGGCGTAAGGGTTAGGACAACAGCAAAACGTAAGGTTTTGAACAGCAGCAATACGTAAGGGTTAGGACAACAGCATGACGTAAGCGTTAGGACAGCAGCAATACGTAAAGTTTAGGACAGCAGCATGACGTAAGGGTTAGGACAGCAGCATGACGTAAGCGTCAGGACAGAAGCATGACGTAAGGGTTAGGACAGCAGCAATACGTAAGGGGTAGGTCAGCAGTATGATGTAAGGGTTAGGACAGCAGCATGACGTAAGTGTTAGGACAGCAGCAATACGTTTGGGGCAGGACAGCAGCATGACGTAAGGGTTAGGGCAGCAGCAATACGTAAGGTTTAGGACAGCAGTATGATGTAAGTGTCAGGACAGCAGTATGACGTAAGGGTTAGGACAGCAGCATTAGGTAAGGGTCAGGACAGCAGCATGACGTAAGTTTGAATCCAGCAGCATGACGTAAGGGTCAGGACAGCAGCAATACGTAAGGGTCAGGACAGCAGTAATACGTAAGTGTCAGGACAGCGGCAATATGTAAGGGTCAGGACAGCAGCATGACGTAAGGGTTAGGTCAGCAGCATGATGTAAGGGTCAGGACAGCAGCAATACGTAAGGGTTAGGACAGCAGCATGACACAAGAGTTAGGACAGGAGCATGACGTAAGGGTTAGGACAGCAGCATGATGTAAGGGTTAGGACAGCAGGAATACGTAAGGTTTAGGCCAGCAGTAATACGTACGGGTCAGGACAGCAAAAATACGTAAGGGTTAGGACAGCAGCAATACATAAGTGTTAGGACAGCAGCAATACGTAAGGGTCAGGACAGCAGCATAACGTAAGGTCTAGGACACCAGCATGATGTAAGGGTCAGATCAGCCGCATGACGTAAGGGTCAGGACAGCAGCATGACGTGAGGGTGAGGAAAGCAGCATGACGTAATTGTCTGGACAGCAGCAATACGTAAGGGTCAGGACAGCAGCATGACGAAAGTGTCAGGACAGCATGACGTAAGGGTTAGGACAGCAGCATGACGTAAGTGTTAGGACAGCAGCATGACGTAAGGGTAAGGACAGGAACATGACGTAAGGGTTAGGACAGCAACAATACATAAGAGTCAGGACAGCAGCATGGCGTAAGGGTCAGGACAGGAGCATGACGTAAGTGTAAGGACAGCAGCAATACGTAAGGGTCAGGATATCAGCAATACGTAAGGGTCAGGACAGCTGCATGACGTAAGGGTTAGGACAGCAGCATGACGTAAGGTTAGGACAGCAGCATGACGTAAGCGTCAGGACAGAAGCATGACGTAAGGGTTAGGACAGCAGCAATACATAAGTGTTAGGACAGCAGCAATACGTAAGGGTCAGGACAGCAGCATAACGTAAGGTCTAGGACACCAGCATGATGTAAGGGTCAGATCAGCCGCATGACGTAAGGGTCAGGACAGCAGCATGACGTGAGGGTGAGGAAAGCAGCATGACGTAATTGTCTGGACAGCAGCAATACGTAAGGTTCAGGACAGCAGCATGACGAAAGTGTCAGGACAGCATGACGTAAGGGTTAGGACAGCAGCATGACGTAAGTGTTAGGACAGCAGCATGACGTAAGGGTAAGGACAGGAACATGACGTAAGGGTTAGGACAGCAGCAATACATAAGAGTCAGGACAGCAGCATGGCGTAAGGGTCAGGACAGGAGCATGACGTAAGTGTTAGGACAGCAGCAATACGTAAGGGTCACGACATCAGCAATACGTAAGGGTCAGGACAGCTGCATGACGTAAGGGTTAGGACAGCAGCATGACGTAAGGTTAGGACAGAAGCATGACGTAAGCGTCAGGACAGAAGCATGACGTAAGGGTTAGGACAGCAGCAATACATAAGTGTTAGGACAGCAGCAATACGTAAGGGTCAGGACAGCAGCATAACGTAAGGTCTAGGACACCAGCATGATGTAAGGGTCAGATCAGCCGCATGACGTAAGGGTCAGGACAGCAGCATGACGTGAGGGTGAGGAAAGCAGCATGACGTAATTGTCTGGACAGCAGCAATACGTAAGGTTCAGGACAGCAGCATGACGAAAGTGTCAGGACAGCATGACGTAAGGGTTAGGACAGCAGCATGACGTAAGTGTTAGGACAGCAGCATGACGTAAGGGTAAGGACAGGAACATGACGTAAGGGTTAGGACAGCAGCAATACATAAGAGTCAGGACAGCAGCATGGCGTAAGGGTCAGGACAGGAGCATGACGTAAGTGTTAGGACAGCAGCAATACGTAAGGGTCACGACATCAGCAATACGTAAGGGTCAGGACAGCTGCATGACGTAAGGGTTAGGACAGCAGCATGACGTAAGGTTAGGACAGCAGCAGGACGTAAGCGTCAGGACAGAAGCATGACGTAAGGGTTAGGACAGCAGCAATACGTAAGGGTTAGGACAGCAGCAATACGTAAGGGTTAGGTCAGCAGTATGATGTAAGGGTTAGGACAGCAGCATGACGTAAGGTTTAGGACAGCAGCAATACGTTACGGTCAGGAAAGCAGCATGACGTAAGGGTTAGGGCAGCAGCAATACGTAAGGGTTAGGACAGCACTATGATGTAAGTGTCAGGACAGCAGTATGACGTAAGAGTTAGGACAGCACCATAAGGTAAGGGTCAGGACAGCAGCAATACGTAAGGGTCAGGACAGCAGTAATACGTAAGTGTCAGGACAGCGGCAATATGTAAGGGTCAGGACAGGAGCATGACGTAAGGGTTAGGCCAGCAGCAATACGTACGGGTCAGGACAGCAAAAATACGTAAGGGTTAGGACAGCCGCAATACATAAGGGTTCGGACAGCAGCAATAAGTAAGGGTCAGGACAGCAGCATAACGTAAGGTTTAGGACAGCAGCATGATGTAAGGTTCAGATCAGCAGCATGACGAAAGGGTCAGGACAGCAGCATGACGTAAGGGTGAGGACAGCAGCATGACGTAATTGTCAGGACAGCAGCAATACGTAAGGGTCAGGACAGCAGCATGACGAAAGTGTCAGGACAGCATGACGTAAGGGTTAGGACAGCAGCATGACGTAAGTGTTAGGACAGCAGCATGACGTAAGGGTAAGGACAGGAGCATGACGCAAGGGTTAGGACAGCACTAATACATAAGAATCAGGACAGCAGCATGGCGTAAGGGTCAGGACAGCAGCATGACGTAAGTGTTAGGACAGCAGCAATACGTAAGGGTCAGGACATCAGCAATACGTAAGGGTCAGGACAGCAGCAATTCGTACGGGTTAGGACAGCAGCATGACGCAAGAAATAGGACAGGAGCATGACGTAAGGGTTAGGACAGCAGCATGACGTAAGCGTTAGGACAGCAGCAATACGTAAGTGTTAGGCCAGCAGCAATACGTACGGGTCAGGACAGCAGCAATACGTAAGGTTTAGGACAGCAGCAATACATAAGGGTTAGGACAGCAGCAAAACGTAAGGGTCAGGACAGCAGCATAACCTAAGGTTTAGGACAGCAGCATGATGTAAGGGTCAGATCAGCAGCATGACGTAAGGGTCAGTACAGCAGCATGACGTAAGGGTGAGGACAGCAGCATGACGTAATTGTCAGGACAGCAGCAATACGTAAGGATCAGGACAGCAGCATGACGAAAGTGTCAGGACAGCATGACGTAAGGGTTAGGACAGCAGCATGACGTAAGTGTTAGGACAGCAGCATGACGTAAGGGTAAGGTCAGCAGCATGACGTAAGGGTTAGGACAGCAGCAATACATAAGAGTCAGGACAGCAGCATGGCGTAAGGGTCAGGACAGGAGCATGACGTAAATGTTAGGACAGCAGCAATACTTAAGGGTCAGGACATCAGCAATACGTAAGGGTCAGGACATCAGCATGACTTAAGGGTTAGGACAGCAGCATGACGAAAGGGTCAGGACAGCAGCTTAGCGTAAGGTTGAGGACAGCAGCATGGCGTAATTGGCAGGGCAGCAGCAATACTTAAGGGCCAGGACAGCAGCATGACGTAAGGGTTCGGTCAGGAGCGTGACGTAAGGGTTGGGACAGCAGCAATGCGTAAGGGTCAGGACAGCAGAAATACGTAAGGGTTAGGACAGCAGCAATACGTAAGGTTTAGGACAGCAGCATGACGTAAGGGTTAGGACAGCAGCATGGCGTAACGCTCAGGACAGGAGCACGGCGTAAGGGTCATGACAGGAGCATGAGGTAAGGGTTAGGACAGCAGCAATACGTAAGGGTTAGGACAGAAGCAATACGTAAGCGTCAGGACAGCAGCATGGCATAAGGGTCAGGACAGGATCATGACGTAAGGGTTAGGACAACAGCAATACGTAAGGTTTTGAACAGCAGCAATACGTAAGGGTTAGGACAGCAGCATGACGAAAGCGTTAGGACAGAAGCAATACGTAAAGGTTAGGACAGCAGCATGACGTAAGGGTTAGGACAGCAGCATGACGTAAGCGTTAGGACAGAAGCATGACGTAAGGGTTAGGACAGCAGCAATACGTAAGGGTAAGGACAGCAGCAATACGTAAGGGTTAGGTCAGCAGTATGATGTAAGGGGTAGCACAGCAGCATGACGTAAGAATTACGTCAGCAGCAATACGTAAGGGTCAGCACAGCAGCATGACCTAAGGGTTAGGACAGCAGCAATACGCAATGGTTAGGACGGCAGTATGATGTAAGGGTCAGGACAGCAGCAATAGGTAAGTGTCAGGACAGCAGCATGACGTAAGTTTGAATCCAGCAGCATGACGTAAGGGTCAGGACAGCAGCAATACGTAAGGGTCAGGACAGCAGTAATACGTAATTGTCAGGACAGCGGCAATACGTAATGGTAAGGACAGCAGCATGACGTAAGGGTTAGGTCAGCAGCATAATGTAAGGGTCAGGACAGCAGCAATACGTAAGGGTTAGGACAGCAGCATGACGTAAGAGTTAAGACAGGAGCATGACGTAAGGTTTAGGACAGCAGCATAACGTAATGGTTAGGACAGCAGCAATACGTAAGGGTTAGACCAGCAGCAATACGTACGTGTCAGGACAGCAGCAATACGTAAGTGTTAGGACAGCCGCAATACATAAGGGATAGGGCAGCAGCAATACGTAAGGGTCAGGACAGGAGCATGACGTAAGTTTTAGGACAGCAGCATGATGTAAGGGTCAGAACAGCAGCATGACGTAAGGGTCAGGACAGCAGCATGACGTAAGGGTGAGGACAGCAGCATGACGTAAGTGTCAGGACTTCGGCAATACGTAAGGGTTAGGACAGCAGCATGACGTAAGTGTTAGGACAGCAGCATGACGTAAGGGTAAGGACAGGAGCATGACTTAAGGGTTAGGACAGCAGCAATACATAAGAGTCAGGACAGCAGCATGGCGTAAGGGTCAGGACAGGAGCAATACGTAAGGGTTAGGACAGCGGAAATACGTAAGGTTTAGGACTGCAGCATGACGTAAGGGTTAGGACAGCTCCATGGCGTAACGCTCAGGACAGCAGCACGGCGTAAGGGTCAGGACAGGAGCATGAGGTAAGCGTTAGGACAGCAGCAATACGTAAGCGTCAGGACAGGAGCATGACGTAAGGGTTAGGACAACAGCAATAGGCAAGGTTTTGAACAGCAGCAATACGTAAGGGTTAGGACAGCAGCATGACGTAAGCGTTAGGACAGCAGCAATACGTAAAGTTTAGGACAGCAGCATGACGTAAGGGTTAGGACAGCAGCATGACGTAAGCGTCAGGACAGAAGCATGACGTAAGGGTTAGGACAGCAGCAATACGTAAGGTTTAGGACAGAAGCAATACGCAAGGGTTAGGTCAGCAGTATGATGTAAGGGTTAGGACAGCAGCATGACGTAAGGGTTCGGACAGCAGCAATACGTTAGGGTCAGGACAGCAGCATGACGTAAGGGTAAGGGCAGCAGCAATACGTAAGGTTCAGGACAGTAGTAATACGTAATTGTCAGGACAGCGGCAATACGTAAGTTTGAATCCAGCAGCATGACGTAAGGGTCAGGACAGCAGCAATACGTAAGGGTCAGGACAGCATTAATACGTAATTGTCAGGACAGCGGCAATACGTAATGGTCAGGACAGCAGCATGACGTAAGGGTTAGGTCAGCAGCATAATGAAAGGGTCAGGACAGCAGCAATACGTAAGGGTTAGGACAGCAGCATGACGTAAGCGTTTAGACAGGAGCATGACGTAAGGTTTAGGACAGCAGCATGACGTAATGGTTAGGACAGCAGCAATACGTACGGGTCAGGACAGCAGCAATACGTAAGTGTTAGGACAGCCGCAATACATAAGGGTTAGGGCAGCAGCAATACGTAAGTGTCAGGACAGCAGCATGACGTAAGTTTTAGGACAGCAGCATGATGTAAGGGTCAGAACAGCAGCAAGACGTAAGGGTCAGGACAGCAGCATGACGTAAGGGTGAGGACAGCAGCATGACGTAAGTGTCAGGACTTCGGCAATACGCAAGGGTTAGGACAGCAGCATGACGTAAGTGTTAGGACAGCAGCATGACGTAAGGGTAAGGAGAGGACCTTGACTTAAGGGTTAGGGCAGTAGCAATACATAAGAGTCAGGACAGCAGCATGGCGTAAGGGTCAGGACAGGATCAATACGTAAGGGTTAGGACAGCGGAAATACGTAAGGTTTAGGACTGCAGCATGACGTAAGGGTTAGGACAGCTCCATGGCGTAACGCTCAGGACAGCAGCACGGCGTAAGGGTCAGGACAGGAGCATGAGGTAAGGGTTAGGACAGCAGTAATACGTAAGCGTCAGGACAGGAGCATGACGTAAGGGTTAGGACAACAGCAATAGGCAAGGTTTTGAACAGCAGCAATACGTAAGGGTTAGGACAGCAGCATGACGTAAGCGTTAGGACAGCAGCAATACGTAAAGGTTAGGACAGCAGCATGACGTAAGGGTTAGGACAGCAGCATGACGTAAGCGTCAGGACAGAAGCATGACGTAAGGGTTAGAACAGCAGCAATACGTAAGGTTTAGGACAGAAGCAATACGCAAGGGTTAGGTCAGCAGTATGATGTAAGCGTTAGGACAGCAGCATGACGTAAGGGTTCGGACAGCAGCAATACGTTAGGGTCAGGACAGCAGCATGACGTAAGGGTAAGGGCAGCAGCAATACGTAAGTGTTAGGACAAAGTATGATGTAAGGGTCAGGACAGCAGTATGACGTAAGGGTTAGGCCAGCAGCAATAGGTAAGGGTCAGGACAGCAGCATGAGGTAAGTTCGAATCCAGCAGCATGACGTAAGGGTCAGGACAGCAGCAATACCTAAGAGTCAGGACAGCAGTAATACGTAAGTGTCAGAACAGCGGTAATACATAAGGGTCAGGACAGCAGCATGACGTAAGGGTTAGGTCAGCAGCATGATGTAAGGGCCAGGACAGCAGCAATACGTAAGGGTTAGGACAGCAGCATGACGTAAGAGTTAAGACAGGCGCATGACGTAAGGGTTTGGAGAGCAGCATGACGTAAGTTTTAGGACAGCAGCAATACGTACGGGTCAGGACAGCAGCAATACGTAAGGGTTAGGACAGCAGCAATACATAAGGGTTAGGACAGCAGCAATACGTAAGGGTCAGGACACCAGCATGACGTAAGGTTTAGGCCAGCATCATGATGTAAGGGTCAGAACAGCAACATATCGTAAGGGTCAGGACAGCAGCATGACGTAAGGGTGTGGACAGCAGCATGACGTAAGTGTCAGGACAGCAGCAATACGTAAGGTTCAGGACAGCAGCATGACGAAAGTGTCAGCACAGCAGCATGACGTAAAGGTTAGGACAGCAGCATGATGTAAGTGTTAGGACAGCAGCATGACGTAAGGGTAAGGACAGCAGCAATACGTAAGGATTAGGACAGCAGCTATACATAAGAGTCAGGACAGCAGCATGGTGTAAGGGTCAGGACAGGAGCATGACGTAAGTGTTAGGACAGATGCAATACGTAAGGGTCAGGACAGCAGCAATACGTAAGGGTCAGGACAGCAGCATGACGTAATTGTGAGGACAGCAGCATGACGTAAGGGTCAGGACAGCAGCAATACGTAAGGGTCAGAACAGCAGTAATACGTAAGCGTCAGGACAGCAGAAATACGTAAGGTTTAGGAGTGCAGCATGACGTAAGGGTTAGGACAGCTCCATGGCGTAACGCTCAGGACAGCAGCACGGCGTAAGGGTCAGGACAGGAGCATGGGTAGGTAGACAGCAGCAATACGTAGCGTCAGACAGGAGCATGACGTAAGGGTTAGGACAACATATAGGCAAGGTTTTGAACAGCAGCAATACGTAAGGGTTAGGACAGCAGCATGACGTAAGCGTTAGGACAGCAGCAATACGTAAAGGTTAGGACAGCAGCATGACGTAAGGGTTAGTACAGCAGCATGACGTAAGCGTCAGGACAGAAGCATGACGTAAGGGTTAGGACAGCAGCAATACGTAAGGTTTAGGACAGAAGCAATACGCAAGGGTTAGGTCAGCAGTATGATGTAAGGGTTAGGACAGCGGCATGATGTAAGGGTTCGGACAGCAGCAACACGTTAGGGTCAGGACAGCAGCATGACGTAAGTGTAAGGGCAGCAGCAATACGTAAGGGTTAGGACAAAGTATGATGTAAGGGTCAGGACAGCAGTATGACGTAAGGGTTAGGCCAGCAGCAATAGGTAAGCGTCAGGACAGCAACATGAGGTAAGTTTGAATCCAGCAGCATGACGTAAGGGTCAGGACAGCAGCAATTAGTAAGAGACAGGACAGCAGTAATACGTAAGTGTCAGAACAGCGGTAATACATAAGGGTCAGGACAGCAGCATGACGTAAGGGTTAGGTCAGCAGCATGATGTAAGGGTCAGGACAGCAGCAATACGTAAGGCTTAGGACAGCAGCATGACGTAAGAGTTAAGACAGGCGCATGACGTAAGGGTTTAGACAGCAGCATGACGTAAGTGTTAGGACAGCAGCAATACGTAAGGGTTAGACCAGCAGCAGTACGTACGGGTCAGGACAGCAGCAATGCGTAAGGGTTAGGACAGCAGCAATACATAAGGGTTAGGACAGCAGCAATACGTAAGGGTCAGGACAGCAGCATGACGTAAGGTTTAGGCCAGCATCATGATGTAAGGGTCAGAACAGCAACATGACGTAAGGGTCAGGACAGCAGCATGACGTAAGGGTGAGGACAGCAGCATGACGTAAGTGTCAGGACAGTAGCAATACGTAAGGTTCAGGACAGCAGCATGACGAAAGTGTCAGCACAGCAGCATGACGTAAAGGTTAGGACAGCAGCATGATGTAAGTGTTAGGACAGCAGCATGACGTAAGGGTAAGGACAGCAGCAATACGTAAGGATTAGGACAGCAGCAATACATAAGAGTCAGGACAGCAGCATGGCGTAAGGGTCAGGACAGGAGCATGACGTAAGTGTTAGGACAGAAGCAATACGTAAGGGTGAGGACAGCAGCAATACGTAAGGGTCAGGACAGCAGCATGACGTAAGGGCGAGGACAGCAGCATGACGTAAGGGTCAGGACAGCAGGATGGCGTAAGGGTCAGGACAAGAGCAATACGTAAGGATTAGGACAGCGGAAATACGTAAGGTTTAGGACTGCAGCATGACGTAAGGGTTAGGACAGCTCCATGGCGTAACGCTTAGGACAGCAGCACGGCGTAAGGGTCAGGACAGGAGCATGGGGTAAGGGTTAGTACAGCAGCAATACGTAAGCGTCAGGACAGGAGCATGACGTAAGGGTTAGGACAACAGTAATAGGCAAGGTTTTGAACAGCAGCAATACGTAAGGGTTAGGACAGCAGCATGACGTAAGCGTTAGGACAGCAGCAATACGTAAAGGTTAGGACAGCAGCATGACGTAAGGGTCAGGACAGCAGCATGACGTAAGCGTCAGGACAGAAGCATGACGTAAGGGTTAGGACAGCAGCAATACGTAAGGTTTAGGACAGAAGCAATACGCAAGGGTTAGGTCAACAGTATGATGTAAGGGTTAGGACAGCAGCATGACGTAAGGGTTCGGACAGCAGCAATACGTAAGCGTCAGGACAGCAGCATGAGGTAAGTTTGAATCCAGCAGCATGACGTAAGGGTCAGGACAGCAGCAATTCGTAAGAGATAGGACAGCAGTAATACGTAAGTGTCAGAACAGCGGTAATACATAAGGGTCAGGACAGCAGCATGACGTAAGGGTTAGGTCAGCAGCATGATGTAAGGGTCACGACAGCAGCAATACGTAAGGCTTAGGACAGCAGCATGACGTAAGAGTTAAGACAGGCGCATGACGTAAGGGTTTAGACAGCAGCATGACGTAAGTGTTAGGACAGCAGCAATACGTAAGGGTTAGACCAGCAGCAGTACGTACGGGTCAAGACAGCAGCAATACGTAAGGGTTAGGACAGCAGCAATACATAAGGGTTAGGACAGTAGCAATACGTAAGGGTCAGGACAGCAGCATGACGTAAGGTTTAGGCCAGCATCATGATGTAAGGGTCAGAACAGCAACATGACGTAAGGGTGATGACAGCAGCATGACGTAAGTGTCAGGACTTCGGCAATACGTAAGGTTCAGGACAGCAGCATGACGAAAGTGTCAGCACAGCAGCATGACGTAAAGGTTAGGACAGCAGCATGACGTAAGTGTTAGGACAGCAGCATGACGTAAGGTTAAGGACAGTAGCAATACGTAAGGGTTAGGACAGCAGCAATACATAAGAGTCAGGACAGCAGCATGGCGTAAGTGTCAGGACAGGAGCATGACGTAAGTGTTAGGACAGCAGCCATACGTAAGGGTCAGGACAGCAGCAATACGTAAGGGTCAGGACAGCAGCATGACGTAAGTGTGAGGACAGCAGCATGACGTAAGGGTCAGGACAGCAGCTTGGCGTAAGGTTGAGGACAGAAGCATGGCGTAATTGGCAGGGCAGCAGCAATACTTAAGTGTCAGTACAGCAGCATGACGTAAGGTTGAGGACAGCAGCATGACGTAAGGTGGAGGACAGCAGCATGGCGTATTGGTCATGGCAGCAGCAATACGTAAAGTTCAGGAGAGCAGCATGATGTCAGGGTCAGAGCAGCAGCATGACGTAAGGGTCAGGACAGCAGCATGAGGTAAGGATTAGGACAGCATCATGGCGTAATGGTTAGGACAGCAGCAATACGTAAGGTTTAGGACAGCAGCATGATGTAAGGGTCAGGACAGATCCATGACGTAAGGATTAGGACAGCAGCATTGCGTAAGGGTTAGGACAGCAGCAATACGTAAGTATTAGGACAGCAGCAATACGTAAGGGTTAGGACAGCAGCAATATGTAAGGATTACGACAGCAGCAATACGTAAGGGTCAGGACAACAGCATGATGTAAGTGTTAGGACAGGAGCATGGCGTAAGGGTCAGGACAGCAGCAAAAAGTAAGGGTAAGGACAGCAGCGATATTTAAGGGATAGGAGAGCAGCATGGCTTAAGGGTTAGGACAACAGCAATAGGTAAGGGTCAGAACAGCAGCATGACGTAAGGGTTAGGACAGCCGCAATACGTAAGGGTCAGGACAGTAACATGACGTAAGCGTTAGGACAGCAGCAATACGTAAGGGTTAGGACAGCAGCATGGTGTAAAGGTTCGGAGAGCAGCATGACGTAAGGGTCAGGACAGCAGCAATACGTAAGGGTTAGGACAGGAGCATGACGTAAGGGTTAGGACAGCAACATTACGTAAGGGTCAGGACAGCAGCATGTCGTAAGGGTTAGGACAGGAGCATGACCTAAGATTTAGGACTGCAGCATGACGTAAGGGTTAGTACAGCAGCATGGCGTAAGGGTCAGGAAAAGAGCACGAGGTAAGGGTTAGGACAGCAGCAATACGTAAGGGTTAGGACAGCAGCAATAGGTAAGTGTCAGGACAGCAGCATGGCGTAAGGGTCAGGATAGGAGCATGACGTAAGGGTTAGGACGTCAGCAATATTTAAGGTTTTGGACAGCAGCAATACGTAAGGGTTAGGACAGCAGCATGACGTAAGCGTTAGGACAGCAGCAATACGTAAAGTTTAGGACAGCAGCATGACGTAAAGGTTATGAAAGCAGCATGACGTAAGCGTCAGGACAGAAGCATGACGTAAGGGTTAGGACAGCAGCAATACGTAAGGGTCAGGACAGCGGCACGACGTAAGGGTTAGGACAGCAGCAATACGTAAGGGTTAGGACAGTAGTATGATGTAAGCGTCAGGACAGCAGTATGACGTAAGGTTTAGGACAGCAGCAATAGGTAAGGGTCAGGACAGCAGCATGACGTAAGTTTGAATACAGCAGAATGACGTAAGGGTCAGGACAGCAACAATACGTAAGTGTCAGGACAGCAGTAATACGTAAGTGTCAGGACAGCGGCAATACGTAAGGGTCATGACAGCAGCATGACGTAAGTGTTAGGACAGCAGCAATACGTAAGGGTCAGGACAGCAGCATGACGTTTTCGTCAGGACAGGATTATGACGTAAGGGTTAGGAAAAGCAGCAATACGTAAGGGTTAGGACAGCAGCAATACGTAAGTGTCAGGACAGCGGCATGGCGTAAGGGTCAGGACAGGAGCATGACGTAAGGGTTAGGACAGCAGCATTACGTAAGGGTTAGGACAGCAGCAATACGTAAGGGTTAGGTCAGCAGCAATACGTACGGGTCAGGACAGCAGCAATACGCAAGGGTTAGGACAGCAGCAATACATAAGTGTTAGGACAGCAACAATACGTAAGGGTCAGGACAGCAGCATGACGTAAGTGTAAGGGCAGCAGCAATACGTAAGGGTTAGGACAAAGTATGATGTAAGGGTCAGGACAGCAGTATGACGTAAGGGTTAGGACAGCAGCAATAGGTAAGTGTCAGGACAGCAGCATGACGTAAGTTTGAATCCAGCAGCATGACGTAAGGGTCAGGACAGCAGCAATACGTAAGGGTCAGGACAGCAGTAATACGTAATTGTCAGGACAGCGGCAATACGTAATGGTAAGGACAGCAGCATGACGTAAGGGTTAGGTCAGCAGCATAATGTAAGGGTCAGGACAGCAGCAATACGTAAGGGTTAGGACAGCAGCATGACGTAAGAGTTAAGACAGGAGCATGACGTAAGGTTTAGGACAGCAGCATAACGTAATGGTTAGGACAGCAGCAATACGTAAGGGTTAGACCAGCAGCAATACGTACGTGTCAGGACAGCAGCAATACGTAAGTGTTAGGACAGCCGCAATACATAAGGGATAGGGCAGCAGCAATACGTAAGGGTCAGGACAGGAGCATGACGTAAGTTTTAGGACAGCAGCATGATGTAAGGGTCAGAACAGCAGCATGACGTAAGGGTCAGGACAGCAGCATGACGTAAGGGTGAGGACAGCAGCATGACGTAAGTGTCAGGACTTCGGCAATACGTAAGGGTTAGGACAGCAGCATGACGTAAGTGTTAGGACAGCAGCATGACGTAAGGGTAAGGACAGGAGCATGACTTAAGGGTTAGGACAGCAGCAATACATAAGAGTCAGGACAGCAGCATGGCGTAAGGGTCAGGACAGGAGCAATACGTAAGGGTTAGGACAGCGGAAATACGTAAGGTTTAGGACTGCAGCATGACGTAAGGGTTAGGACAGCTCCATGGCGTAACGCTCAGGACAGCAGCACGGCGTAAGGGTCAGGACAGGAGCATGAGGTAAGCGTTAGGACAGCAGCAATACGTAAGCGTCAGGACAGGAGCATGACGTAAGGGTTAGGACAACAGCAATAGGCAAGGTTTTGAACAGCAGCAATACGTAAGGGTTAGGACAGCAGCATGACGTAAGCGTTAGGACAGCAGCAATACGTAAAGTTTAGGACAGCAGCATGACGTAAGGGTTAGGACAGCAGCATGACGTAAGCGTCAGGACAGAAGCATGACGTAAGGGTTAGGACAGCAGCAATACGTAAGGTTTAGGACAGAAGCAATACGCAAGGGTTAGGTCAGCAGTATGATGTAAGGGTTAGGACAGCAGCATGACGTAAGGGTTCGGACAGCAGCAATACGTTAGGGTCAGGACAGCAGCATGACGTAAGGGTAAGGGCAGCAGCAATACGTAAGGTTCAGGACAGTAGTAATACGTAATTGTCAGGACAGCGGCAATACGTAAGTTTGAATCCAGCAGCATGACGTAAGGGTCAGGACAGCAGCAATACGTAAGGGTCAGGACAGCATTAATACGTAATTGTCAGGACAGCGGCAATACGTAATGGTCAGGACAGCAGCATGACGTAAGGGTTAGGTCAGCAGCATAATGTAAGGGTCAGGACAGCAGCAATACGTAAGGGTTAGGACAGCAGCATGACGTAAGCGTTAAGACAGGAGCATGACGTAAGGTTTAGGACAGCAGCATGACGTAATGGTTAGGACAGCAGCAATACGTAAGGGTTATACCAGCAGCAATACGTACGGGTCAGGACAGCAGCAATACGTAAGTGTTAGGACAGCCGCAATACATAAGGGTTAGGGCAGCAGCAATACGTAAGTGTCAGGACAGCAGCATGACGTAAGTTTTAGGACAGCAGCATGATGTAAGGGTCAGAACAGCAGCAAGACGTAAGGGTCAGGACAGCAGCATGACGTAAGGGTGAGGACAGCAGCATGACGTAAGTGTCAGGACTTCGGCAATACGCAAGGGTTAGGACAGCAGCATGACGTAAGTGTTAGGACAGCAGCATGACGTAAGGGTAAGGAGAGGACCTTGACTTAAGGGTTAGGGCAGTAGCAATACATAAGAGTCAGGACAGCAGCATGGCGTAAGGGTCAGGACAGGATCAATACGTAAGGGTTAGGACAGCGGAAATACGTAAGGTTTAGGACTGCAGCATGACGTAAGGGTTAGGACAGCTCCATGGCGTAACGCTCAGGACAGCAGCACGGCGTAAGGGTCAGGACAGGAGCATGAGGTAAGGGTTAGGACAGCAGTAATACGTAAGCGTCAGGACAGGAGCATGACGTAAGGGTTAGGACAACAGCAATAGGCAAGGTTTTGAACAGCAGCAATACGTAAGGGTTAGGACAGCAGCATGACGTAAGCGTTAGGACAGCAGCAATACGTAAAGGTTAGGACAGCAGCATGACGTAAGGGTTAGGACAGCAGCATGACGTAAGCGTCAGGACAGAAGCATGACGTAAGGGTTAGAACAGCAGCAATACGTAAGGTTTAGGACAGAAGCAATACGCAAGGGTTAGGTCAGCAGTATGATGTAAGCGTTAGGACAGCAGCATGACGTAAGGGTTCGGACAGCAGCAATACGTTAGGGTCAGGACAGCAGCATGACGTAAGGGTAAGGGCAGCAGCAATACGTAAGTGTTAGGACAAAGTATGATGTAAGGGTCAGGACAGCAGTATGACGTAAGGGTTAGGCCAGCAGCAATAGGTAAGGGTCAGGACAGCAGCATGAGGTAAGTTCGAATCCAGCAGCATGACGTAAGGGTCAGGACAGCAGCAATACCTAAGAGTAGGACAGCAGTAATACGTAAGTGTCAGAACAGCGGTAATACATAAGGGTCAGGACAGCAGCATGACGTAAGGGTTAGGTCAGCAGCATGATGTAAGGGCCAGGACAGCAGCAATACGTAAGGGTTAGGACAGCAGCATGACGTAAGAGTTAAGACAGGCGCATGACGTAAGGGTTTGGAGAGCAGCATGACGTAAGTTTTAGGACAGCAGCAATACGTACGGGTCAGGACAGCAGCAATACGTAAGGGTTAGGACAGCAGCAATACATAAGGGTTAGGACAGCAGCAATACGTAAGGGTCAGGACACCAGCATGACGTAAGGTTTAGGCCAGCATCATGATGTAAGGGTCAGAACAGCAACATATCGTAAGGGTCAGGACAGCAGCATGACGTAAGGGTGTGGACAGCAGCATGACGTAAGTGTCAGGACAGCAGCAATACGTAAGGTTCAGGACAGCAGCATGACGAAAGTGTCAGCACAGCAGCATGACGTAAAGGTTAGGACAGCAGCATGATGTAAGTGTTAGGACAGCAGCATGACGTAAGGGTAAGGACAGCAGCAATACGTAAGGATTAGGACAGCAGCTATACATAAGAGTCAGGACAGCAGCATGGTGTAAGGGTCAGGACAGGAGCATGACGTAAGTGTTAGGACAGCTGCATTACGTAAGGGTCAGGACAGCAGCAATACGTAAGGGTCAGGACAGCAGCATGACGTAATTGTGAGGACAGCAGCATGACGTAAGGGTCAGGACAGCAGCATGGCGTAAGGGTCAGGACAGGAGCAATACGTAAGGGTTAGGACAGCGGAAATACGTAAGGTTTAGGACTGCAGCATGACGTAAGGGTTAGGACAGCTCCATGGCGTAACGCTCAGGACAGCAGCACGGCGTAAGGGTCAGGACAGGAGCATGAGGTAAGGGTTAGCACAGCAGCAATAGGCAAGGTTTTGAACAGCAGCAATACGTAAGGGTTAGGACAGCAGCATGACGTAAGCGTTAGGACAGCAGCAATACGTAAAGGTTAGGACAGCAGCATGACGTAAGGGTTAGTACACCAGCATGACGTAAGCGTCAGGACAGAAGCATGACGTAAGTGTTAGGACAGCAGCATTACGTAAGGTTTAGGACAGCAGCAATACGTAAGGGTCAGGACACCAGCATGACGTAAGGTTTAGGCCAGCATCATGATGTAAGGGTCAGAACAGCAACATATCGTAAGGGTCAGGACAGCAGCATGACGTAAGGGTGTGGACAGCAGCATGACGTAAGTGTCAGGACAGCAGCAATACGTAAGGTTCAGGACAGCAGCATGACGAAAGTGTCAGCACAGCAGCATGACGTAAAGGTTAGGACAGCAGCATGATGTAAGTGTTAGGACAGCAGCATGACGTAAGGGTAAGGACAGCAGCAATACGTAAGGATTAGGACAGCAGCTATACATAAGAGTCAGGACAGCAGCATGGTGTAAGGGTCAGGACAGGAGCATGACGTAAGTGTTAGGACAGCTGCAATACGTAAGGGTCAGGACAGCAGCAATACGTAAGGGTCAGGACAGCAGCATGACGTAATTGTGAGGACAGCAGCATGACGTAAGGGTCAGGACAGCAGCATGGCGTAAGGGTCAGGACAGGAGCAATACGTAAGGGTTAGGACAGCGGAAATACGTAAGGTTTAGGACTGCAGCATGACGTAAGGGTTAGGACAGCTCCATGGCGTAACGCTCAGGACAGCAGCACGGCGTAAGGGTCAGGACAGGAGCATGAGGTAAGGGTTAGCACAGCAGCAATAGGCAAGGTTTTGAACAGCAGCAATACGTAAGGGTTAGGACAGCAGCATGACGTAAGCGTTAGGACAGCAGCAATACGTAAAGGTTAGGACAGCAGCATGACGTAAGGGTTAGTACACCAGCATGACGTAAGCGTCAGGACAGAAGCATGACGTAAGTGTTAGGACAGCAGCAATACGTAAGGTTTAGGACAGAAGCAATACGCAAGGGTTAGGTCAGCAGTATGATGTAAGGGTTAGGACAGCAGCATGATGTAAGGGTTCGGACAGCAGCAACACGTTAGGGTCAGGACAGCAGCATGACGTAAGTGTAAGGGCAGCAGCAATACGTAAGGGTTAGGACAAAGTATGATGTAAGGGTCAGGACAGCAGTATGACGTAAGGGTTAGGCCAGCAGCAATAGGTAAGCGTCAGGACAGCAACATGAGGTAAGTTTGAATCCAGCAGCATGACGTAAGGGTCAGGACAGCAGCAATTAGTAAGAGACAGGACAGCAGTAATACGTAAGTGTCAGAACAGCGGTAATACATAAGGGTCAGGACAGCAGCATGACGTAAGGGTTAGGTCAGCAGCATGATGTAAGGGTCAGGACAGCAGCAATACGTAAGGCTTAGGACAGCAGCATGACGTAAGAGTTAAGACAGGCGCATGACGTAAGGGTTTAGACAGCAGCATGACGTAAGTGTTAGGACAGCAGCAATACGTAAGGGTTAGACCAGCAGCAGTACGTACGGGTCAGGACAGCAGCAATGCGTAAGGGTTAGGACAGCAGCAATACATAAGGGTTAGGACAGCAGCAATACGTAAGGGTCAGGACAGCAGCATGACGTAAGGTTTAGGCCAGCATCATGATGTAAGGGTCAGAACAGCAACATGACGTAAGGGTCAGGACAGCAGCATGACGTAAGGGTGAGGACAGCAGCATGACGTAAGTGTCAGGACAGTAGCAATACGTAAGGTTCAGGACAGCAGCATGACGAAAGTGTCAGCACAGCAGCATGACGTAAAGGTTAGGACAGCAGCATGATGTAAGTGTTAGGACAGCAGCATGACGTAAGGGTAAGGACAGCAGCAATACGTAAGGATTAGGACAGCAGCAATACATAAGAGTCAGGACAGCAGCATGGCGTAAGGGTCAGGACAGGAGCATGACGTAAGTGTTAGGACAGAAGCAATACGTAAGGGTGAGGACAGCAGCAATACGTAAGGGTCAGGACAGCAGCATGACGTAAGGGCGAGGACAGCAGCATGACGTAAGGGTCAGGACAGCAGGATGGCGTAAGGGTCAGGACAAGAGCAATACGTAAGGATTAGGACAGCGGAAATACGTAAGGTTTAGGACTGCAGCATGACGTAAGGGTTAGGACAGCTCCATGGCGTAACGCTTAGGACAGCAGCACGGCGTAAGGGTCAGGACAGGAGCATGGGGTAAGGGTTAGTACAGCAGCAATACGTAAGCGTCAGGACAGGAGCATGACGTAAGGGTTAGGACAACAGTAATAGGCAAGGTTTTGAACAGCAGCAATACGTAAGGGTTAGGACAGCAGCATGACGTAAGCGTTAGGACAGCAGCAATACGTAAAGGTTAGGACAGCAGCATGACGTAAGGGTCAGGACAGCAGCATGACGTAAGCGTCAGGACAGAAGCATGACGTAAGGGTTAGGACAGCAGCAATACGTAAGGTTTAGGACAGAAGCAATACGCAAGGGTTAGGTCAACAGTATGATGTAAGGGTTAGGACAGCAGCATGACGTAAGGGTTCGGACAGCAGCAATACGTAAGCGTCAGGACAGCAGCATGAGGTAAGTTTGAATCCAGCAGCATGACGTAAGGGTCAGGACAGCAGCAATTCGTAAGAGATAGGACAGCAGTAATACGTAAGTGTCAGAACAGCGGTAATACATAAGGGTCAGGACAGCAGCATGACGTAAGGGTTAGGTCAGCAGCATGATGTAAGGGTCACGACAGCAGCAATACGTAAGGCTTAGGACAGCAGCATGACGTAAGAGTTAAGACAGGCGCATGACGTAAGGGTTTAGACAGCAGCATGACGTAAGTGTTAGGACAGCAGCAATACGTAAGGGTTAGACCAGCAGCAGTACGTACGGGTCAAGACAGCAGCAATACGTAAGGGTTAGGACAGCAGCAATACATAAGGGTTAGGACAGTAGCAATACGTAAGGGTCAGGACAGCAGCATGACGTAAGGTTTAGGCCAGCATCATGATGTAAGGGTCAGAACAGCAACATGACGTAAGGGTGATGACAGCAGCATGACGTAAGTGTCAGGACTTCGGCAATACGTAAGGTTCAGGACAGCAGCATGACGAAAGTGTCAGCACAGCAGCATGACGTAAAGGTTAGGACAGCAGCATGACGTAAGTGTTAGGACAGCAGCATGACGTAAGGTTAAGGACAGTAGCAATACGTAAGGGTTAGGACAGCAGCAATACATAAGAGTCAGGACAGCAGCATGGCGTAAGTGTCAGGACAGGAGCATGACGTAAGTGTTAGGACAGCAGCCATACGTAAGGGTCAGGACAGCAGCAATACGTAAGGGTCAGGACAGCAGCATGACGTAAGTGTGAGGACAGCAGCATGACGTAAGGGTCAGGACAGCAGCTTGGCGTAAGGTTGAGGACAGAAGCATGGCGTAATTGGCAGGGCAGCAGCAATACTTAAGTGTCAGTACAGCAGCATGACGTAAGGTTGAGGACAGCAGCATGACGTAAGGTGGAGGACAGCAGCATGGCGTATTGGTCATGGCAGCAGCAATACGTAAAGTTCAGGAGAGCAGCATGATGTCAGGGTCAGAGCAGCAGCATGACGTAAGGGTCAGGACAGCAGCATGAGGTAAGGATTAGGACAGCATCATGGCGTAATGGTTAGGACAGCAGCAATACGTAAGGTTTAGGACAGCAGCATGATGTAAGGGTCAGGACAGATCCATGACGTAAGGATTAGGACAGCAGCATTGCGTAAGGGTTAGGACAGCAGCAATACGTAAGTATTAGGACAGCAGCAATACGTAAGGGTTAGGACAGCAGCAATATGTAAGGATTACGACAGCAGCAATACGTAAGGGTCAGGACAACAGCATGATGTAAGTGTTAGGACAGGAGCATGGCGTAAGGGTCAGGACAGCAGCAAAAAGTAAGGGTAAGGACAGCAGCGATATTTAAGGGATAGGAGAGCAGCATGGCTTAAGGGTTAGGACAACAGCAATAGGTAAGGGTCAGAACAGCAGCATGACGTAAGGGTTAGGACAGCCGCAATACGTAAGGGTCAGGACAGTAACATGACGTAAGCGTTAGGACAGCAGCAATACGTAAGGGTTAGGACAGCAGCATGGTGTAAAGGTTCGGAGAGCAGCATGACGTAAGGGTCAGGACAGCAGCAATACGTAAGGGTTAGGACAGGAGCATGACGTAAGGGTTAGGACAGCAACATTACGTAAGGGTCAGGACAGCAGCATGTCGTAAGGGTTAGGACAGGAGCATGACCTAAGATTTAGGACTGCAGCATGACGTAAGGGTTAGTACAGCAGCATGGCGTAAGGGTCAGGAAAAGAGCACGAGGTAAGGGTTAGGACAGCAGCAATACGTAAGGGTTAGGACAGCAGCAATAGGTAAGTGTCAGGACAGCAGCATGGCGTAAGGGTCAGGATAGGAGCATGACGTAAGGGTTAGGACGTCAGCAATATTTAAGGTTTTGGACAGCAGCAATACGTAAGGGTTAGGACAGCAGCATGACGTAAGCGTTAGGACAGCAGCAATACGTAAAGTTTAGGACAGCAGCATGACGTAAAGGTTATGACAGCAGCATGACGTAAGCGTCAGGACAGAAGCATGACGTAAGGGTTAGGACAGCAGCAATACGTAAGGGTCAGGACAGCGGCACGACGTAAGGGTTAGGACAGCAGCAATACGTAAGGGTTAGGACAGTAGTATGATGTAAGCGTCAGGACAGCAGTATGACGTAAGGTTTAGGACAGCAGCAATAGGTAAGGGTCAGGACAGCAGCATGACGTAAGTTTGAATACAGCAGAATGACGTAAGGGTCAGGACAGCAACAATACGTAAGTGTCAGGACAGCAGTAATACGTAAGTGTCAGGACAGCGGCAATACGTAAGGGTCAGGACAGCAGCATGACGTAAGTGTTAGGACAGCAGCAATACGTAAGGGTCAGGACAGCAGCATGACGTTTTCGTCAGGACAGGATTATGACGTAAGGGTTAGGAAAAGCAGCAATACGTAAGGGTTAGGACAGCAGCAATACGTAAGTGTCAGGACAGCGGCATGGCGTAAGGGTCAGGACAGGAGCATGACGTAAGGGTTAGGACAGCAGCATTACGTAAGGGTTAGGACAGCAGCAATACGTAAGGGTTAGGTCAGCAGCAATACGTACGGGTCAGGACAGCAGCAATACGCAAGGGTTAGGACAGCAGCAATACATAAGTGTTAGGACAGCAACAATACGTAAGGGTCAGGACAGCAGCATGACGTAAGTGTAAGGGCAGCAGCAATACGTAAGGGTTAGGACAAAGTATGATGTAAGGGTCAGGACAGCAGTATGACGTAAGGGTTAGGACAGCAGCAATAGGTAAGTGTCAGGACAGCAGCATGACGTAAGTTTGAATCCAGCAGCATGACGTAAGGGTCAGGACAGCAGCAATACGTAAGGGTCAGGACAGCAGTAATACGTAATTGTCAGGACAGCGGCAATACGTAATGGTAAGGACAGCAGCATGACGTAAGGGTTAGGTCAGCAGCATAATGTAAGGGTCAGGACAGCAGCAATACATAAGGGTTAGGACAGCAGCATGACGTAAGAGTTAAGACAGGAGCATGACGTAAGGTTTAGGACAGCAGCATAACGTAATGGTTAGGACAGCAGCAATACGTAAGGGTTAGACCAGCAGCAATACGTACGTGTCAGGACAGCAGCAATACGTAAGTGTTAGGACAGCCGCAATACATAAGGGATAGGGCAGCAGCAATACGTAAGGGTCAGGACAGGAGCATGACGTAAGTTTTAGGACAGCAGCATGATGTAAGGGTCAGAACAGCAGCATGACGTAAGGGTCAGGACAGCAGCATGACGTAAGGGTGAGGACAGCAGCATGACGTAAGTGTCAGGACTTCGGCAATACGTAAGGGTTAGGACAGCAGCATGACGTAAGTGTTAGGACAGCAGCATGACGTAAGGGTAAGGACAGGAGCATGACTTAAGGGTTAGGACAGCAGCAATACATAAGAGTCAGGACAGCAGCATGGCGTAAGGGTCAGGACAGGAGCAATACGTAAGGGTTAGGACAGCGGAAATACGTAAGGTTTAGGACTGCAGCATGACGTAAGGGTTAGGACAGCTCCATGGCGTAACGCTCAGGACAGCAGCACGGCGTAAGGGTCAGGACAGGAGCATGAGGTAAGCGTTAGGACAGCAGCAATACGTAAGCGTCAGGACAGGAGCATGACGTAAGGGTTAGGACAACAGCAATAGGCAAGGTTTTGAACAGCAGCAATACGTAAGGGTTAGGACAGCAGCATGACGTAAGCGTTAGGACAGCAGCAATACGTAAAGTTTAGGACAGCAGCATGACGTAAGGGTTAGGACAGCAGCATGACGTAAGCGTCAGGACAGAAGCATGACGTAAGGGTTAGGACAGCAGCAATACGTAAGGTTTAGGACAGAAGCAATACGCAAGGGTTAGGTCAGCAGTATGATGTAAGGGTTAGGACAGCAGCATGACGTAAGGGTTCGGACAGCAGCAATACGTTAGGGTCAGGACAGCAGCATGACGTAAGGGTAAGGGCAGCAGCAATACGTAAGGTTCAGGACAGTAGTAATACGTAATTGTCAGGACAGCGGCAATACGTAAGTTTGAATCCAGCAGCATGACGTAAGGGTCAGGACAGCAGCAATACGTAAGGGTCAGGACAGCATTAATACGTAATTGTCAGGACAGCGGCAATACGTAATGGTCAGGACAGCAGCATGACGTAAGGGTTAGGTCAGCAGCATAATGTAAGGGTCAGGACAGCAGCAATACGTAAGGGTTAGGACAGCAGCATGACGTAAGCGTTAAGACAGGAGCATGACGTAAGGTTTAGGACAGCAGCATGACGTAATGGTTAGGACAGCAGCAATACGTAAGGGTTATACCAGCAGCAATACGTACGGGTCAGGACAGCAGCAATACGTAAGTGTTAGGACAGCCGCAATACATAAGGGTTAGGGCAGCAGCAATACGTAAGTGTCAGGACAGCAGCATGACGTAAGTTTTAGGACAGCAGCATGATGTAAGGGTCAGAACAGCAGCAAGACGTAAGGGTCAGGACAGCAGCATGACGTAAGGGTGAGGACAGCAGCATGACGTAAGTGTCAGGACTTCGGCAATACGCAAGGGTTAGGACAGCAGCATGACGTAAGTGTTAGGACAGCAGCATGACGTAAGGGTAAGGAGAGGACCTTGACTTAAGGGTTAGGGCAGTAGCAATACATAAGAGTCAGGACAGCAGCATGGCGTAAGGGTCAGGACAGGATCAATACGTAAGGGTTAGGACAGCGGAAATACGTAAGGTTTAGGACTGCAGCATGACGTAAGGGTTAGGACAGCTCCATGGCGTAACGCTCAGGACAGCAGCACGGCGTAAGGGTCAGGACAGGAGCATGAGGTAAGGGTTAGGACAGCAGTAATACGTAAGCGTCAGGACAGGAGCATGACGTAAGGGTTAGGACAACAGCAATAGGCAAGGTTTTGAACAGCAGCAATACGTAAGGGTTAGGACAGCAGCATGACGTAAGCGTTAGGACAGCAGCAATACGTAAAGGTTAGGACAGCAGCATGACGTAAGGGTTAGGACAGCAGCATGACGTAAGCGTCAGGACAGAAGCATGACGTAAGGGTTAGAACAGCAGCAATACGTAAGGTTTAGGACAGAAGCAATACGCAAGGGTTAGGTCAGCAGTATGATGTAAGCGTTAGGACAGCAGCATGACGTAAGGGTTCGGACAGCAGCAATACGTTAGGGTCAGGACAGCAGCATGACGTAAGGGTAAGGGCAGCAGCAATACGTAAGTGTTAGGACAAAGTATGATGTAAGGGTCAGGACAGCAGTATGACGTAAGGGTTAGGCCAGCAGCAATAGGTAAGGGTCAGGACAGCAGCATGAGGTAAGTTCGAATCCAGCAGCATGACGTAAGGGTCAGGACAGCAGCAATACCTAAGAGTAGGACAGCAGTAATACGTAAGTGTCAGAACAGCGGTAATACATAAGGGTCAGGACAGCAGCATGACGTAAGGGTTAGGTCAGCAGCATGATGTAAGGGCCAGGACAGCAGCAATACGTAAGGGTTAGGACAGCAGCATGACGTAAGAGTTAAGACAGGCGCATGACGTAAGGGTTTGGAGAGCAGCATGACGTAAGTTTTAGGACAGCAGCAATACGTACGGGTCAGGACAGCAGCAATACGTAAGGGTTAGGACAGCAGCAATACATAAGGGTTAGGACAGCAGCAATACGTAAGGGTCAGGACACCAGCATGACGTAAGGTTTAGGCCAGCATCATGATGTAAGGGTCAGAACAGCAACATATCGTAAGGGTCAGGACAGCAGCATGACGTAAGGGTGTGGACAGCAGCATGACGTAAGTGTCAGGACAGCAGCAATACGTAAGGTTCAGGACAGCAGCATGACGAAAGTGTCAGCACAGCAGCATGACGTAAAGGTTAGGACAGCAGCATGATGTAAGTGTTAGGACAGCAGCATGACGTAAGGGTAAGGACAGCAGCAATACGTAAGGATTAGGACAGCAGCTATACATAAGAGTCAGGACAGCAGCATGGTGTAAGGGTCAGGACAGGAGCATGACGTAAGTGTTAGGACAGCTGCATTACGTAAGGGTCAGGACAGCAGCAATACGTAAGGGTCAGGACAGCAGCATGACGTAATTGTGAGGACAGCAGCATGACGTAAGGGTCAGGACAGCAGCATGGCGTAAGGGTCAGGACAGGAGCAATACGTAAGGGTTAGGACAGCGGAAATACGTAAGGTTTAGGACTGCAGCATGACGTAAGGGTTAGGACAGCTCCATGGCGTAACGCTCAGGACAGCAGCACGGCGTAAGGGTCAGGACAGGAGCATGAGGTAAGGGTTAGCACAGCAGCAATAGGCAAGGTTTTGAACAGCAGCAATACGTAAGGGTTAGGACAGCAGCATGACGTAAGCGTTAGGACAGCAGCAATACGTAAAGGTTAGGACAGCAGCATGACGTAAGGGTTAGTACACCAGCATGACGTAAGCGTCAGGACAGAAGCATGACGTAAGTGTTAGGACAGCAGCATTACGTAAGGTTTAGGACAGAAGCAATACGCAAGGGTTAGGTCAGCAGTATGATGTAAGGGTTAGGACAGCAGCATGATGTGAGGGTTCGGACAGCAGCAACACGTTAGGGTCAGGACAGCAGCATGACGTAAGTGTAAGGGCAGCAGCAATTAGTAAGGGTTAGGACAAAGTATGATGTAAGGGTCAGGACAGCAGTATGACGTAAGGGTTAGGCCAGCAGCAATAGGTAAGCGTCAGGACAGCAACATGAGGTAAGTTTGAATCCAGCAGCATGACGTAAGGGTCAGGACAGCAGCAATTAGTAAGAGACAGGACAGCAGTAATACGTAAGTGTCAGAACAGCGGTAATACATAAGGGTCAGGACAGCAGCATGACGTAAGGGTTAGGTCAGCAGCATGATGTAAGGGTCAGGACAGCAGCAATACGTAAGGCTTAGGACAGCAGCATGACGTAAGAGTTAAGACAGGCGCATGACGTAAGGGTTTAGACAGCAGCATGACGTAAGTGTTAGGACAGCAGCAATACGTAAGGGTTAGACCAGCAGCAGTACGTACGGGTCAGGACAGCAGCAATGCGTAAGGGTTAGGACAGCAGCAATACATAAGGGTTAGGACAGCAGCAATACGTAAGGGTCAGGACAGCAGCATGACGTAAGGTTTAGGCCAGCATCATGATGTAAGGGTCAGAACAGCAACATGACGTAAGGGTCAGGACAGCAGCATGACGTAAGGGTGAGGACAGCAGCATGACGTAAGTGTCAGGACAGTAGCAATACGTAAGGTTCAGGACAGCAGCATGACGAAAGTGTCAGCACAGCAGCATGACGTAAAGGTTAGGACAGCAGCATGATGTAAGTGTTAGGACAGCAGCATGACGTAAGGGTAAGGACAGCAGCAATACGTAAGGATTAGGACAGCAGCAATACATAAGAGTCAGGACAGCAGCATGGCGTAAGGGTCAGGACAGGAGCATGACGTAAGTGTTAGGACAGAAGCAATACGTAAGGGTGAGGACAGCAGCAATACGTAAGGGTCAGGACAGCAGCATGACGTAAGGGCGAGGACAGCAGCATGACGTAAGGGTCAGGACAGCAGGATGGCGTAAGGGTCAGGACAAGAGCAATACGTAAGGATTAGGACAGCGGAAATACGTAAGGTTTAGGACTGCAGCATGACGTAAGGGTTAGGACAGCTCCATGGCGTAACGCTTAGGACAGCAGCACGGCGTAAGGGTCAGGACAGGAGCATGGGGTAAGGGTTAGTACAGCAGCAATACGTAAGCGTCAGGACAGGAGCATGACGTAAGGGTTAGGACAACAGTAATAGGCAAGGTTTTGAACAGCAGCAATACGTAAGGGTTAGGACAGCAGCATGACGTAAGCGTTAGGACAGCAGCAATACGTAAAGGTTAGGACAGCAGCATGACGTAAGGGTCAGGACAGCAGCATGACGTAAGCGTCAGGACAGAAGCATGACGTAAGGGTTAGGACAGCAGCAATACGTAAGGTTTAGGACAGAAGCAATACGCAAGGGTTAGGTCAACAGTATGATGTAAGGGTTAGGACAGCAGCATGACGTAAGGGTTCGAACAGCAGCAATACGTAAGCGTCAGGACAGCAGCATGAGGTAAGTTTGAATCCAGCAGCATGACGTAAGGGTCAGGACAGCAGCAATTCGTAAGAGATAGGACAGCAGTAATACGTAAGTGTCAGAACAGCGGTAATACATAAGGGTCAGGACAGCAGCATGACGTAAGGGTTAGGTCAGCAGCATGATGTAAGGGTCACGACAGCAGCAATACGTAAGGCTTAGGACAGCAGCATGACGTAAGAGTTAAGACAGGCGCATGACGTAAGGGTTTAGACAGCAGCATGACGTAAGTGTTAGGACAGCAGCAATACGTAAGGGTTAGACCAGCAGCAGTACGTACGGGTCAAGACAGCAGCAATACGTAAGGGTTAGGACAGCAGCAATACATAAGGGTTAGGACAGTAGCAATACGTAAGGGTCAGGACAGCAGCATGACGTAAGGTTTAGGCCAGCATCATGATGTAAGGGTCAGAACAGCAACATGACGTAAGGGTGATGACAGCAGCATGACGTAAGTGTCAGGACTTCGGCAATACGTAAGGTTCAGGACAGCAGCATGACGAAAGTGTCAGCACAGCAGCATGACGTAAAGGTTAGGACAGCAGCATGACGTAAGTGTTAGGACAGCAGCATGACGTAAGGTTAAGGACAGTAGCAATACGTAAGGGTTAGGACAGCAGCAATACATAAGAGTCAGGACAGCAGCATGGCGTAAGTGTCAGGACAGGAGCATGACGTAAGTGTTAGGACAGCAGCCATACGTAAGGGTCAGGACAGCAGCAATACGTAAGGGTCAGGACAGCAGCATGACGTAAGTGTGAGGACAGCAGCATGACGTAAGGGTCAGGACAGCAGCTTGGCGTAAGGTTGAGGACAGAAGCATGGCGTAATTGGCAGGGCAGCAGCAATACTTAAGTGTCAGTACAGCAGCATGACGTAAGGTTGAGGACAGCAGCATGACGTAAGGTGGAGGACAGCAGCATGGCGTATTGGTCATGGCAGCAGCAATACGTAAAGTTCAGGAGAGCAGCATGATGTCAGGGTCAGAGCAGCAGCATGACGTAAGGGTCAGGACAGCAGCATGAGGTAAGGATTAGGACAGCATCATGGCGTAATGGTTAGGACAGCAGCAATACGTAAGGTTTAGGACAGCAGCATGATGTTAGGGTCAGGACAGATCCATGACGTAAGGATTAGGACAGCAGCATTGCGTAAGGGTTAGGACAGCAGCAATACGTAAGGGTTAGGACAGCAGCAATATGTAAGGATTACGACAGCAGCAATACGTAAGGGTCAGGACAACAGCATGATGTAAGTGTTAGGACAGGAGCATGGCGTAAGGGTCAGGACAGCAGCAAAAAGTAAGGGTAAGGACAGCAGCGATATTTAAGGGATAGGAGAGCAGCATGGCTTAAGGGTTAGGACAACAGCAATAGGTAAGGGTCAGAACAGCAGCATGACGTAAGGGTTAGGACAGCCGCAATACGTAAGGGTCAGGACAGTAACATGACGTAAGCGTTAGGACAGCAGCAATACGTAAGGGTTAGGACAGCAGCATGGTGTAAAGGTTCGGAGAGCAGCATGACGTAAGGGTCAGGACAGCAGCAATACGTAAGGGTTAGGACAGGAGCATGACGTAAGGGTTAGGACAGCAACATTACGTAAGGGTCAGGACAGCAGCATGTCGTAAGGGTTAGGACAGGAGCATGACCTAAGATTTAGGACTGCAGCATGACGTAAGGGTTAGTACAGCAGCATGGCGTAAGGGTCAGGAAAAGAGCACGAGGCACGGGTTAGGACAGCAGCAATACGTAAGGGTTAGGACAGCAGCAATAGGTAAGTGTCAGGACAGCAGCATGGCGTAAGGGTCAGGATAGGAGCATGACGTAAGGGTTAGGACGTCAGCAATATTTAAGGTTTTGGACAGCAGCAATACGTAAGGGTTAGGACAGCAGCATGACGTAAGCGTTAGGACAGCAGCAATACGTAAAGTTTAGGACAGCAGCATGACGTAAAGGTTATGACAGCAGCATGACGTAAGCGTCAGGACAGAAGCATGACGTAAGGGTTAGGACAGCAGCAATACGTAAGGGTCAGGACAGCGGCACGACGTAAGGGTTAGGACAGCAGCAATACGTAAGGGTTAGGACAGTAGTATGATGTAAGCGTCAGGACAGCAGTATGACGTAAGGTTTAGGACAGCAGCAATAGGTAAGGGTCAGGACAGCAGCATGACGTAAGTTTGAATACAGCAGAATGACGTAAGGGTCAGGACAGCAACAATGCGTAAGTGTCAGGACAGCAGTAATACGTAAGTGTCAGGACAGCGGCAATACGTAAGGGTCAGGACAGCAGCATGACGTAAGTGTTAGGACAGCAGCAATACGTAAGGGTCAGGACAGCAGCATGACGTTTTCGTCAGGACAGGATTATGACGTAAGGGTTAGGAAAAGCAGCAATACGTAAGGGTTAGGACAGCAGCAATACGTAAGTGTCAGGACAGCGGCATGGCGTAAGGGTCAGGACAGGAGCATGACGTAAGGGTTAGGACAGCAGCATTACGTAAGGGTTAGGACAGCAGCAATACGTAAGGGTTAGGTCAGCAGCAATACGTACGGGTCAGGACAGCAGCAATACGCAAGGGTTAGGACAGCAGCAATACATAAGTGTTAGGACAGCAGCATGACGTAAGTGTCAGGACAGCAGCATTACGAAAGTGTCAGGACAGCAGCATGACGAAAGTGTCAGGACAGCAGCATGACATAAGGGTTAGGACAGCAGTATGACGTAAGTGTCAGGACAGCAGCATTACGAAAGTGTCAGGACAGCAGCATGACGAAAGTGTCAGGACAGCAGCATGACATAAGGGTTAGGACAGCAGTATGACGTAAGTGTTAGTACAGCAGCATGACGTAAGGGTAAGGACAGGATCATGACGTAAGGGGTAGGACAGCAGCAATATGTAAGATTCAGGACAGCAGCATGGCGTAAGTGTCAAGACAGGAGCATGACGTAAGTGTTAGGACAGCAGCAATACGTAAGTGTTAGGACAGCAGCATGACGTAAGGGTAAGGACAGGATCATGACGTAAGGGGTAGGACAGCAGCAATACGTAAGATTCAGGACAGCAGCATGGCGTAAGTGTCAAGACAGGAGCATGACGTAAGTGTTAGGACAGGAGCAATACGTAAGATTCAGGACAGCAGCATGGCGTAAGTGTCAGGACAGGAGCATGACGTAAGTGTTAGGCCAGCAGCAATACGTAAGGGTCAGGACAGCAGCATGGCGTAATCGTCAGGACAGGATCATGACGTAAGGGTTAGAACAGCAGCATTACCTAAGGTTTAGGACAACAGCAATACGTAAGTGTCAGGACAGCAGCATGGCGTAAGGGTCAGGACAGGAGCATGACGTGAGTGTTAGGACAGCAGCAATACGTAAGTGTTAGGACAGCAGCAATACGTAAGGGTTAGGACAGCAGCATGGCGTAAGGGTCAGGACAGAAACATGACGTAAGGGTTAGGACAGCAGCAATACGTAAGGTTTAGGACTGCAGCATGACGTAAGGGTTAGGACAGCAGCAAAACGTAAGGGTAAGGACAGCAGCAATAAGTAAGGGTTAGAACAGCAGCATGACGAAAGTTTCAGCACAGCAGCATGACGTAAGGGTTAGGACAGCAGCAATACGTAAGGATTAGGACAGCAGTAATACGTAAGGGTCAGGACAGCAGCAATACGTAAGGGCCAGGACAGTAGCATGACGTAAGGGTTAGGACAGCAGCATGACGTAAGGGTCAGGACAGCAGCATTACGTAAGGGTTAGGACAGCAGCAATACGTAAGTGTCAGGACAGCAGCATGGCGTAAGTGTCAGGACAGGAGCATGACGTAAGTGTTAGGACAGCAGCAATACGTAACGGTCAGGACAGCAGCATGGCGTAATCGTCAGGACAGGATCATGACGTAAGGGTTAGGACAGCAGCATTACGTAAGGGTTAGGACAGCAGCAATACGTAAGTGTCAGGACAGCAGCATGGCGTAAGGGTCAGGACAGGAGCATGACGTGAGTGTTAGGACAGCAGCAATACGTAAGTGTTAGGACAGCAGCAATACGTAAGGGTTAGGACCGCAGCATGACGTAAGGGTTAGGACAGCAGCAATACGTAAGGGTTAGGACAGCAGCAATACGTAAGGGTTTGGACAGCAGCATGGCGTAAGGGTCAGGACAGAAACATGCCGTAAGGGTTAGGACAGCAGCAATACGTAAGGTTTAGGACAGCAGCATGACGTAAGAGTAAGGTCAGCAGCATGATGTAAGGGTCAGGACATTAGAAATACATAAGGGTTAGGACAGCAGCATAACGTAAGAGTTAGGACAGGAGCTTGACGTAAGGGTTAGGACAGCAGCATGACCTAATTTTTAGCACAGCAGCAATACGTAAGGGTTAGGCCAGCAGCAATACTTACGGGTCAGGACAGCAGCAATACGTAAGGGTTAGGACAGCAGCAATACATAATTGTTAGGACAGCAGCAATACGTAAGGGTCAGGACAGCAGCATGACGTAAGGTTTAGGACAGCAGCATGATGTAAGGGTCAGAACAGCAGCATGACGTAAGGTGCGGGACAGCAGCATGACGTAAGTGTGAGGACAGCAGCATGACGTAAGTGTCAGGACAGCAGCAATACGTAAGTGTCAGGACAGCAGCATGACGAAAGTGTCAGGACAGCAACATGACATAAGGGTTAGGACAGCAGCATGACGTAAGTGTAAGGACAGCAGCATGATGTAAGGGTAAGGACAGGAGCATGACGTAAGGGTTAGGACAGCAGCAACACGTAAGAGTCAGGACAGCAGCTTGCGTAAGGGTCAGGACAGGAGCATGACGTAAGTGTTAGGACAGCAGCAATACGTAAGGGTCAGGACAGCAGCATGACGTAATCGTCAGGACGGGATTATGACGTAAGGGTTAGGACAGCAGCAATACGTAAGGGTTGGGACAGCAGCAATACGTAAGTGTCAGGACAGCGGCATGGCGTAAGGGTCAGGACAGGAGCATGACGTAAGGGTTAGGACAGCAGCAATACGTAAGGGTTAGGACACCAGCAATACGTAAGGGTTAGGTCAGCAGCAATACGTTCGGGTCAGGACAGCAGCAATACGCAAGGGTTAGGACAGCAGCAATACACAAGTGTTAGGACAGCAGCAATACGTAAGGGTCAGGACAGCAGCATGGCGTAAGGTTTAGGACAGCAGCATGATGTAAGGGTCAGAACAGCAGCATGACGTAAGGGGCAGGAGAGCAGCATGACGTAAGGGTGAGGACAGCAGCATGACGTAAGTGTCAGGACAGCAGCATTACGAAAGGGTCAGGACAGCAGCATGACGAAAGTGTCAGGACAGCAGCATGACATAAGGGTTAGGACAGCAGTATGACGTAAGTATTAGTACAGCAGCATGACGTAAGGTTAAGGACAGGATCATGACGTAAGGGGTAGGACAGCAGCAATACGTAAGATTCAGGACAACAGCATGGCGTAAGTGTCAGGACAGGAGCATGACGTAAGTGTTAGGACAGCAGCAATACGTAAGGGTCAGGACAGCAGCATGGCGTAATCGTCAGGACAGGATCATGACGTAAGGGTTAGAACAGCAGCATTACCTAAGGTTTAGGACAGCAGCAATACGTAAGTGTCAGGACAGCAGCATGGCGTAAGGGTCAGGACAGGAGCATGACGTGAGTGTAAGGACAGCAGCAATACGTAAGTGTTAGGACAGCAGCAATACGTAAGGGTTAGGACAGCAGCATGACGTAAGGGTTAGGACAGCAGCAATACGTAAGGGTTAGTACAGCAGCAATACGTAAGGATTCGGAAGGCAGCAATACGTAAGGGTCAGGACAGAAACATGACGTAAGGGTTAGGACAGCAGCAATACGTAAGGGTCAGGACAGCAGCATAATGTAAGGGTCAGAACAGCAGCATGACGTAAGGTGCGGGACAGCAGCATGACGTAAGGGTGAGGACAGCAGCATGACGTAAGTGTCAGGACAGCAGCAATACGTAAGTGTCAGGACAGCAGCATGACGAAAGTGTCAGGACAGCAACATGACGTAAGGGTTAGGACAGCAGCATGACGTAAGTGTAAGGACAGCAGCATGATGTAAGGGTAAGGACAGGAGCATGACGTAAGGGTTAGGACAGCAGCAACACGTAAGAGTCAGGACAGCAGCTTGCGTAAGGGTCAGGACAGGAGCATGACGTAAGTGTTAGGACAGCAGCAATACGTAAGGGTCAGGACAGCAGCATGACGTAATCGTCAGTACAGGATTATGACGTAAGGGTTAGGACAGCAGCAATACGTAAGGGTTGGGACAGCAGCAATACGTAAGTGTCAGGACAGCGGCATGGCGTAAGGGTCAGGACAGGAGCATGACGTAAGGGTTAGGACAGCAGCAATACGTAAGGGTTAGGACAGCAGCAATACGTAGGGGTTAGGTCAGCAGCAATACGTTCGGGTCAGGACAGCAGCAATACGCAAGGGTTAGGACAGCAGCAATACATAAGTGTTAGGACAGCAGCATGGCGTAAGGGTCAGGACAGGAGCATGACGTGAGTGTTAGGACAGCAGCAATACGTAAGATTCAGGACAGCAGCATGGCGTACGTGTCAAGACAGGAGCATGACGTAAGTGTTAGGCCAGCAGCAATACGTAAGGGTGAGGACAGCAGCATGGCGTAATCGTCAGGACAGGATCATGACGTAAGGGTTAGAACAGCAGCATTACCTAAGGTTTAGGACAACAGCAATACGTAAGTGTCAGGACAGCAGCATGGCGTAAGGGTCAGGACAGGAGCATGACGTGAGTGTTAGGACGGCAGCAATACGTAAGTGTTAGGACAGCAGCAATACGTAAGGGTTAGGACAGCAGCATGACGTAAGGGATAGGACAGCAGCAATACGTAAGGGTTAGGACAGCAGCATGGCGTAAGAGTCAGGACAGAAACATGACGTGAGCGTTAGGAAAGCAGCAATACGTAAGGTTTAGGACAGCAGCATTACGTAAGGGTTAGGACAGCAGCAATACGTAAGGGTAAGGACAGCAGCAATAAGTAAGGGTTAGGACAGCAGCATGACGAAAGTTTCAGCACAGCAGCATGGCGTAAGGGTTAGGACAGCAGCAATACGTAAGGATTAGGACAGCATTAATACGTAAGGGTCAGGACAGCAGCAATACGTAAGGGCCAGGACAGTAGCATGACGTAAGGGTTAGAACAGCAGCATGACGTAAGGGTCAGGACAGCAGCATTACGTAAGGGTTAGGACAGCAGCAATACGTAAGTGTCAGGACAGCAGCATGGCGTAAGTGTCAGGACAGGATTATGACGTAAGTGTTAGGACAGCAGCAATACGTAAGGGTCAGGACAGCAGCATGGCGTAATCGTCAGGACAGGATCATGACGTAAGGGTTAGGACAGCAGCATTACGTAAGGGTTAGGACAGCAGCAATACGTAAGTGTCAGGACAGCAGCATGGCGTAAGGGTCAGGACAGGAGCATGACGTGAGTGTTAGGACAGCAGCAATACGTAAGTGTTAGGACAGCAGCAATACGTAAGGGTTAGGACCGCAGCATGACGTAAGGGTTAGGACAGCAGCAATACGGAAGGGTTAGGACAGCAGCAATACGTAAGGGTTTGGACAGCAGCATGGCGTAAGGGTCAGGACAGAAACATGCCGTAAGGGTTAGGACAGCAGCAATACGTAAGGTTTAGGACAGCAGCATGACGTAAGGGTTAGGACAGCAGCAATACGTAAGGTTAAGGACAGCAGCAATAGGTAAGGGTTAGGACAGCAGGATGACGAAAGGTTCATCACAGCAGCATGACGTAAGGGTTAGGACAGCAGCAATACGTAAGGATTAGGACAGCAGTAATACGTAAGGGTCAGGACAGCAGTAATACGTAAGGGTCAGGACAGCAGCAATACGTAAGGGCCAGGACAGTAGCATGACGTAAGGGTTAGGACAGCAGCTTGGCGTAAGGTTGAGGACAGCAGCATGGCGTAGTTGGCAGGGCAGCAGCAATACTTAATGGTCAGGACAGCAGCATGACGTAAGTTTGAGGTTAGCAGCATGACGTAAGTTTGAGGACAGCAGCATGGCGTATTGGTCAGGGCAGAAGCAATACGTAAAGGTCAGGAGAGCAGCATGATGTCAGGGTCAGAGCAGCAGCATGACGTAAGGGTTAGGACAGCAGCATGACGTAAGGATGAGGACAGCAGCATGTCGTAAGGATGAGGACAGCAGCATGATGTATGGGCGAAGACAGCAGCATAATGTAAGTGTCAGGACAGGAGCATGACGTAATGTCGAAGAAAGCAGCATGATGTAAATGTGGAGACAGCATCATGATGTAAGGGTGAAGACAGCAGCATGATGTAAGGGTCAGGACAGCAGCATGATGGAAGGATCAGGACAGCAGCATGGTGTTAAGGTCAGGCCACCAGCATGATGTACGGATCAGACCATTTTTGCAACTGACGCCTTTTACTTTATTAACTTTCTATATCGTGAATGATCTACGTCTGCATTTCTTATTTATGCTATTGCTAGGAATTTAAAATTAATCTACAATATTTGTATTTAGTCTGCTAATATAAATTTTCATTTGACTTGTTGCTTCTATAGACATATACACATATGTCGCATCACTATGTCCGACAGTTCAAGCGTATTATATTGCGACGGCAGCAACGTGAATTGTATAATCAGAACTTATAACATTGACTATAGATAGGAGAAGGTTGTATCAAACGACAGATAAAAAAAACAACTTTCAATTTTTAATAATCGTGTCAAATTTATACCTATAGATGGATATAAAATATGTATATATAAGTTCACAAAAGTCAGCAGGTCAGCAGTATGATGTAAGGGTTAGGACAGCAGCATGACGTAAGGGTTCGGACAGCAGCAACACGTTAGGGTCAGGACGGCAGCATGACGTAAGGGTAAGGGCAGCAGCAATACGTAAGGGTTAGGCCAGCAGCAATAGGTAAGCGTCAGGACAGCAGCATGAGGTAAGTTTGAATCCAGCAGCATGACGTAAGGGTCAGGACAGCAGCAATTCGTAAGAGTCAGGACAGCAGTAATACGTAAGTGTCAGAACAGCGGTAATACATAAGGGCCAGGACAGCAGCATGACGTAAGGGTTCGGTCAGCAGCATGATCTAAGGGTCAGGACAGCAGCAATACGTAAGGCTTAGGACAGCAGCATGACGTAAGAGTTAAGACAGGCGCATGACGTAAGGGTTTAGACAGCAGCATGACGTAAGTGTTAGGACAGCAGCAATACGTAAGGGTTAGACCAGCAGCAGTACGTACGTGTCAGGACAGCAGCAATACGTAAGGGTTAGGACAGCAGCAATACATAAGGGTTAGGACAGCAGCAATACGTAAGGGTCAGGACAGCAGCATGACGTAAGGTTTAGGCCAGCATCATGATGTAAGGGTCAGAACAGCAACATGACGTAAGGGTCAGGACAGCAGCATGACGTAAGGGTGAGGACAGCAGCATGAGGTAAGTGTCAGGACAGCAGCAATAGGTAAGGTTCAGGACAGCAGCATGACGAAAGTGTCAGCACAGCAGCATGACGTAAAGGTTAGGACAGCAGCGTGACGTAAGTGTTAGGACAGCAGCAATATGTAAGGATTATGACAGCAGCAATACGTAAGGGTCAGGACAACAGCATGATGTAAGTGTTAGGACAGGAGCATGGCGTAAGGGATAGGAGAGCAGCATGGCTTAAGGGTTAGGACAACAGCAATAGGTAAGGGTCAGAACAGCAGCATGACGTAAGGGTTATGACAGCCGCAATACGTAAGGGTCAGGACAGTAACATGACGTAAGCGTTAGGACAGCAGCAATACGTAAGGGTTAGGACAGCAGCATGGTGTAAAGGTTCGGAGAGCAGCATGACGTAAGGGTCAGGACAGCAGCAATACGTAAGGGTTAGGACAGGAGCATGACGTAAGGGTTAGGACAGCAACATTACGTAAGGGTCAGGACAGCAGCATGTCGTAAGGGTTAGGACAGGAGCATGACCTAAGATTTAGGACTGCAGCATGACGTAAGGGTTAGTACAGCAGCATGGCGTAAGGGTCAGGACAAGAGCACGAGGTAAGGGTTAGGACAGCAGCAATACGTAAGGGTTAGGACAGCAGCAATACGTAAGCGTCAGGACAGCAGCATGGCGTAAGGGTCAGGATAGGAGCATGACGTAAGGGTTAGGACGTCAGCAATATTTAAGGTTTTGGACAGCAGCAATACGTAAGGGTTAGGACAGCAGCATGACGTAAGCGTTAGGACAGCAGCAATACGTAAAGTTTAGGACAGCAGCATGACGTAAAGATTATGACAGCAGCATGACGTAAGCGTCAGGGCAGAAGCATGACGTAAGGGTTAGGACAGCAGCAATACGTAAGGGTCAGGACAGCAGCATGACGTAAGGGTTAGGACAGCAGCAATACGTAAGGGTTAGGACAGTAGTATGATGTTAGCGTCAGGACAGCAGTATGACGTAAGGTTTAGGACAGCAGCAATAGGTAAGTGTCAGGACAGCAGCATGACGTAAGTTTGAATACAGCAGAATGACGAGAGGGTCAGGACAGCAACAATACGTAAGTGTCAGGACAGCAGTAATACGTAAGTGTCAGGACAGCGGCAATACGTAAGGGTCAGGACAGCAGCATCACGTAAGAGTAAGGTCAGCAGCATGATGTAAGGGTCAGGACATTAGAAATACATAAGGGTTAGGACAACAGCATAACGTAAGAGTTAGGACAGGAGCTTGACGTAAGGGTTAGGACAGCAGCATGACGTAATTTTTAGCACAGCAGCAATACGTAAGGTTTAGGCCAGCAGCAATACGTACGGGTCAGGACAGCAGCAATACGTAAGGGTTAGGACAGCAGCAATACATAAGTGTTAGGACAGCTGCAATACGTAAGGGTCAGGACAGCAGCATGACGTAAGGTTTAGGACAGCAGCATGATGTAAGGTTCAGAACAGCAGCATGACGTAAGGTGCGGGACAGCAGCATGACGTAAGGGTGAGGACAGCAGCATGACGTAAGTGTCAGGACAGCAGCAATACCTAAGGGTCATGACAGCAGCATGACGAAAATGTCAGGACAGCAACATGACGTAAGGGTTAGGACAGCAGCATGACGTAAGTGTTAGGACAGCAGCATGACGTAAGGGTAAGGACAGGAGCATGACGTAAGGGTTAGGACAGCAGTATGACGTAAGTGTTAGTACAGCAGCATGACGTAAGGGTAAGGACAGGATCATGACGTAAGGGGTAGGACAGCAGCAATAGGTAAGATTCAGGACAGCAGCATGGCGTAAGTGTCAGGACAGGAGCATGACGTAAGTGTTAGGACAGCAGCAATACGTAAGGGTCAGGACAGCAGCATGGCGTAATCGTCAGGACAGGATCTTGACGTAAGGGTTAGAACAGCAGTATTACCTAAGGTTTAGGACAGCAGCAATACGTAAGTGTCAGGACAGCAGCATGGCATAAGGGTCAGGACAGGAGCATGACGTGAGTGTTAGGACAGCAGCAATACGTAATTGTTAGGACAGCAGCAATACGTAAGGGTTAGGACAGCAGCATGACGTAAGGGTTAGGACAGCAGCAATACGTAAGGGTTAGGACAGCAGCAATACGTAAGGGTTCGGACAGCTGCATGGCGTAAGGGTCAGGACAGAAACATGACGTAAGGGTTAGGACAGCAGCAATACGTAAGGTTTAGGACAGCAGCATGACGTAAGGGTTAGGACAGCAGCAATACGCAAGGGTAAGGACAGCAGCAATAAGTAAGGGTTAGGACAGCAGCAATACGTAAGGGTCAGGACAGCAGCATGACGTAAGGTTTAGGACAGCAGCATGATGTAAGGGTCAGAACAGCAGCATGACGTAAGGGGCAGGACAGCAGCATGACGTAAGGGTGAGGACAGCAGCATGACGAAAGTGTCAGGACAGCAGCATGACATAAGGGTTAGGACAGCAGTATGACGTAAGTGTTAGTACAGCAGCATGACGTAAGGGTAAGGACAGGATCATGACGTAAGGGGTAGGACAGCAGCAATACGTAAGATTCAAGACAGCAGCATGGCGTAAGTGTCAGGACAGGAGCCTGACGTAAGTGTTAGGACAGCAGCAATACGTAAGGGTCAGGACAGCAGCATGGCGTAATCGTCAGGACACTATCATGACGTAAGGGTTAGAACAGCAGCATTACCTAAGGTTTAGGACAGCAGCAATACGTAAGTGTCAGGACAGCAGCATGGCGTAAGGGTCAGGACAGGAGCATGACGTGAGTGTTAGGACAGCAGCAATACGTAAGTGTTAGGACAGCAGCAATACGTAAGGGTTAGGACAGCAGCATGACGTAAGGGTTAGGACAGCAGCAATACGTAAGTGTTAGGACAGCAGCAATACGTAAGGGTTCGGACAGCAGCATGGCGTAAGGGTCAAGACAGAAACATGACGTAAGGGTTAGGACAGCAGCAATACGTAAGGTTTAGGACAGCAGCATGACGTAAGGGTTAGGACAGCAGCAATACGTAAGGGTAAGGACAGCAGCAATAAGTAAGGGTTAGGACAGCAGCATGACGAAAGTTTCAGCACAGCAGCATGTCGTAAGGGTTAGGACAGCAGCAATACGTAAGGATTAGGACAGCAGTAATACGTAAGGGTCAGGACAGCAGCAATACGTAAGGGCCAGGACAGTAGCATGACGTAAGGGTTAGGACAGCAGCATGACGTAAGGGTCAGGACAGCAGCATTACGTAAGGGTTAGGACAGCAGCAATACGTAAGTGTCAGGACAGCAGCATGGCGTAAGTGTCAGGACAGGAGCATGACGTAAGTGTTAGGACAGCAGCAATACGTAAGGGTCAGGACAGCAGCATGGCGTAATCGTCAGGACAGGATCATGACGTAAGGGTTAGGACAGCAGCATTACGTAAGGGTTAGGACAGCAGCAATACGTAAGTGTCAGGACAGCAGCATGGCATAAGGGTCAGGACAGGAGCATGACGTGAGTGTTAGGACAGCAGCAATACGCAAGTGTTAGGACAGCAGCAATACGTAAGGGTTAGGACAGCAGCATGACGTAAGGGTTAGGACAGCAGCAATACGTAAGGGTTAGAACAGCAGCAATACGTAAGGGTTTGGACAGCAGCATGGCGTAAGGGTCAGGACAGAAACATGCCGTAAGGGTTAGGACAGCAGCAATACGTAAGGTTTAGGACAGCAGCATGACGTAAGGTTTAGGACAGCAGCAATACGTAGGTTAAGGACAGCAGCAATAAGTAAGAGTTAGGACAGCAGCATGACGAAAGGTTCATCACAGCAGCATGACGTAAGGGTTAGGACAGCAGCAATACGTAAGGATTAGGACAGCAGTAATACGTAAGGGTCAGGACAGCAGCAATACGTAAGGGCCAGGACAGTAGCATGACGTAAGGGTTAGGACAGCAGCATGACGTAAGGGTCAGGACAGCAGCTTGGCGTAAGGTTGAGGACAGCAGCATGGCGTAGTTGGCAGGGCAGCAGCAATACTTAAGGGTCAGGACAGCAGCATGACGTAAGTTTGAGGACAGCAGCATGACGTAAGTTTGAGGACAGCAGCATGGCGTATTGGTCAGGGCAGCAGCAATACGTAAAGGTCAGGAGAGCAGCATGATGTCAGGGTCAGAGCAGCAGCATGACGTAAGGGTCAGGACAGCAGCATGACGTAAGGATGAGGACAGCAGCATGTCGTAAGGATGAGGACAGCAGCATGATGTATGGGCGAAGACAGCAGCATAATGTAAGTGTCAGGACAGCAGCATAATGTAAGTGTCAGGACAGGAGCACGACGTAATGTCGAAGAAAGCAGCATGATGTAAATGTGGAGACAGCATCATGATGTAAGGGTGAAGACAGCAGCATGATGTAAGGGTCAGGACAGCAGCATGATGGAAGGATCAGGACAGCAGCATGGTGTTAAGGTCAGGCCACCAGCATGATGTACGGATCAGGCCATTTTTGCAACTGACGCCTTTTACTTTATTAACTTTCTATATCGTGAATGATCTACGTCTGCATTTCTTATTTATGCTATTGCTAGGAATTTAAAATTAATCTACAATATTTGTATTTAGTCTGCTAATATAAATTTTCATTTGACTTGTTGCTTCCATAGACATATACACATATGTCGCATCACTATGTCCGACAGTTCAAGCGTATTATATTGCGACGGCAGCAACGTGAATTGTATAATCAGAACTTATAACATTGACTATAGATAGGAGAAGGTTGTATCAAACGACAGATAAAAAAAACAACTTTCAATTTTTAATAATCGTGTCAAATTTATACCTATAGATGGATATAAAATATGTATATATAAGTTCACAAAAGTAATACATTTTACATAACAATAATCATATAACAACTAGCGTTTATACAGGAGGCGTAGAATCATGATATAAATTGAGTTTTAAATTGGTAAAAGTAGCTTTTCACAGAAAATATATGTAAAGGTATAGCTTATACACTGTCAAGAGAACAATACTCCTATGCTAACTGATGCTATACGCCTGTGCAAATGTATGCAATCAGCATTATGCTACCATGCTTTCACCCTGTAAAGTTCATGTACCAATCACAACAATTTGCACATTAAAACATTTGAAGAAAAAGCGTCAACAACCTTACTTTTCCCACGCAGTTACGACTTTCAAAACAAAAGCATTTTTAAACGCCTGTGAAGAGACAAGTTGATAAAATGCTAACAGTTAGTTTGCATCTATCTCACTTTAGTTCCAGCAGCCTTTATAACGCACGATTCCAAGTTAAAGATGTCGTTACAGACACGTATCCGGAATGTTTATTTGATAAATGTCTATCAAAAATAAGCAATATATATAATAATGTTGATTAATACAGAACACACAGATACGATACGTGTTAGGAATGTGATGATGTCATGCTTCATATATAAAGCATGAAGCTGTAAAAGGAAAGCAACCAAAATATGTTATATCCATTATATAATGTACACAAAATTGCCTGGCCGCCCAAACCAAGTTTATTGATGTTTGTGTCAAAACATTGATATAATTATTAACCGCCGCCTCCGCCTCCGCAGCCACCGCCCCCGCCTCCGCAGCCACCGCCCCCGCCCCCGCCTCCGCAGCCCCCGCCTCCACCTCCGCATCCACCTCCATCACCTCCTCCACAACCGCCTCCGCCACAACCACCACCGCAACCACCGCAACCGCCACATCCTCCACATCCGCCTCCATCACCGACACCACCATCACCACCACCAACTCCACCATCTCCTCCAGCACTTGTCGCTATGTCACCACCATCCTGGGCGGCAAGTAATTTTCCGGCGTGTTCTCCAAAATCTCCAACATGGTCGTATCCTCCACAGCCGCCACACATCGCACATGCGTGATAACCATAGTGATGCCGGATATAGAAGTTTGACGGTGTGCTCCATAAAAGTCCTGCTGCCAGAATGAACATCATATCGTCGGACGGTGTAGTTGTAGAAATCCTTGTACCCCGCTTGATTTTCGTCATCACTCTCTGACCTTCTGTCCAGCCACTCGGTCGTGGGACACACAAGACGTGCAGCAGTGACACAGAGAATGCAAAGACAAGATGTTCAGCTATGGTTGTACAAGTTTCATCTATTTTCACAATTCCCTTTTTCAGATCTACAGACAGTGATCCGAGGGTGAACAGGTATTGCTCTCTCTCGTAACCCAGGGTGAACGTGTCACTTTTTCCTGTTATCAAACTGTGAAAGGTCACCGATAGGGTGCCATGACTTCCAGGAACTCCACGTATTCCTTTTCTATGTCGAGTACCTTAAAAAAAGAACAATACATAATAGAAATATCCACGAAGAAGTATAAAAGCAATTGAGTCCGTGCTATCTAAATCATCAAAAATACAGCAGAGTAATTAGCTAGTGTACATCCTATTATATTCTTTACACTTTCTTTATTGTGAACATCATAGCCAATGCGATTATTTACAATTACCTTCTTTTTTATGAAAACGCTAAAAGTCCTTGGACGAGTATTCGAATGCGAACAGTACCAGTGTAACCTACATTATTAGTTAAAGACAATGACTCTTCATCGTAATTTATCTCACACGTAATAAGGATCAAACTGGCAATGGCGTACTCTTAAAACTTTATACGACGACAAAGAAAATGGATCTATTTACGTACAGGGGAGTATTTCAATAGAGGGGGAATCGACAAATTTTGACAATACATTAACTTATACTTAACAACATACCACGTTAGTCTCTCATCGCGTGGGTTCGAGTCCAGTTCTGGGCGAAGGATTTAATGTGACAAGATCTTCCAGCTGACTTGCGGTGCGCCGGTGGTTCTACCCAGTTATGTGTTTGGGGTCTTCCTCTACCAAAAAGCTGGATGTTGCTATAATGAACATAAATGGTTGCTGCAACGTATTTCAAAAACAAAACAAAACAAACATACCAGTTACTCCGGGTATACCCTTGCTGAAACCGACCCACTTCCCTGTAAGTATTCCCCAGTCTCCTTCGTTATTCTTGATCAACACAGCTCTCTCACCCTGTCTTGGGTTAAGTGTTGGGATGTTCTTGCCATTTACCTGAAAAAACAACGTTGGTAATTTGGTAAGCAAGTCAGTTACAGACGGTTTAATTAAAATACAATGACAACTTTGCAACAAAAGAACTTGATAATTGGTCAAAAATACATCTTATTGCATTTCTGAAGCCGACTGGCGTCAAACCAAAAAACTCATGAAGAATTATAAATATGAACGTTAGACACGTTTACAAGGCATTACCTGGAAGGGCATTGGAAGTTGGTCGGAGGCGATGAGATGACCGATGGCCACCATCCGGTCGCGGTAAAAGATCTGGACGACAGACATCATCAAAGGAGCGCTGTGGATGGTGCGGGCCGTGAACAGCGGCTGACCTATGTGATTCGTCAATCTGAAACATCACCATTGTTAAATATTTCAAATAGGCAAAATAATCCAGTCTCATAAAACATAAATACGCCGTACATCTTTTTTCATTTATCGAATTAAAAATGTCTGAGTACCTTTTGGAACGACTTGCAGTATGATTGGAACTGTGTCTTATGCTAAGTTGGGCTGTTGTTTTGTATTATTTTATATTATGTTAGTCTTGCGTACCTGTGTGATGCAACCTGACACTTGTTTGGTCTGCCTGGGGGAAGTCTTTCAAGGTTCACGGGTCCCCACAGGGATTGGATTTGTTCAGGGATGATGGCTGTTTCGTACATGCCTTGTTCAAGGACAAGATAACATGGTCCTCTGCGGGGAGCTTCATATCGCAGGTTGATCTTAAGTTTCATCTCGGTGTTGATGCCCGCAGAAACCTTTATTTCACCTCCTGTCGCGTTAGCAACTGGTTCAATATGTTGCAACATGCTGACTTTTGCTGTGCCGAGCACTTGCCTATTTCCAAAGCAACCAAACCCTTCTCTCTTAGTTACGGATATTTGTATGTTGTTTGCGGTTATGGAATCGAACTCGTATTTTCCAATGTTCTGCCAGATGTACTCGTCTTGTGGTGCATCCGAGGTTTTGTTCTGGCTCGGTACTTTAAACCATTTCTTCATAACTTGATTTTCTGCACACATCTCACCATGGACCCTCAGGTTCTTTAAATGACTTCTGTTGCCGTGAAAATCCAGAGTAATCGCTTCAAACAGTACGTTGGCTTTCTTAGTGCACACACCATAAGCTTCGGTCGCAGAAATGTTAATCAGGTAACCCGCGGAAGGTTTTCCTCTGTACATTCCGCCGAAAAGTGAAAATGTCTCCTTGAATACATTCTTCCAATGTTTTCTTGTTTCCATATCAGCATTGTAGAGTTTCGATCCCTCACTGCGATCAGTGACATTATCATCATGGTTGAAGAGGTTCCCGATTATTTTCATCATGTCATTCTTGTAGGACCATGGGTTCAATTGGTGACTGTGCCACATTAGGTCAATGTCGTAGCAAGGAACAATAAACTCGTTTGGTAACAATGTTTTCATGTACAGAAACTTTTTATATCGAAGCAATGAGTCCTTGAGGAACTTTGAGTCTTTAAAATGTGGCAATGACACCTGGTAATAAAACACACTTTGCCTTTCTGCTGCGCTTAGAATGTTATACGTGATCTTTGACTCCTGCATCCTTGGGTTCATGTCAACTGGTTGTGCGTAGTCCACCGAAAATGGTTCGTGAGCATCTTGATACTTTTTATTCCACAAAATCTGCGCGTTTCTAAGAGCTTTTTCATGTTCGGCTTTGCTCCGAATGACGTGGTTCACAATTGTATTGACAATAGCGACACAATCTCTGGAGTAGGCTCTCGGAGACAACATGTGGCAGTGCCATACCCACTCGATGTCTAACGGAGCACTGAGACACTCCTTTGGATGCTCAGCGGCCAATGGAAGCCAGAAATGTTCGTACCGATAGATGGCGCGACGAATAACTTTCGGGTTTTGGAGATTTTTATCAAGGGATACAGCATGGAGGAAGTCAATCTGGTTCACTGATTGCTGTTTAAGGTTTGCAGAGAATGTGTAACTAGACGCCTTTGCGACCGCCATATTTTTTTCTGAAACAAAAAAGATACGTTTGTTATATTTTGCTAAGTTGCGGCATTACTAAAACTATACTTCATACACATTTCCTAACGGCCCATGTTTGAAGTAAAGAACTGGACAACACGGCTGCATGTTTAAAAGGAAGGCGTGCATCTGTCGTGAAGCTCAAGCTGTAGTGTCAAACCATCGAAGCTCACGCTGTCTTGATTAACCAACAAAGCTGCAGCTGTCGTGATCGAACAGCAAAACTCCAGTCGTCGTTATTAACCTTAGAAGCTTTAGCTGTCATGCTTAACCACCGAAGCTCAAGCTATCGTGATTAACCACCGAAGCTCAAGCTATCGTGATTAACCAACACAGCTGCAGCTGTCGTGATCGAACAGCAAAGCTCCAGTTGTCATAATTAACCTTAGAAGCTTTAGCTTTTGTGATTAAGCAGCAAAGCTCTAGCTGTCTTGATTGACCACGCCGTTCAGGCTGCCATGCTTAAACACCAAAGCACGCCGTTCAGGCTGCCATGCTTAACACCAAAGCTCAAGCTAACGTGATTAACCATCGAAGCGCAAGCTATCGTGACTAAACAGCCCGCTTTCAGGGGCACTTCATGACATCCTAATAAGGTATTTCGCTTCTGGCTGTCTTACAACTTCATTCAATCTGGCAAACAAATAGTTGGGTAATAAACTTCCGAATCTTTGTGTAATATAATGCAATGCCATTTTTCTATGATATTGGTAATTATGTTTCGTCATTAATCATAATATTGTATTGGTTGTGGTCAAAGAAGGAAGTTCCTGTTGCATGCATTATACAGACATCCTCATTCTGTTTACTTTTTTCTTTAAATAGACACATGCAAGCTACCAGCCAATTCGAAAAGTCAGTGCACAAGATCGGACAATTCCATTTGTCTGCATTTGTTTGCATTTCTTGAGGAGCTCATAGCAAAGTTCGAAGTTCAAAGTTTATTGGTAATCGGCACTCGCTGTGCCTTTGACTATAAACAAAATTTATAAAGTTGTCAAAGTTGTCTTGGCAAACAGGTTTACAAACAGTGCAAAATATAATTAGAAATCATATACGGGCATACAGTATAAACATTGTAAACCAATTCATTAACAAAAGAGAAAACGGTTAACTAACCAGAAAATTACTTCTAAGAACATTGGCGTATATAACAAATTTTGCAATATTTTACTGGATTTTGTTGACATAAAACACTCAAACATATGAAGCGTTGGTCAAGATGTATTTTTTTAATATTTTTTCCGTAGATCTTGGTACATAGTGCAACATAAAAGGAAGTGAAATTCACTTTCAATCATAATTTATTAGATGCACAACCTTTACATATTCTTTTTTCTCTTATAACATCATTATATCTACCAGTCTCTATTTCTAATTTGTGTAAAGATAGTCTAAAACAACTAATATGTCTTCTAAGATCATAATTGTTAACAGCAACAATGTATTTTTCTAATTCGAATGTCTGTTATAATCTACATTACATAGATAATTTTGGTAAGTTATTAATACAAGCCTTCCATTCTTGGATATACTAATAACATAATCTCTGTTTTAACAGAGGATAATAGTTGACATTGACATCAAAGTAAGTTCTATAATTTCTACACCGTAGATGGTGTAACAATAAATTTATGCGTTTGGCCGAGCATGGCCAACTTATATTATTAACTTGATCACAGTACATTCTATACAAGGGGGAACTATTGTTTTTCATAATTTTTACCCAGAACTTAAGAGATCTGAGATTACAGATAACTGTACCAAATTCTCCATATACAGCGGAATTCGGGGTTTGTTTTTTGACACCTAATAATGACTTAAGGAATCTAATGTGGAGTTTATCTACATCTTTATAGTTGTACACACCGCTCACTTCAGATCAAAAAGGATAACTTAGTTTTTACATCAAATGATATCTTATCAAAAAGAACAAGTAAACTATGATAGGCACTTAAAGCTTGATCATGCAAAACCTTTACTGCACTAGATAAATTACCATTAAAATTAAAGAGTACACCTAAATATGTTAAATTATCTGCCAACTCAACAATTTCATTGTTAATATGCAAATTAATGTTTCTGTCAATCTTTCTTTTCTAAAAAACACACACTTAAGTTTTGTCTGTATTAATCTTCAGACCCCATTTAAGTGAATATTTAAACAATAGCATGAAGTAAGAAGACAGCATCAGCAGTAGAATGACTATCACGAAAGTCAAACTGACCATCGTAAAATACACTATTTGACTCTCACCACTTATCGATTCTATTTCTTAGTATAAGTGAAAATACTTTTTCTGTAACATTGACTAATGTAATGCTTTTATAATTGGCTGGATCAGATTTACCACCCTTTTTATATAGCGGAACTTTGACACCTTTAGACCACGAAGATGGGTAAACACAATTTGTAAACATATTGTTAAACATAGAACATAACAAAGGTGAGAAAGATTCACAAGCCTCGATAAAAAAGTCAGCAGCATTGTTCTCATAATCAAAAACTTTGTATTGAGATAGAGAACAAATAGTTTTCTTAAATTCTTCAAGACTAATATCACAATCAAATTTCTTCTACAGATACACCATCATTGTTAACATCACCATGATCAGAGGGATTAAACTGCCCCTCTTCAATATTGGATATTTTGGCAAAATAATGAAATAATTCATTATTATCAACATCACAGTTGGTTTTTGATTTTTTTATTATTAAATCTTTTAATATATTTCCAAATATAATTTTCGAGGCGAAGATTTATTAATGCGTGCTAATTTAGACTTTTCTTTACTGAAAAGTAATCGTTTAGACCGCCTTTTGACATAACACAAGTTATTACGAGCATGGAGAAGTTTAAACTAATTTTCATCTGTAGAAGGCATTTTTGCTAATTTACACTCATTGTTAAGCCAAGGAGGTTTTAAATGTTTTGATATGTAGTGACTGTAGTGCATAAAGGCACTTCCAACAGCCTTGCTGTTGGGTTAACCCTTTAGCGACGTGGTTGACTGCCTGGACTACTGATCTGGCGGACTGGGTTCGAATCCCCGTTAGGGCCAGGATTATTGTCTCCTCTGAGATTTACTTTAATGATGTCAGAAGTAAACGGAATCCTGGTGTGGCTGTCCTGAGATGGGCTTGGGCCCAGAAAAAAGTAAAGGGGGAGGAGTGTAGTGACTGTAGTGCATAAAGGCACTTCCAACAGCCTTGCTGTTGGGTTAACCCTTTAGCGACGTGGTTGAGTGCCTGGATTACTGATCTGGCGGACCGGGTTCGAATCCCCGTTAGGGCCAGGATTATTGTCTCCTCTAAGATTTACTTTAGATATATTAGACTTGTGAGATATTGATTTGACAATTGATTTAAAGGAAATATCATGCATAAGTGGCGAAAAGCCATCCATGCATTCATTAATATAAATATCACCGGACATCATTTAAAAGATTAAAATCATCAGCTTTCGAAAAAAGATGTGCATGAAATACATACTTGTGCAAGGTATCCCAAATAATTTTCTCCTGTACAATGGGTTATTGCTAGAAGCATTAGTTTTATTTACATCCAGTGAAAAGACAATACAGCAACGGTCTGAAAACTCACACACACAAAAATTATCAAATGATTCGTAATTATCTGTATTACAAATTAAATAATCAACAGTGCTAGCCACAGGCTTATTTCTATGTACACCATGATATGTAAAAAGACCATTTTCTAATCGACCGTTCAAAATGGATAGATTATTTTCTTTACACAGAGTTAACAATTCACCTTTCCGCGAGTCTAAAAATAGAGTTTAAGCTCCGCCCCCTTGCCCACAAACAACCTGGTTAAAAGTGACAGATCTTACAGATTATCTTACAGATCCGCGAAAATATGTTAATTTGATATCTCCCAAATGCAAAGAGCTTGTGATGGTGATGTTTAGATGAGGATTAAGACAGTTTCACCCAATGATGCATCCATGACACAAAATTATGAAAGAAAGTTGTTGCTGGCTACAGCGAGATTTTACTTTCAATGCAGAAATGGACAAGCCTCATCCAATAAACTAAATTAAGATGCAAACAGAGAAGCGATTACAGCAACGTACGATTCCTTGCAAACCACAAACAACAAACAACCCTGTTGCTATTAAATTGAACCAAAGGTTCAAACAGATTTAAACTGATCGCTTGTCAAAATCATTGTTTGTGGGACAATGTGTAAGTGAGAATCAGCATAACGCAGGTAAAGTGTCAATCAACGCGATGTGATTGGCTAATTCCATGCTAATACGCAATGTGTAATATCATTTTTTGGTTCTCGCGGGAAGGTGAATTTTAAACCGAAGTTGTTACAGAGCTTATCATGATTTTTGCGTGCAGGTAAGCTACATGGTAGGACATCTGGGTCAGGTGTATTTACAAAGCAGTTCAAACGTATCTTAGGAACACATTCTTGGTGCTCACCCGTGCGTGCATTAAAATCGCCCGTTAAGTTAACAATACCACGGTCGCTGTATTTTCTCATATCAATACAAAACTGATAAAAAAGCAGAATTCGCGTAGTGGGGACTTCACATTTTTATAAACATTTGAGTCTTCAGGAGGAATATAACACGTACAAAGATAAGCATCTTGAGAGTTAAGCAATGTTTCTTTACTTACTTAATCTAAACTATATATGACCATTGCTATTTGTTTCTATTAATTCCATATATTTATCGTTATCAGATCCACTAGAACGTTTAGCATTGCGGAAGAAATTTGGGCGAGGACAGCTATAATAGTCATACATTTCGATGTGAATATTTGTTGTTTTACAGTGCCATGTTTCAGTAAATAACAAAAGGTCAAAATCAGAGATAAAATTCAGAAAATCAGCGTCATTCAAATTGTTTTTAATACCCTGGATATTCCAAAATAAAAAAAAACTTAACTGTTTTCTATCAGTGTCCTATTTATATCAAGAAGAGTTTATGTTGTTAACATTGTACATTGCACCATTGATAAACAGTTTGTCGTTTTCCAGGTACGCTGTCCGACCTTCCTGCTTGGCCTTGATCATCGCTGGGAAGAGTTTTTTCCGATTAGTTTTTTTTCCGGCGCCCCTGTATGATAGGTGGAAATTGCTCACTGCACCAGATACGGAAAGGATCAGGAGTCGACGACTGGTTGTCGACGTCACGGAACTTCTGTTTTATCAACTGTTTATCAGGAAAGTGATTAAACATTTCAACAATATACCTATGGGATGAGCACGTTTAATCTTAATAGTGTCAGGTGGATTAACAATAGAGTGTCACAAAAGAAATTCAACAGAGTTTGTGCACAGTTTTCTGATCGTCTTTCCTCCACGGACGAGCATTCCGGAAAGCCGGAGAATATGAGACTGTTTCGCATAGATCTGGACTTAAGATAAGTTATTTCCTCCTGGACGGAATTAGCAGCAGCCAGCTCTTTTTCAAGCGAGCGTTCATATAAAAAGATGAATATTAAGTATAATAAGTAATGTGATCTCGTGCAAATTTCATATACTTTCAGAAAAGATACGACTACCTGCATTAAAACCTATTTTTTCAGACTAATTTTTCCTTGCTGTTTTGTTAACATTTACAATATTCCTTTCTGACAAAACTGAAAATACTTTTCGGTAGAGACAATGAACGTTATCTTCTAGGTGTCTTCTGATGAACAAAATCCATCACATTTTTCATACATAATTGACAAACTTTCACTGGAAAAGCGTAACAATTTAATCAGTCAACTAATTCCATGGTTAAATCTTTATCAGTGTACTAAGGGGTGACAAATCTGAGATCAGTCCTGCTGGTATTGCTTTGTATCCATTTTAGCCCGGGGGCTGGAGCGGGGGAGGGGGGGGGGGGTGCAATGGGGGCATTTTGTATAGCCGGCCGTTTACCTTTAACTATATTTGGTCTTCATTAGATGTTAAATGAACCGAAAACTTTTGTAGGAAAGTATTGCTGCTAAAATTGTTATTGCTTACGTTACTTCTGATGAGATTATTACTTCAATTGACAACATTGACGCCCTTTACTGGAGACCCAATGCTCAAGCTTTTCGATTGTTGGCGGTCGTATGCTACATCTACTTTTTATCAAAACACACTGCCATATGAATAAAATTGCGAATATAGCTTTTTTGGTTTAAAGCATTTGCAGTGCTTTGATTTTATTAAAGTTGACATAAACGGTAGTTTTAAAAAATAATTGCAATGTCATTTTGAAACGAAACAAAAGGAAATATTGATGACAGGCACCGCAGGCATATATCTTGGAAATATAGCCGATGTTTTAAATCAACATATTTTCTTATCCCGAAACATTCATAAACGCCAGGGAATTTTTCTTTAAATGTACATCGATATTTACTTGTCAACGATATTTCCTTGTTTAAAACTTGTACACACCTCCTTCTTTGTCTGACGGAGGTTATCTAAGAACGACCTAAAACTAGTTCATTAGCCTTTACGTAAAAAAAACTAATTTTTGAGCTGTCTTTCTTGTTGGAATTTGGAATATCACGGCATTTTTGCCGATACTGTGTTGCGACATTTCTTCATTATAGCAAAGGCACTTATGAGGTGTCCAGGAACTGAACCCGGCCGGTCCATTATACTGATACCGACGAGTCAAGCGTTATGCTGCCTCCTTAGTCCTGAGCTTTAGGAGAGAAGCCACTAATACCAACTTTAAAGTTTTTGGTTTGACCCGGCCGAGGTTTGAATCCGCAAGTCGATGCTCAACCAATTGAGCTATTGCGGCCGGTGTTTGTTGTTGTTTTGTATTGAAAAACATCACAGCGACACAAGTTTTGGTTATTATTACAACGTACGGTAAGTTTAAATGAAAATAACAACAACAATAGGATCTGATGGGATAAATCGGCGCACGGAAGCTGGAAGACCTCTCTTCACGAAAGTCCTCGCCCCAACCGGAAATGGAACCCACGCGGTTAAGGGCCATGGATTCTTGCTATCAGATTAGTGGTGAAACCCAAAAAAGCTCATCATCTACAAATACTGACTAAAATCCTAACACATTTTGTTTTTCTCTGCGAATTTTATGTAAAACATATTTAGTAATTTGACAATTGTGATCTTTTTAAAACCTCTTTTCTAATTTCCGCATACAATTATGGTTAGAAACATGTTATAATTCCAACTTATTCAGCGTTAATTAAAAGCTTTATTTGCGTGCAGTCTTTTAAGACAGTAATCAAAAGTGTATAGAAATCGCGTTTTATATCGCTAACTTCTAACTCTTTCAAGACGAATATATTTAAATACATGTGTCACAAAACTTGACTGAAAATGGCAGTTGCTTCTAGAGTTTGGATCGAGCAGCGAGTAATGCATCTTCATACTGCAGTGTGATCCTTCTTTACTCTCATAAAGACTGGCAGGATAAGAGCGTGAGTAATGGTTCAATGCTCCATACACATTAAATGTTAATACCCGTAGCAATCAGTTTGTACACCTCCGCCTCAGCATATCATTTGTGGAACAGATCGTAAAGCAGGTTGCATATTCGGTCCAATTGAAACAAAATAAAAGTTCGAAAAGACGATACAACACTTATTGACATAATGTCTAATAAATAATGCTTGACATCAATGAAAGATGTTAACTATACCGGTATAGCTGAGTCTTTCGGTACATTGATCCTGGTTTCAGTAGGACGGAATAAGCCACTTACCCAATTGAGAGTAATTAATTAAGAGTTTAACTCTTACCTCCATGACCCCACTCCCTCAAGTCATTAAGGCCACTGGGCCTTACACTACTTCGACTATCCAAGTTCTGTTAAGAACAATTATTAACTACCGACTGCAATCTTGCCCAGGGATTAACATCCGGGGTTCGCACCAGACACCCGAAGTTCAACGTTCTAACTATTCAGCTATAGACACGCATGCGTATTAAGTCACCAGCGGGCAGCATAATTCTCGTATACCTATTCCGAATAACATTAAGCACAAGGCCGCATCCATAAACATTTGCATAGAAAATCATATGTACACAAGGCAATATACACATAAATATATATATAATATATACGATTATTGCAAATTTACTTCTAACCTATCCTCCGTAATCGATATTTACTGAGGCTTCAGACTTATCTTCACGTACACGGACCACAGTCAGTATGTGTCACCTGAACATGGCGATATCAATACCTTACAAGCGAACATCGAGAACACAGTGTGTTTTATTAAAGATTAACCAACAATGTACATGTAAAGACCATCAGTAAAACAGTACAGTAAAACGATATGTAAAACTAACCTTTAAATTGAAAATCTAACTTTGTGAAAACTCCCACATTTCAGTAAATCCTACGGGCAAAGTAAATAGCTAACCAGACCATAATAAACCGTGTGTTGACCTGTGCAATTCAGGTACGCACTGGAGGAAGAAGGTCACGTGAGCAACGTATTGACGTTATTGGTTCAGGAGGTGAGGCAGTCGGTTATTTCTGTACCGTCAGTGATGCGTTAAAACCTGTTTTTCAGTTTTGATAGTACCTTAAAGCTATTTACTCGTAAGTTAGCATTCAAAAGTAAAGGTATAACAATCAGACCTTATTTTGCTGCATTGCTCAGTTCTTAAATAAACGTTATCACATCATAACATAATTAGGTTATATGCCGTGTTCAATATATATCGCGAGCATGTTTTGTCGATGTGACTTAAATAAACCGTAAATATTAGCAAGAAGAAACAATTTTAGTTAAAAGTAAACAAGAGAGTTGCATATTACTATTATTACCACGTTTGATAATATGCATATAATATACAGTTGTTCAGTTATCTGGAGACGAAATCTATTTTTGCTGAAGTAGTGCTGCATTCAAATTGAGTAGCATTCGGTGAACACGGGTCAAGATACCACACACGCTAGAGAGTTAGCAAGGGTGCTTAACTACTACAATATTAAATTACATCGTATGTCTACACACGGGTTTGAACTCGGGATATCCTATACGTGGGGCCGACACTCTACATATTGTTATACTAGGTTCGAATCATCGGGCTACATAATTGCCGATCTATACGGCCGCTCATTAATTAAAATACATGTGTATATAATATATGCTTATAAAGTTTTGGTGTTTAATGCAAATCAAGCAAAGATGTAAAATAAAATATGCCGAGACTAACTGTTGTAGAGATGCTTAGTTACTAATACTTGGGTCAGTCTGGTAGACTAATCTATTAGAAGTTGTTACGGAGAACAAACTAGAATAATCAGACCACAAAACAATATGACAGTATGTTAACGGAAGAACAAGGACAAAACTTGTTTACTTACACAGTCAATTCAATTCTAACTCCTACATATTTCCAACTCGGCTATCGCAAGTCTATGGAATGTTTGTGTGTACTGGATATTTATAACACCGCACTCCCCACCCCACCTAATCACGCTGCTGGACGGACTTTCCCTTCAACGAGAGTATTTCGAAATATGTTATGGGAGTGTAAACATAAAAGTAAGGCAACAATTTAAACAAGATATGTCGTAGAACAACAATTTGTGAACATCGATAAGATAATAAAGTATACAAGCTATACGTTGTCGAGATTAGTGAAGTGAGCTTAAAATAGAACGGTAGATTGTACAAATAGATAAGTGTTTACGTTCTTGAATCAGACGTTTGTCACGTATATATGTATGAAGCTGAAAACAATCAAAACCTGTTTCAATAAAAATCATTTTATCTATAGACTTAATCGAAATAGCCTATCTCAAGTCAATTATGCTATATAATTCTTGAGGATATATTCCGTTCAACAAGGATACATGTTTAAAATATTATGTTGTCGCCCTTCATTCGCAACACACCTAACAACAGATCCTAAAGTGACGAGTTATGCTTGAAAAAAGAAGTCTAGTTCACCCGTTACCCGTTACCCGTGAGATTCGGACAAACTTGATGGTTAAGTAATGTACATGTATAATAATTCATCCTGGTGTAATCTTTTCTATCATTTTCCGAACTGAACTTAATGTTTGCCATAATTGGCGGGAAAATACGCATTTGGGATAAAACCCATTGATACGACTTTGAATCTCGCTTTTTTGGAAATACTTGGCCATGTATTGCATTGTGTTTTTTTGGGCTTTCTGTTATTTTACTTGTTGGTTTTATATATTCCATTCAGCGAGTGAATGTCTTACTTTCTCGTTTTCCATTACACGTAAGCACGATCGTCGCAAAATATAATAATACGAAATGGTTAAGACTTTAACAATAAGATGTCGATACGAAAATGCTAGTTTTAGGTCTGTTATTGACCTTTTTTTAGCAATTTCAGCTAAAGACTTAAAGTTTGTCTCATAGTTATTTTCAGGTTACATCAAATGTATGTCCCGTTATGTTGTATTCATTCGCTGGCACGTTAATCGTCTGTAAAAATGTCAAAATCAAATATCTCAATTACTATTTTGTGGAAATTATTTAATATTATATTACGTTCGAATTAAATTTAACGAATTATAACATTAATACTACGATATAATTTCCTAAAGAGAGTAGCATGATGTGAAGGTCGGGACAGCAGTATGACGTAAAGGTTTGGACAGCAGCATGACGTAAGGGTTAGGACAGCAGCATGATGTAAGGGTTAGGACAGCAGTATGATGTAAGGGTCAGGACAGCAGTATGACTTAAGGGTTAGGTCAGCAGTATGATGTAAGGATTAGGACAGCAGCATGACGTAAGGGTTAGGACAGCAGCAATACGTTAGGGTCAGGACAGCAGCATGACGTAAGGGTCAGGACAGTAACATGACGTAAGCGTTAGGACAGCAGCAATACGTAAGGGTCAGGACAGCAGCATGACGTAAGGGTTAGGGCAGCAGCAATACGTAAGGGTTAGGACAGCAGTATGATGTAAGAGTCAGGACAGCAGTATGACGTAACGGTTAGGACAGCAGCAAAAGGTAAGGGTCAGGACAGCAGCATGACGTAAGTTTGAATCCAGCAGCATGACGTAAGGGTCAGGACAGCAGCAATACGTAAGGGTCAGGACAGCAGTAATACGTAAGTGTCAGGACAGCGGCAATACGTAAGGGTCAGGACAGCAGCATGACGTAAGGGTTGGGTCTGCAGCATGATGTAAGGGTCAGGACAGCAGCAATACGTAAGGGTTAGGACAGCAGAATGACGCAAGAGTTAGGGCAGGAACATGACGTAAGGGTTAGGACAGCAGCATGACGTAAGGGTAAGGACAGCAGCAATACGTAAGGGTTAGGCCAGCATCAATACGTACGGGTCAGGACAGCAGCAATACGTAAGGGTTAGGACAGCAGCAAAACATAAGTGTTAGGACAGCAGCAATACGTAAGGGTCAGGACAGCAGCATGACGTAAGGTTTAGGACAGCAGCATGATGTAAGGGTCAGATCAGCAGCATGACGTAAGGGTCAGGACAGCAGCATGACGTAATTGTCAGGACAGCAGCAATACGTAAGTGTCAGGACAGCAGCATGACGAAAGAGTCAGGACAGCATGACGTAAGGGTTAGGACAGCAGCATGACGTAAGTCTTAGGACAGCAGCATGACGTAAGGGTAAGGACAGGAGCATGACGTAAGGGTTAGGACAGCAGCAATACATAAGTGTCAGGTCAGCAGCATGGCGTAAGTTTTAGCACAGGAGCATGACGTAAGTGTTAGGACAGCAGCAATACGTAAGGGTCAGGACAGCAGCTTGGCGTAAGGTTAAGGACAGAAGCATGGCGTAATTGGCAGTGCAGCAGCAATACTTAAATGTCAGGACAGCAGCATGACGTAAGGTTGAGGACAGCAGCATGACGTAAGGTTGAGGACAGCTGCATGACGTATTGGTCAGGGCAGCAGCAATACGTAAAGTTCAGGAGAGCAGCATGATGTCAGGGTCAGAGCAGCAGCATGACGTAAGGTTCAGGTCAGCAGTATGATGTAAGGGTTAGGACAGCAGCATGACGTAAGGGTTAGGACAGCAGCAATACGTTAGGGTCAGGACAGCAGCATGACGTAAGGGTCAGGACAGTAACATGACGTAAGCGTTAGGACAGCAGCAATACGTAAGGGTCAGGACAGCAGCATGACGTAAGGGTTAGGGCAGCAGCAATACGTAAGGGTTAGGACAGCAGTATGATGTAAGAGTCAGGACAGCAGTATGACGTAACGGTTAGGACAGCAGCAATAGGTAAGGGTCAGGACAGCAGCATGACGTAAGTTTGAATCCAGCAGCATGACGTAAGGGTCAGGACAGCAGCAATACGTAAGGGTCAGAACAGCAGTAATACGTAAGTGTCAGGACAGCGGCAATACGTAAGGGTCAGGACAGCAGCATGACGTAAGGGTTGGGTCTGCAGCATGATGTAAGGGTCAGGACAGCAGCAATACGTAAGGGTTAGGACAGCAGAATGACGCAAGAGTTAGGACAGGAACATGACGTAAGGGTTAGGACAGCAGCATGACGTAAGGGTAAGGACAGCAGCAATACGTAAGGGTTAGGCCAGCAGCAATACGTACGGGTCAGGACAGCAGCAATACGTAAGGGTTAGGACAGCAGCAATACATAAGTGTTAGGACAGCAGCAATACGTAAGGGTCAGGACAGCAGCATGACGTAAGGTTTAGGACAGCAGCATGATGTAAGGGTCAGATCAGCAGCATGATGTAAGGGTCAGGACAGCAGCATGACGTAATTGTCAGGACAGCAGCAATACGTAAGGGTCAGGACAGCAGCATGACGAAAGAGTCAGGACAGCATGACGTAAGGGTTAGGACAGCAGCATGACGTAAGTCTTAGGACAGCAGCATGACGTAAGGGTAAGGACAGGAGCATGACGTAAGGGTTAGGACAGCAGCAATACATAAGTGTCAGGTCAGTAGCATGGCGTAAGTTTTAGCACAGGAGCATGACGTAAGTGTTAGGACAGCAGCAATACGTAAGGGTCAGGACAGCAGCTTGGCGTAAGGTTAAGGACAGAAGCATGGCGTAATTGGCAGTGCAGCAGCAATACTTAAATGTCAGGACAGCAGCATGACGTAAGGTTGAGGACAGCAGCATGACGTAAGGTTGAGGACAGCTGCATGACGTATTGGTCAGGGCAGCAGCAATACGTAAAGTTCAGGAGAGCAGCATGATGTCAGGGTCAGAGCAGCAGCATGACGTAAGGTTCAGGACAGCAGCATGACGTAAGGATTAGGACAGCAGCATGGCGTAATGGTTAGGACAGCAGCAATACGTAAGGGTTAGGACAGCAGCATGACGTAAGGGTCAGGACAGAACCATGACGTAAGGATTAGGACAGCACCATTGCGTAAGGGTTAGGACAGCAGCAATACGTCAGTATTAGGACAGCAGCAATACGTAAGGGTTAGGACAGCAGCAATATGTAAGGGTTATGACAGCAGCAATACGTAAGTGTCAGGAAACCAGCAAGATGTAAGGGTTAGGACAGCAGCATAATGTAAGGGTCAGATCAGCAGCATGACGTAAGGGTCAGGACAGCAGCATGACGTAAGGTTGAGGACAGCAGCATAACGTAATTGTCAGGACAGCAGCAATACGTAAGTGTCAGGACAGCTGCATGACGAAAGTGTTAGGACAACAGCATGACGTAAGTGTTAGGACAGCAGCATGACGTAAGTGTTAGGACAGCAGCATGACGTAAGGGTAAGGACAGGAGCATGACGTAAGGGTTAGGACAGCAGCATGACATAAGAGTCAGGACAGCAGCATGGCGTAAGGTTCAGGACAGGAGCATGACGTAAGTGTTAGGACAGCAGCAATACGTAAGGGTCAGGACATCAGCAATACTTAAGGGTCATGACAGCAGCATGACGTAAGGGATAGGACAGCAGCATGACGTAAGGGTCAGGACATCAGCTTGGCGTAAGGTTGAGGACAGCAGCATGGCGTAATTGGCAGGACAATACATAAGTGTCAGGTCAGCAGCATGGCGTAAGTTTTAGCACAGGAGCATGACGTAAGTGTTAGGACAGCAGCAATACGTAAGGGTCAGGACAGCAGCTTGGCGTAAGGTTAAGGACAGAAGCATGGCGTAATTGGGAGTGCAGCAGCAATACTTAAATGTCAGGACAGCAGCATGACGTAAGGTTGAGGACAGCAGCATGACGTAAGTTTGAGGACAGCTGCATGACGTATTGGTCAGGGCAGCAGCAATACGTAAAGTTCAGGAGAGCAGCATGATGTCAGGGTCAGAGCAGCAGCATGACGTAAGGTTCAGGTCAGCAGTATGATGTAAGGGTTAGGACAGCAGCATGACGTAAGGGTTAGGACAGCAGCAATACGTTAGGGTCAGGACAGCAGCATGACGTAAGGGTCAGGACAGTAACATGACGTAAGCGTTAGGACAGCAGCAATACGTAAGGGTCAGGACAGCAGCATGACGTAAGGGTTAGGGCAGCAGCAATACGTAAGGGTTAGGACAGCAGTATGATGTAAGAGTCAGGACAGCAATATGACGTAACGGTTAGGACAGCAGCAATAGGTAAGGGTCAGGACAGCAGCATGACGTAAGTTTGAATCCAGCAGCATGACGTAAGGGTCAGGACAGCAGCAATACGTAAGGGTCAGGACAGCAGTAATACGTAAGTGTCAGGACAGCGGCAATACGTAAGGGTCAGGACAGCAGCATGACGTAAGGGTTGGGTCTGCAGCATGATGTAAGGGTCAGGACAGCAGCAATACGTAAGGGTTAGGACAGCAGAATGACGCAAGAGTTAGGGCAGGAACATGACGTAAGGGTTAGGACAGCAGCATGACGTAAGGGTAAGGACAGCAGCAATACGTAAGGGTTAGGCCAGCAGCAATACGTACGGGTCAGGACAGCAGCAATACGTAAGGGTTAGGACAGCAGCAATACATAATTGTTAGGACAGCAGCAATACGTAAGGGTCAGGACAGCAGCATGACGTAAGGTTTAGGACAGCAGCATGATGTAAGGGTCAGATCAGCAGCATGACGTAAGGGTCAGGACAGCAGCATGACGTAATTGTCAGGACAGCAGCAATACGTAAGGGTCAGGACAGCAGCATGACGAAAGAGTCAGGACAGCATGACGTAAGGGTTAGGACAGCAGCATGACGTAAGTCTTAGGACAGCAGCATGACGTAAGGGTAAGGACAGGAGCATGACGTAAGGGTTAGGACAGCAGCAATACATAAGTGGCAGGTCAGCAGCATGGCGTAAGTTTTAGCACAGGAGCATGACGTAAGTGTTAGGACAGCAGCAATACGTAAGGGTCAGGACAGCAGCTTGGCGTAAGGTTAAGGACAGAAGCATGGCGTAATTGGCAGTGCAGCAGCAATACTTAAATGTCAGGACAGCAGCATGACGTAAGGTTGAGGACAGCAGCATGACGTAAGGTTGAGGACAGCTGCATGACGTATTGGTCAGGGCAGCAGCAATACGTAAAGTTCAGGAGAGCAGCATGATGTCAGGGTCAGAGCAGCAGCATGACGTAAGGTTTAGGACAGCAGCATGGCTTAAGGGTTAGGTCAGCAGCAATAGGTAAGGGTCAGAACAGCAGCATGACGTAAGGGTTAGGACAGCAGCAATAGGTAAGGGTCAGGACAGTAACATGACGTAAGAGTTAGGACAGCAGCAATACGTAAGGGTTAGGACAGCAGCATGACGTAAGGGCCAGGACAGCAGCATGACGTAAGGGTTAGCACAGGAGCATGGCGTAAGGGTTAGGACAGCAGCATGTCGTAAGGGTTAGGACAGGAGCATGACGTAAGATTTAGGACTGCAGCATGACGTAAGGGTTAGGACAGCAGCATGGCGTAAGGGTCAGGACAGCAGCATGGCGTAAGGGTCAGGACAAGAGCATGAGGTAAGGGTTAGGACTGCAGCAAGACGTAAGGGTTAGGACAGCAGCAATACGTAAGCGTCAGGACAGCAGCATGGCGTAAGGGTCAGGATAGGAGCATGACGTAAGGGTTAGGACAGCAGCAATACGTACGGGTCAGGACAGCAGCAATACGTAAGGGTAAGGACAGCAGCAATACATAAGTGTTAGGACAGCAGCAATACGTAAGGGTCAGGACAGCAGCATGACGTAAGGATTAGGACAGCAGCATGATGTAAGGGTCAGATCAGCAGCATGACGTAAAGGTCAGGACAGCAGCATGATGTAATTGTCAGGACAGCAGCAATACGTAAGGGTCAGGACAGCAGCATGACGAAAGTGTCAGGACAGCATGACGTAAGGGTTAGGACAGCAGCATGACGTAAGGGTTAGGACAGCAGCATGACGTAAGGGTAAGGACAGGAGCATGACGTAAGGGTTAGGACAGCAGCAATACATAAGAGTCAGGACAGCAGCATGGCGTAAGGGTCAGGACAGGAGCATGACGTAAGTGTTAGGACAGCAGCAATACGTAAGGGTCAGGACAGCAGCTTGGCGTAAGGTTGAGGACAGAAGCATGGCGTAATTGGCACTGCAGCAGCAATACTTAAATGTCAGGACAGCTGCATGACGTAAGGTTGAGGACAGCAGCATGACGTAAGGTTGAGGACAGCTGCATGGCGTATTGGTAAAGGCAGCAGCAATACGTAAAGTTCAGGAGAGCAGCATGACGTAAGGGTCAGGACAGCAGCATGACGTAAGGAATAGGACAGCAGCATGGCGTAATGGTTAGGACAGCAGCAATACGTAAGGTTTAGGACAGCAGCATGACGTAAGGTTTATGACAGCAGCATGACGTAAGGGTTAGGACAGCAGCAATACGTAAGGGTTAGGACAACAGCATGACGTAAGTGTCAGGACAGAACCATGACGTAAGGATTAGGACAGCACCATTGCGTAAGGGTTAGGACAGCAGCAATACGTAAGTATTAGGACAGCAGCAATACGTAAGGATTAGGACAGCAGCAATATGTAAGGGTTAGGACAGCAGCAATACGTAAGTGTCAGGACACCAGCAAGATGTAAGGGTTAGGACAGCAGCATGGCGTAAGGGTCAGGACAGCAACAATACGTAAGGGTAAGGACAGCAGCAATACTTAAGGTTTAGGACAGCAGCATGGCTTAAGGGTTAGGTCAGCAGCAATAGGTAAGGGTCAGAACAGCAGCATGACGTAAGGGTTAGGACAGCAGCAATAGGTAAGGGTCAGGACAGTAACATGACGTAAGAGTTAGGACAGCAGCAATACGTAAGGGTTAGGACAGCAGCATGACGTAAGGGCCAGGACAGCAGCATGACGTAAGGGTTAGCACAGGAGCATGGCGTAAGGGTTAGGACAGCAGCATGTCGTAAGGGTTAGGACAGGAGCATGACGTAAGATTTAGGACTGCAGCATGACGTAAGGGTTAGGACAGCAGCATGGCGTAAGGGTCAGGACAGCAGCATGGCGTAAGGGTCAGGACAAGAGAATGAGGTAAGGGTTAGGACTGCAGCAAGACGTAAGGGTTAGGACAGCAGCAATACGTAAGCGTCAGGACAGCAGCATGGCGTAAGGGTCAGGATAGGAGCATGACGTTAGGGTTAGGACAGCAGCAATACGTAAGGGTTAGGACAGCAGCATGACGTAAGGATTAGGACAGCAGCATTGCGTTAGGGTTAGGACAGCAGGAATACGTAAGTATTAGGAAAGCAGCAATACATAAGATTTAGGACAGCAGCAATACGTAAGGGTTAGGACAGCAGCATGACGTAAGGGCCAGGACAGCAGCATGACGTAAGGGTTAGCACAGGAGCATGGCGTAAGGGTTAGGACAGCAGCATGTCGTAAGGGTTAGGACAGGAGCATGACGTAAGATTTAGGACTGCAGCATGACGTAAGGGTTAGGACAGCAGCATGGCGTAAGGGTCAGGACAGCAGCATGGCGTAAGGGTCAGGACAGCAGCAATACGTAAGGGTTAGGACAGCAGCATGACGTAAGGTTTAGGACAGCAGCATGACGTAAGGGTCAGGACAGCAGCATGACGTAAGCTTTAGGACAGCAGCATGATATAAGGGTCAGAACAGCAGCATGACGTAAGTGTCAGGACAGCAGCATGACGTAAGGGTGAGGACAGCAGCATGACGTAAGAGTCAAGACAGCAGCAATACGTAAGGTTCAGGACAGCAGCATGACGAAAGTGTCAGGACAGCAGCATGACGTAAAGGTTAGGACAGCAGCATGACGTAAGTGTTAGGACAGCAGCATGACGTAAGGGTAAGGACAGGATCATGACCTAAGGGTTAGGACAGCAGCAATACATAAGAGTCGCGACAGCAGCATGACGTAAGGATTAGGACAGCAGCATGATGTAAGGTTCAGATCAGCAGCATGACGTAAAGGTCAGGACAGCAGCATGATGTAATTGTCAGGACAGCAGCAATACGTAAGGGTTAGGACAGCAGCAATACATAAGTGTTAGGACAGCAGCAATACGTAAGGGTCAGGACAGCAGCATGACGTAAGGTTTAGGACAGCAGCATGATGTAAGGGTCAGAACAGCAGCATGACGTAAGGGGCGGGACAGCAGCATGACCTAAGGTTGAGGACGGCAGCATGACGTAAGTGTCAGGACAGCAGCTATACGTAAGGGTCATGACAGCAGCATGACGAAAGTGTCAGGACAGCAGCATGATGTAAGGGTTAGGACAGCAGCATGACGTAAGGGTTAGGACAGCAGCATGACGTAAGGGTAAGGCCAGGAGCATGACGTAAGGGTTAGGACAGCAGCAATACGTAAGAGTCAGGACAGCAGCATGGCTTGAGGTCAGGACAGGAGCATGACGTATGTGTTAGGACAGCAGCAATACGTAAGGGTCAGGACAGCAGCATGACGTAATCGTCAGGACAGGATTATGACGTAAGGGTTAGGACAGCAGCATTAGGTAAGGGTTAGGACAGAAGCAATACGTAAGTGTCAGAACAGCAGCATGGCGTATAGGTCAGGACAGGAGCATGACCTAAGGGTTAGGACAGCAGCAATACGTAAGGGTTAGGTTAGCAGCAATACGTACGCGTCAGGACAGCAGCAATACGCAAGGGTTAGGACAGCAGCAATACATAAGTGTTAGGACAGCAGCATGACGTAAGGGTTAGGATAGCAGCAATACGTAAGGGTCAGGACAGCAGCAATACATAAGGGTCAGGAAAGCAGCATGGTGTAAGGGTGAGGACAGCAGCATGACGTAAGGGTCAGGACAGCAGATTGGCGTAAGGTTGAGGACAGAAGCATGGCGTAATTGGCAGGGCAGCAGCAATACTTAAGTGTCAGGACAGCAGCATGACGTAAGGGTTAGGACAGGAGCATGACGTAAGGGTTAGGACAGCAGCAATACATATGAGTCAGGACAGCAGCATGGCGTAAGGGTCAGGACAGGACCATGAGGTAAGTGTTAGGACAGCAGCAATACGTAAGGGTCAGGAGAGCAGCTTGGCGTTAGGTTGAGGACAGAAGCTTGGCGTAATTGGCAGTGCAGCAGCAATACTTAAATGTCAGGATAGCAGCTTGACGTAAGGTTGAGGACAGCAGAATGACGTAAGGTTGAGGACAGCAGCATGGCGTATTGGCCAGGGTACCAGCAATACGTAAAGTTTAGGAGAGCAGCATGATGTCAGGGTCAGAGCAGCAGCATGACGTAAGGGTCAGGACAGCAGCATGACGTAAGGATGAGGACAGCAGCATGGTGTAATGGTTAGGACAGCAGCAATACGTAAGGTTTAGGACAGCAGCATGACGTAAGGGTTAGGACAGCAGCATGACGTAAGTGTTAGAACAGCAGCAATACGTAAGGGTTAGGACAGCAGCATGACGTAAGGATTAGGACAGCAGCATTGCGTTAGGGTTAGGACAGCAGGAATACGTAAGTATTAGGAAAGCAGCAATACATAAGATTTAGGACAGCAGCAATATGTAATGGTTATGACAGCAGCAATACGTAAGGGTCAAGACAGCAGCATGATGTAAGGGTTAGGACAGCAGCATGGCGTAAGGGTCAGTACAGCAGCAAAACGTGAGGGTAAGGACAGCAGCAATGCTTAAGGGTTAGGACAGCAGCATGGCTTAAGGGTTAGGACAGCAGCAATAGGTAAGGGTTAGAACAGCAGCATGACGTAAGGGTTAGGACAGCAGCAATAGGTAAGTGTCAGGACAGCAGCATGACGTAAGCGTCAGGACAGCAGCAATACGTAAGCGTCAGGACAGCAGCATGGCGTAAGGGTCAGGATAGGAGCATGACGTAAGGGTTAGGACAACAACAATATTTAAGGTTTTGGACAGCAGCAATACGTAAGGGTTAGAACAGCAGCATGACGTAAGCGTCAGGACAAAAGCATGACGTAAGGTTTAGGACAGCAGCAATACGTAAGGGTTAGGAAAGCAGCAATACCTAATGGTTAGGTCAGCCGTATGATGTAAGGGTTAGGACAGCAGCATGACGTAAGGTTTATGACAGCAGCAATACGTAAGGTTCAGGATAGCAGCATGACGTAAGGGTTAGGACAGCAGCAATACGTAAGGGTTAGGACAGCAGTATGATGCAAGGGTCAGGACAGCAGTATGACGTAAGGGTTATGACAGCAGCAATAGGTAAGGGTCAGGACAGCAGCATGACGTAAGATTGAATACAGCAGCATGACGTAAGGGTCAGGACAGCAACAATACGTAAGTGTCATGACTGCAGTAATACGTAAGTGTCAGGACAGCGGCAATACGTAAGGGTCAGAACAGCAGCATGACGTAAGATTTAGGTCAGAAGCATGATATAAGAGTCAGGACAGCAGAAATACATCAGGGTTAGGACAGCAGCATAACGTAAGAGTTAGGACAGGAACATGACGTAAGGGTTAGGACAGCAGCATGACGTAATGGTTAGCACAGCAGCAAGGCGTAAGGGTTAGGCCAGCAGCAATACGTACGGGTCAGGACAGCAGCAATACGTAAGGGTTAGGACAGCAGCAATACATAAGTGTTAAGACAGCAGCAATACGTAAGGGTCAGGACAGTAGCATGACGTAAGGTTTAGGACAGCAGCATGATGTAAGGGTCAGAACAGCAGCATGACGTTAGGGGCGGGACAGCAGCATGACCTAAGGTTGAGGACGGCAGCATGACGTAAGTGTCAGGACAGCAGCTATACGTAAGGGTCATGACAGCAGCATGACGAAAGTGTCAGGACAGCAGCATGATGTAAGGGTTAGGACAGCAGCATGACGTAAGGGTTAGGACAGCAGCATGACGTAAGGGTAAGGACAGGAGCATGACGTAAGGGTTAGGACAGCAGCAATACGTAAGAGTCAGGACAGCAGCATGGCTTGAGGTCAGGACAGGAGCATGACGTAAGTGTTAGGACAGCAGCAATACGTAAGGGTCAGGACAGCAGCATGACGTAATAGTCAGGACAGGATTATGACGTAAGGGTTGGGACATCAGCAATAGGTAAGGGTTAGGACAGCAGCAATACGTAAGTGTCAGAACAGCAGCATGGCGTATAGGTCAGGACAGGAGCATGACCTAAGGGTTAGGACAGCAGCAGTACGTAAGGGTTAGGATAGCAGCAATACGTAAGGGTTAGGTCAGCAGCAATACGTACGCGTTAGGACAGCAGCAATACGCAAGGGTTAGGACAGCAGCAATACATAAGTGTTAGGACAGCAGCATGACGTAAGGGTTAGGACAGCAGCAATACGTAAGGGTAAGGACAGCAGCAATAAGTAAGGGTTAGGACAGCAGCATGACGAATGGTTCAGCACAGCAGCATTACGTAAGGGTTAGGACAGCAGCAATACGTAAGGATTAGGACAGCAGTAATACGTAAGGGTCAGGACCGCAGCAATACGTAAGGGCCAGGACAGTAGCATGACGTAAGGGTTAGGACAGCAGCATGACGTAAGGGTCAGGACAGCAGCTTGCCGTAAGGTTGAGGACAGCAGCATGGCGTAATTGTTAGGGCAGCAGCAATACCTAAGGGTCAGGACAGCAGCATGACGTAAGTTTGAGGACAGCAGCATGGCGTATTGGTCAGGGCAGCAGCAATACGTAAAGGTCAGGAGAGCAGCATGATGTCAGGGTCAGAGCAGCAGCATGACGTAACGGTCAGGACAGCAGCATGACGTAAGGATGAGGACATCAGCATGTCGTAAGGATGAGGACAGCATCATGATGTAAGGGTGAAGACAGCAGCATGATGTAAGGGTCAGGACAGCAGCATGATGTAAGGATCAGGACAGCAGCATGGTGTTAAGGTCAGGCCACCAGCATGTTGTACGGATCAGGCCATTTTTGCAACTGACGCCTTGTACTTTATTAACTTTCTATATCGTGAATGATCTACGTCTACATTTCTTATTTATGCTATTGCTAGGAATTTAAAATTAATCTACAATATTTGTTTTTAGTCTGCTAACATAAATTTTCATTTGACTTGTTGCTTCCATAGACATATACACATATGTCGCTTCACTATGTCCGACAGTTTAAACGCATTATATTGCGACGGCAGCAACGTGAATTGTATAATCAGAACTTATAACATTGACTATAGATAGGAGAAGGTTGTGTCAAACGACAGATAAAAAAACCAAAAACTTTCAATTTTTAATAATCGTGTCAAATTTATACCTATAGATGGATATAAAATATGTATATATAAGTTCACAAAAGTAATACATTTTGCATAACAATAATTATATAACAACTAGCGTTTATACAGGAGGCGTAGAATCATGATATAAATTGAGTTTTAAATTGGTAAAAGTAGCTTTTCACAGAAAATATATGTATAGGTTTAGCTTATACACTGTCAAGAGAACAATACTCCTATGCTAACTGATGCTATACGCCTGTGCAAATGTATGCAATCAGCATTATGCTACCATGCTTTCACCCTGTAAAGTTCATGTACCAATCACAACAATTTGCACATTAAAACATTTGAAGAAAAAGCGTCAACAACCTTACTTTTCTCACGCAGTTACAACTTTCGAAACAAAAGCATTTTTAAACGCCTGTGAAGAGACAAGTTGATAAAATGCTAACAGTTAGTTTGCATCTATCTCACTTTAGTTCCATCAGCCTTTATAACGCACGATTCCAAGTTAAAGATGTCGTTACAGACACGTATCCGGAATGTTTATTTGATAAATGTTTTTCAAAAATAAGCAATATATATAATAATGTTGATTAATACAGAACACACAGATATGATACGTGTTAGGAATGTGATGATGTCATGCTTCATATATAAAGCATGAAGCTGTAAAAGGAAAGCAACCAAAATATGTTATATCCATTATATAATGTACACAAAATTGCCGGGCCGCCCAAAACAAGTTTATTGATGTTTGTGTCAAAACATTAATATAATTATTAACCGCCGCCTCCGCAGCCACCGCCACCGCCTCCGCAGCCCCCGCCCCCGCCTCCGCAGCCCCCGCCTCCACCTCCGCATCCACCTCCATCACCTCCTCCACAACCGCCTCCACCACCACCACCACCGCAACCACCGCAACCGCCACATCCTCCACATCCGCCTCCATCACCGACACCACCATCACCACCACCAACTCCACCATCTCCTCCAGCACTTGTCGCTATGTCACCACCATCCTGGGCGGCATCTAATTTTCCGGCGTGTTCTCCAAAATCTCCAACATGGTCGTATCCTCCACAGCCGCCACACATCGCACATGCGTGATAACCATAGTGATGCCGGATATAGAAGTTTGACGGTGTGCTCCATAAAAGTCCTGCTGCCAGAATGAACATCATATCGTCGGATGGTGTAGTTCTAGAAGTTCTTGTACCCCGCGTGATTGTCGTCATCACTCTCTGACCTTCTGTCCAGCCACTCGGTCGTGGGACACACAAGACGTGCAGCAGTGACACAGAGAATGCCAAGACAAGATGTTCAGCTATGGTTGTACAAGTTTCATCTATTTTCACAATTCCCTTTTTCAGATCTACAGACAGTGATCCGAGGGTGAACAGGTATTGCTCTCTCTCGTAACCCAGGGTGAACGTGTCACTTTTTCCTGTTATCAAACTGTGAAAGGTCACCGATAGGGTGCCATGACTTCCAGGAACTCCACGTATTCCTTTTCTATGTCGAGTACCTTAAAAAAAGAACAATACATAATAGAAATATCCACGAAGAAGTATAAAAGCATTTGAGTCCGTGCTATCTAAATCATCAAAAAAAAAACAGCAGAGTAATTAGCTAGTGTACATCCTATTATATTCTTTACACTTTCTTTATTGTGAAATCATAGCCAATGCGATTATTTACAATTACCTTCTTTTTTATGAAAACGCTAAAAGTCCTTGGACGAGTATTCGTATGCGAACAGTACCAGTGTAACCTACATTATTAGTTAAAGACAATGACTCTTCATTGTAATTTATCTCACACGTAATAAGGATCAAACTGGCAATGGCGTACTCTTAAAACTTTATACGACGACAAAGAAAATGGATCTATTTACGTACAGGGGAGTTTTTCAATAGAGGGGGAATCGATTATTTTGACATTACGTTAACTTATACTTAACAACATACCACCTTAGTCTCTCATCTCGTGGGTTCGAGTCCAGTTCTGGGCGAAGGATTTAATGTGACAAGGTCTTCCAGCTGACTTGCGGTGCGCCGGTGGTTCTACCTAATTATGTGTTTGGGGTCTTCCTCTCCCAAAAAGCTGGATGTTGTTATAATGAACATAAATGGTTGCTGCAACGTATTTCAAAAACAAAACAAAACAAACATACCACGTACTCCGGGTATACCCTTGCGGAAACCGACCCACTTCCCTGTAAGTATTCCCCAGTCTCCTTCGTTATTCTTGATCAACACAGCTCTCTCACCCTGTCTTGGGTTAAGTGTTGGGATGTTCTTGCCATTTACCTGGTAAAACAACGTTGGTAATTTGGTAAGCAAATCAGTAACAGACGGTTTAATTAAAATACAATGACAACTTTGCAACTTTGGTCAAAAATACATTTTAATGCATTTCTGAAGCCGACTGGCGTCAAACCAAAAAACTCATGAAGAATTATAAATATGAACGTTAGACACGTTTACAAGGCATTACCTGAGTGGGCAATGGAAGTTGGTCGGAGGCGATGAGATGACCGATGGCCACCATCCGGTCGCGGTAAAAGATCTGGACGACAGACATCATCAGAGGAGCGCTGTGGATGGTGCGGGCCGTGAACAGCGGCTGACCTATGTGATTCTTCAATCTGAAACATCACCATCGTTAAATATTTCAAATAGGCAAAATAATCCAGTCTCATAAAACATAAATACGCCGTACATCTTTTTTCATTTATCGAATAAAAAATGTCTGAGTACCTTTTGGAACGACTTGCAGTATGATTGGAACTGTGTCTTATGCTAAGTTGGGCTGTTGTGTTGTATTATTTTATATTATGTTAGTCTTGCGTACCTGTGTGATGCAACCTGACACTTGTTTGGTCTGCCTGGGGGAAGTCTTTCAAGGTTCACGGGTCCCCACAGGGATTGGATTTGTTCAGGGATGATGGCTGTTTCATACATGCCTTGTTCAAGGACAAGATAACATGGTCCTCTGCGGGGAGCTTCATATCGCAGGTTGATCTTAAGTTTCATCTCGGTGTTGATGTCCGCAGAAACCTTTATTTCACCTCCTGTCGCGTTAGCAACTGGTTCAATATGTTGCAACATGCTGACTTTTGCTGTGCCGAGCACTTGCCTATTTCCAAAGCAACCAAACCCTTCTCTCTTAGTTACGGATATTTGTATGTTGTTTGCGGTTATGGAATCGAACTCGTATTTTCCAATGTTCTGCCAGATGTACTCGTCTTGTGGTGCATCCGAGGTTTTGTTCTGGCTCGGTACCTTAAACCATTTCTTCATAACATGATTTTCTGCACACATCTCACCATGGACACTCAGGTTCTTTAAATGACTTCTGTTGCCGTGAAAATCCAGAGTAATCGCTTCAAACAGTACGTTGGCTTTCTTAGTGCACACACCATAAGCTTCGGTCGCAGAAATGTTAATCAGGTAACCCGCGGAAGGTTTTCCTCTGTACATTCCGCCGAAAAGTGAAAATGTCTCCTTGAATACATTCTTCCAATGTTTTCTTGTTTCCATATCAGCATTGTAGAGTTTCGATCCCTCACTGCGATCAGTGACATTATCATCATGGTTAAAGAGATTCCCGATTATTTTCATCATGTCATTCTTGTAGGACCATGGGTTCAGTTGGTGACTGTGCCACATCAGGTCAATGTCGTAGCAAGGAACAATGAACTCGTTTGGTAACAATGTTTTCATGTACAGAAACTTTTTATATCGAAGCAATGAGTCCTTGAGGAACTTTGAGTCTTTAAAATGTGGCAATGACACCTGGTAATAAAACACACTTTGCCTTTCTGCAGCGCTTAGAATATCATACGTGATCTTTGACTCCTGCATCCTTGGGTTCATGTCAACTGGTTGTCCGTAGTCCACCGAAAATGGTTCGTGAGCATCTTGATACTTTTTATTCCACAAAATCTGCGAGTTTTTAAGAGCTTTTTCATGTTCGGCTTTGCTCCGAATGACGTGGTTCACAATTGTATTGACAATAGCGACACAATCTCTGGAGTAGGCTCTCGGAGACAACATGTGGCAGTGCCATACCCACTCGATGTCCAACGGAGCACTGAGACACTCCTTTGGATGCTCAGCGGCCAATGGAAGCCAGAAATGTTCGTACCGATAGATGGCGCGACGAATAACGTTCGGGTTTTGGAGATTCTTATCACGGGATACAGCATGGAGGAAGTCAATCTGGTTCACTGATTGCTGTTTAAGGTTTGCAGAGAATGTGTAACTAGACGCCTTTGCGACCGCCATATTTTTCTCTGAAACAAACAAGATACGTTTGTTATATTTTGCTAAGTTGCGGCATTACTAAAACTATACTTAATACACATTTCCTAACGGCCTATGTTTGAAGTAAAGAACTGGACAACACGGCTGCCGGTTTAAAAGGAAGGCGTGCATCTGTCGTGAAGCTCAAGCTGTAGTGTCAAACCAACGAAGCCCACGCTGTCTTGATTAACCAACAAAGCTGCAGCTGTCGTGATCGAACAGCAAAGCTCCAGTCGTCGTTATTAACCTTAGAAGTTTTAGCTGTCATGCTTAACCACCGAAGCTCAAGCTATCGTGATTAACCACCGAAGCTCAAGCTATCGTGATTAACCAACACAGCTGCAGCTGTCGTGATCGAACAGCAAAGCTCCAGTTGTCGTAATTAACCTTAGAAGCTTTAGCTTTTGTGATTAAGCAGCGAAGCTCTAGCTGTCTTGATTGACCACGCCGTTCAGGCTGCCATGCTTAAACACCAAAGCTCAAGCTAACGTGATTAACCACCGAAGCGCAAGCTATCGTGACTAAACAGCCCGCTTTCAGGGGCACTTCGTGACATCCTAATAAGGTATTTCGCTTCTGGTTGTCTTACAACTTCATTCAATCTGGCAAACAAATAGTTGGGTAATAAACTTCCGAATCTTTGTGTAATATAATGCAATGCCATTTTTCTATGATATTGGTAATTATGTTTCGTGATTAATCATACAATTGTATTGGTTGTGGTCAAAGAAGGAAGTTCCTGTTGCATGCATTATACAGACATCCTCATTCTGTTTACTTTTTTCTTTAAATAGACACATGCAAGCTACCAGCCAATTCGAAAAGTCAGTGCACAAGATCGGACAATTCCATTTGTCTGCATTTGTTTCCATTTCTTGAGGAGCTCATAGCAAAGTTCGAAGTTCAAAGTTTATTGGTAATCGGCACTCGCTGTGCCTTTGACTATAAACAAAATTTATAAAGTTGTCAAAGTTGTCATGGCAAACAGGTTTACAAACAGTGCAAAATATAATTAGAAATCATATACGGGTATACAGTATAAACATTGTAAACCAATTCATTAACAAAAGAGAAAACGGTTAACTAACCAGAAAATTATATTATATATTTTTTCCGTAGATCTTGGTACATAGTGCAACATAAAACGAAGTAAAATTCACTTTCAATCATAATTTATTAGATGCACAACCTTTACATATTCTATTTTCTCTTATAACAGCATTATATCTACCAGTCTCTATTTCTAATTTGTGTAAAGATAGTCTAAAACAACTAATATGTCTTCTAAGATCATAATTGTAAACAGAAACAATGTATTTCTCTAATACGAATGTCTTTTTAAATTTACAATACAAAGCTAATTTTGGTAAGTTATTAATACAAGCCTTCCATTCTTGGATATACTAATCACATAATCTGTGTTTTAACAGAGGATAATAGTTGACATTGACATCAAAGTAAGTTCTATAATTTCTACATCCTAGATGGTGTAACAATAAATTTATGCGTTTGGACGAGCATGGTCAACTTATATTATTAACTTGATCACAGTATATTCTATACAAGGGTGAACTATTGTTTTTCATAATTTTTACCCAGAACTTAAGAGATCTGAGATTACAGATAACTGTACCAAATTCGCCATATACAGCGGAATTCGGGGTTTGTTTTTTGACACCAAATAATGACTTAAGGAATCTAATGTGGAGTTTATCTACATCTTTATAGTTGTACACACCGCTCACTTCAGATCAAAAAGGATAACTTAGTTTTTACATCAAATGATATCTTATCAAAAAGAACAAGTAAACTATGATAGGCACTTAAAGCTTGATCATGCAAAACCTTTACTGCACTAGATAAATTACCATTAAAATTAAAGAGTACACCTAAATATGTTAAATTATCTGCCAACTCAACAATTTCATTGTTAATATGCAAATTAATGTTTCTGTCAATCTTTCTCTTCTAAAAAACACACACTTAAGTTTTGTCTGTATTAATCTTCAGACCCCATTTAAGTGAATATTTAAACAATAGCATGAAGTAAGAAGACAGCATCAGCAGTAGAATGACTATCACGAAAGTCAAACTGACCATCGTAAAATACACTATTTGACTCTCACCACTTATCGATTCTATTTCTTAGTATAAGTGAAAATACTTTTTCTGTAACATTGACTAATGTAATGCTTTTATAATTGGCTGGATCAGATTTACCACCCTTTTTATATAGCGGAACTTTGACACCTTTAGACCACGAAGATGGGTAAACACAATTTGTAAACATATTGTTAAACATAGAACATAACAAAGGTGAGAAAGATTCACAAGCCTCGATAAAAAAGTCAGCAGCATTGTTCTCATAATCAAAAACTTTGTATTGAGATAAAGAACAAATAGTTTTCTTAAATTCTTCAAGACTAATATCACAATCAAATTTCTTCTACAGATACACCATCATTGTTAACATCACCATGATCAGAGGGATTAAACTGCCCCTCTTCAATATTGGATATTTTGGCAAAATAATGAAATAATTCATTATTATCAACATCACAGTTGGTTTTTGATTTTTTTATTATTAAATCTTTTAATATATTTCCAAAATTAATTTTCGAGGCGAAGATTTACTAATGCGTGCTAATTTAGACTTTTCTTTACTGAAAAGTAATCGTTTAGACCGCCTTTTGACATAACACAAGTTATTACGAGCATGGAGAAGTTTAAACTTATTTTCATCTGTAGAAGGCATTTTTGCTAATTTACACTCATTGTTAAGCCAAGGAGGTTTTAAATGTTTTGATATGTAGTGACTGTAGTGCATAAAGGCACTTCCAACAGCCTTGCTGTTGGGTTAACCCTTTAGCGACGTGGTTGACTGCCTGGACTACTGATCTGGCGGACTGGGTTCGAATCCCCGTTAGGGCCAGGATTATTGTCTCCTCTGAGATTTACTTTAATGATGTCAGAAGTAAACGGAATCCTGGTGTGGCTGTCCTGAGATGGGCTTGGGCCCAGAAAAAAGTAAAGGGGGAGGAGTGTAGTGACTGTAGTGCATAAAGGCACTTCCAACAGCCTTGCTGTTGGGTTAACCCTTTAGCGACGTAGTTGAGTGCCTGGATTACTGATCTGGCGGACCGGGTTCGAATCCCCATTAGGGCCAGGATTATTGTCTCCTCTAAGATTTACTTTAGATATATTAGACTTGTGAGATATTGATTTGACAATTGATTTAAAGGAAATATCATGCATAAGTGACGAAAAGCCATCCATGCATTCATTAATATAAATATCACCGGACATCATTTAAAAGATTAAAATCATCAGCTTTCGAAAAAAGATGTGCATGAAATACATACTTGTGCAAGGTATCCCAAATAATTTTCTCCTGTACAATGGGTTATTGCTAGAAGCATTAGTTTTATTTACATCCAGTGAAAAGACAATACAGCAACGGTCTGAAAACTCACACACACAAAAATTATCAAATGATTCGTAATTATCTGTATTACAAATTAAATAATCAACAGTGCTAGCCACAGGCTTATTTCTATGTACACCATGATATGTAAAAAGACCATTTTCTAATCGACCGTTCAAAATGGATAGATTATTTTCTTTACACAGAGTTAACAATTCACCTTTCCGCGAGTCTAAAAATAGAGTTTAAGCTCCGCCCCCTTGCCCACAAACAACCTGGTTAAAAGTGACAGATCTTACAGATTATCTTACAGATCCGCGAAAATATTTTAATTTGATATCTCCCAAATGCAAAGAGCTTGTGATGGTGATGTTTAGATGAGGATTAAGACAGTTTCACCCAATGATGCATTCATGACACAAAATTATGAAAGAAAGTTGTTGCTGGCTACAGCGAGATTTTACTTTCAATGCAGAAATGGACAAGCCTCATCCAATAAACTAAATTAAGATGCAAACAGAGAAGCGATTACAGCAACGTACGATTCCTTGCAAACCACAAACAACAAACAACCCTGTTGCTATTAAATTGAACCAAAGGTTCAAACAGATTTAAACTGATCGCTTGTCAAAATCATTGTTTGTGGGACAATGTGTAAGTGAGAATCAGCATAACGCAGGTAAAGTGTCAATCAACGCGATGTGATTGGCTAATTCCATGCTAATACGCAATGTGTAATATCATTTTTTGGTTCTCGCGGGAAGGTGAATTTTAAACCGAAGTTGTTACAGAGCTTATCATGATTTTTGCGTGCAGGTAAGCTACATGGTAGGACATCTGGGTTAGGTGTATTTACAAAGCAGTTCAAACGTATCTTAGGAACACATTCTTGGTGCTCACCCGTGCGTGCATTAAAATCGCCCGTTAAGTTAACAATACCACGGTCGCTGTATTTTCTCATATCAATACAAAACTGATAAAAAAAGCAGAATTCGCGTAGTGGGGACTTAACATTTTTATAAACATTTGAGTCTTCAGGAGGAATATAACACGTACAAAGATAAGCATCTTGAGAGTTAAGCAATGTTTCTTTACTTACTTAATCTAAACTATATATGACCATTGCTATTTGTTTCTATTAATTCCATATATTTATCGTTATCAGATTTAAAATAAAAATGACTTCGCCACTAGAACGTTTAGCATTGCGGAAGAAATTTGGGCGAGGACAGCTATAATAGTCATACATTTCGATGTGAATATTTGTTGTTTTACAGTGCCATGTTTCAGTAAATAACAAAAGGTCAAAATCAGAGATAAAATTCAGAAAATCAGCGTCATTCAAATTGTTTTTAATACCCTGGATATTCCAAAATAAAAAAAAAAACTCCTATTTATATCAAGAAGAGTTTATGTTGTTAACATTGTACATTGCACCATTGATAAACAGTTTGTCGTTTTCCAGGTACGCTGTCCGACCTTCCTGCTTGGCCTTGATCATCGCTGGGAAGAGTTTTTTTCCGATTAGTTTTTTTTCCGGCGCCCCTGTATGATAGGTGGAAATTGCTCACTGCACCAGATACGGAAAGGATCAGGAGTCGACGACTGGTTGTCGACGTCACGGAACTTCTGTTTTATCAACTGTTTATCAGGAAAGTGATTAAACATTTCAACAATATACCTATGGGATGAGCACGTTTAATCTTAATAGTGTCAGGTGGATTAACAATAGAGTGTCACAAAAGAAATTCAACAGAGTTTGTGCACAGTTTTCTGATCGTCTTTCCTTTCCAGCCGGAGAATATGAGACTGTTTCGCATAGATCTGGACTTAAGATAAGTTATTTCCTCCTGGACGGAATTAGCAGCAGCCAGCTCTTTTTCAAGCGAGCGTTCATATAAAAAGATGAATATTAAGTATAATAAGTAATGTGATCTCGTGCAAATTTCATATACTTTCAGAAAAGATACGACTACCTGCATTAAAACCTATTTTTTCAGACTAATTTTTCCTTGCTGTTTTGTTAACATTTACAATATTCCTTTCTGACAAAACTGAAAATACTTTTCGGTAGATACAATGAACGTTATCATCTAGGTGTCTTCTGATTAACAAATCCATCACATTGTTCATACATAATTGACAAACTTTCACTGGGAAAGCGCAACCATTTAATCAGTCAACCATGTCCATGGTTAAATCTTTATCAGTGTACTAAGGGGTGACAATTCTGAGATCAGTCCTGCTGTTATTGCTTTGTATCCATTTTAGCCCGGGGGCTGGAGCGGGTGGGGGGGGGCGGGGTGCAATGGGGGGCATTTTGTATAGCCGGCCGTTTACCTTTAACTATATTTGGTCTTCATTAGATGTTAAATGAACCGAAAACTTTTGTAGGAAAGTATTGCTGCTAAAATTTTACTTTACTGGAGACCCAATGCTCAAGCTTTTCGATTGTTGGCGGTCGTATGCTACATCTACTTTTTATCAAAACACACTGCCATATGAATAAAATTGCGAATATAGCTTTTTTGGTTTAAAGCATTTGCAGTGCTTTGATTTTATTAAAGTTGACATAAACGGTAGTTTTAAAAAATAATTGCAATGTCATTTTGAAACGAAACAAAAGGAAATATTGATGACAGGCACCGCAGGCATATATCTTGGAAATATAGCCGATGTTTTAAATCAACATATTTTCTTATCCCGAAACATTCATAAACGCCAGGGAATTTTTCTTTAAATGTACATCGATATTTACTTGTCAACGATATTTCCTTGTTTAAAACTTGTACACACCTCCTTCTTTGTCTGACGGAGGTTATCTAAGAACGACCTAAAACTAGTTCATTAGCCTTTACGTAAAAAAACTAATTTTTGAGCTGTCTTTCTTGTTGGAATTTGGAATATCACGGCATTTTTGCCGATACTGTGTTGCGACATTTCTTTCATTATAGCAAAGGCACTTATGAGGTGTCCAGGAACTGAACCCGGCCGGTCCATTATACTGATACCGACGAGTCAAGCGTTATGCTGCCTCCTTAGTCCTGAGCTTTAGGAGAGAAGCCACTAATACCAACATTAAAGTTTTTGGTTTGACCCGGCCGAGGTTTGAATCCGCAAGTCGATGCTCAACCAATTGAGCTATTGCGGCCGGTGTTTGTTGTTGTTTTGTATTGAAAAACATCACAGCGACACAAGTTTTGGTTATTATTACAACGTACGGTAAGTTTAAATGAAAATAACAACAACAATAGGATCTGATGGGATAAATCGGCGCACGGAAGCTGGAAGACCTCTCTTCACGAAAGTCCTCGCCCCAACCGGAAATGGAACCCACGCGGTTAAGGGCCATGGATTCTTGCTATCAGATTAGTGGTGAAACCCAAAAAAGCTCATCATCTACAAATTCTGACTAAAATCCTAACACATTTTGTTTTTCTCTGCGAGTTTTATGTAAAACATATTAAGTAATTTGACAATTGTGATCTTTTTAATCCCCTTTTCTTTTCCGTTCCCTATAACGGCATACACTCATGGTTAGAAACGAGCAGCGAGTAATGCATATTCCTACAGCAGTGTGATTCTTCTTTACTCTCATAAAAACTGGGAGGGTAAGAGCGTTAGTAGTGGTTCAATGCTTCATACACATTAAATGTTAATACACGTAGAAATCAGTTTGTACACCTCTGCCTCAGCATCTCATTTGTTGAACAGATGCAGGTTGCATATTCGGTCCAATTGAAACAAAATTCGTCCAAAATAAAAGTTCGGATAGACGAAACAACACTTATTGACATAATGTCTAATGAATAATGCGTGACATCAATGAAAGATGTTAACTATACCGGTATAACTCAGTCTTTCGGTACATTGATCCTGGTTTCAGTAGGACGGAATAAGCCACTTACCCAATTGAGAGTAATTAATTAAGAGTTTTACTCTTACCTCCATGACTCCACTCCGCCATGGCCACTGAGCCTTACACTACTTCGACTATCCAAGTTCTGTTAAGAACGATTATTAACTACCGACTGCAATCTTGCCCAGGGATTAACATCCTACGGTCGATCGGGGTTCGCACCAGACACCCAAAGTTCAACGTTCTAACTACTCAGCTATGGACACGCATGCGTATTGAGTCACCAGCGGGCAGCATAATTCTCGTATACCAATTCCGAATAACATTAAGCACAAGGCCGCACCCATAATCATTTGCATAGAAAATCATATGTACACAAGGCAATATACACATACATATATATATATACAATATATACGATTATTGCAAATTTACTTCTAACCAATTCTCCGTAATCGATATTTACTGAGGCTTCAGACTTATCTTCACGTACACGGACCACAGTTAGTATGTGTCACCTGAACATGGCGATATCAATACCTTACAAGCGAACATCGAGAACACAGTGTGTTTTATTAAAGATTAACCAACAATGTACATGTAAATACCATCAGTAAAACAGTACAGCAAAACGTTATGTAAAACTAACCTTTAAATTGAAAATCTAACTTTGTGAAAACTCCCACATTTCAGTAAATTCTACAGGCAAAGTAAATAGCTAACCAGACCATAATAAACCGTGTGTTTACCTGCGCAATTCACCTGTCCGCGAGATCTAAAATAGATATTACACATTGTGTATTAGCATGGAATTAGTCAATCACATCGCGTTGATTGACACTTTACCTGCGTTATGCTGATTCTCACTTACACATTGTCCCGCAAACAATGATTTTGACAAGGGATCAGTTTAAATCTGTTTGAACCTTTGGTTCAATTTAATAGCAACAGGGTCGATTGTTGTGTGTGTTTTGCAAGGAATCGTGCGTTGCTGTAATCGCTTCTCTGTTTGCATCTTAATTTAGTTTATTGGATGAGGCTTGTCCATTTCTGCATCGAAAGGTAAAATCTCGCTGTAGCTAGCAACAACTTTCTTTCATAATATTGTGTCACGAATGCATCATTGGGTGAAAGTGTCTTAATCTTCATCTAAACATCTCCATCACAAGCTCTTTGCATTTGGGAGATATTAAATTAAAAATATTTTCGCGGATCTGTAAGATAATCTGTAAGATCTGTCACTTTAAACCAGGTTGTTTGTGGGCAAGAGGGCGGAGCTTAATCTCTATTTTTAGACTCGCGGAAAGGTGAATTCAGGTACGCACTGGAGGAAGAAGGTCACGTGAGCGACGAATTGACGTAATAGGTTCAGGAGCAATCAGAATTTCTCGGGACAATCATCCCTCGGATGTATCTGGAGCAATAATACTTAATGAAATCACGATCGTTTTGTTCGCCGGAAGTCGGAAGAAGAATATTCCTAAGTAGTTCGCACATAACATAAACACTGCCATCGTTTGACAGCTGCCTGTCTGCTGCGCTGGGTAAATTAAAATTGGATGATTTTAATTTGAAGCCGCCACAAATATAAGTTTTACTGGCATTTTCCTGTAGTGAGCTGCCAACTTTGTTTTGACGTCTGTCTCAAAAGAATTCCCATTTAGATTAGTGACCGAGGTGATCCGACTACCTACATACATCCGAGAGATGATTCGTGAATTATCCGAGCTGTTCTGATTGGTTTAGGAGGTGAGGCAGTCGGCTTTTTCTGTACAGTCAGTGATGCGTTAAAACCGGTTTTTCAGTTTTGATATTTTGATAGTACCTTAAAGCTATTTTCTCGTAAGTTAGCATTCATAAGTTGAGGTTTTAACCATCAGACCTTATTTTGCTAAATTGCTCAGTTCTTAAATAAACGTTATCACACCATTACATAATAAGGTTATATGTCGTGTTCAATATCTATCGCGAGCATGTTTGTTGACGTGACATTAATATACAGTAAATATATACAAGAAGAAACACTTTCAATTAAAAGTACTTAAGAGAGGTGCATATTTCGATTATTATCACGTTTGATAATATGCACATAATAAACAGTTGTTCAGAAATCTGGAGACGAAATCTATTTTACGCTGAAATAGTGCTGCATTCACATTGAGTAGCATTCCGTGAACACGGGTCAAGATACCACACACGCTTGAGAGTTAGCTTAACTACTACAATATTAAATGACATCGTATGTCTACACACGGGTTTGAACTCGAGATATCCTATACGTGGGGCCGACACTCTACATATTGTTATACTAGGTTCGAATCATCGGGCTACATAATTGCCGATCTATACGGTCGCTCATTAATTAAAATATATAATATATACTTATAAAGGTTTCGAGTTTAATGCAAATCAACCAAAGATGTAAAATAAAATATGCCGAGACTGACTGTTGAAGAAATGCTAAGTCACTAATACTTATGCCAGTCTGGCATACCAATCTATGTAAAAGTTGTTACGGAGAACAAACTAGAATAATCAGACCACAAAACAATATGACAGTACGTTAAAGGAAGAACGATAACAAATATTGTTTACTTACACAGACGATTCAATTCTCACTCCCACATCTTTCCAACTCGGATATCGCAATTCTTTAGAATGTTTGTGTGTACTGGATCTTTATAACACCGCACTCCCCATCCGCACCTAATCACGTGCCTGGACGGACTTTCCCTTCGACAAGGGTATTTCGAAATATGTTATGGGAGTGTAAACATCAAAAAGGAAGTTAAGAAATGTATGTCGTAGAACAACAAATTGTGAACATCGATAACATAAGAAACTATACAAGCTATACATTGTCGAGATTAGTGAAGCGAGCTTAAATATAATGGTAGATTGTACAAATAAATTACACGTGTTTACGTTTTCGAATCAGACGTTTGTCACGTATATATGCATAAAGCTGAAAACATCAACAAAACAATCCAATCCCGTTTGAATATTAATCATTTTACCTATAGACTTAATAAAATATCTCAAGTCAATTATGCTATATAATTCAAAACGATTTTTTCCGTTCATCAAGGTGACAGGTTTACAAATTTTATGTTGTCACCATTTATTCGCAACACACCTAACAACTGATCCTAAAGTGACGAGTTATGCTTGATAAAAGAAGTCTAGTTCACCCGTTACCCGTTACCCGTGAGACTCGGACAATTTTGATGGTTAGGTAATGTACGTGTATAATAATTCATCCGGGTGTAATCTTTTCTATCATTTTCCGAACTGAACTTAATGTTTACCATAATTGGCGGGAGAATACGCATTTGGATAAAACCCATTGATACGACTTTGAATCTCGCTTTTTGGCACTACTTGGCCATGTATTGTATTGTGTGTTTTGTGCTTTCTGTCATTTTACTTGCAGTTTTTATATATTCCATTCACCGATTTATATCTCTGTGGAGAGGCAAGTTTCTCGGACAGCACCTACATGCTTTAATGAACTATACACAAAAACGACGTTTGCTCTGCGTTCGTCATTACTTTGATCAACATTAATTAAATTAATCTGCTTCATTGAGCATACTGTAAAACATATGTCATGTAAAAGGTCGAGATTTATGTATGTACTGTAATATGCAACTACTGCGAATTTCTGTTACCACCTCAAGCATTATAATACCCTATAAGAATGTTATTCCATAAGAGGCACGCGCTAATGAAATCTAGGATAAGTTGTCTCATTTCATCGACTTTGCATACATTCATTGGCCCTTGCCACAATCGTTGTTTTGCAAACATTCAAGGTTTATCTTCACATTGGCAAGGTAGCAAGGTTTCTCCTTTATTTTGGAAAACATGATAAGTGTATCGTTATAGCCCGTTTTGAAAGGCTGCTAGGTTTCCTGACCATAGATTCATACAAGCAATCAGGCTTTCCTGTTCCGTCGCTTAAAACAAGTCAGATTTATCTCTAGTTCCAGTGCTTTTTGGTGACAAACAACAGTTTAGATCAGTTTAATTCTTGGTCCTGATCAAATTTGAAAATATAAGGTCAATTAAGACTTAAAATGCTTTTTTGAGATAATTGTCTATACACAAAGACATGTTGTCATCCTGAAGAAAGTAGACATGCAGGAGCATGTTAGCAGAAAGGTTATGACCTCTATGATGAGCTTCCCTCAGTAGCAGTTCTTTTACAGCTTGTCTGATATCTTTGTATGCATGGCAGCTGGCGTCCTTATTTACAGTGCGTGCACACACAGTGAAGATGTAAAGACCGACGAGGATAAGATCATGTTTGCGACTCATGTGGCAATTGTAAACAGGTCGTTGGGGGCCTAAACGAAAGTATACTGAAGGAAAACGTTTAGCAAGTCTTTTACGACTTTGGTTTTCGTCTATAAATCAATGTGACTTAAACTTTTTCGTATCGACCTATTGTGCCCATCCATTGACACCATTATGTAAGCGTGAAACGTAACTTTCACAAAAAGCCTGTGCACAGTATGTGCACAGCAAAACGGATGATCCTCCGCGGGTCACATAGTTCCCTTGGAGTCAATCCTCTCTGAACTTTGTCGTTTTGTAAGCAGTTTCCCCTGTTTCGAAACACACACACACATACACCCCCCCCCACACACAGAAACACACACACACACACTCACACACACACACACACGCATGCACGCACGAAAGCACGCACGCACGCTCGCTCGCTCGCACGCACGCTATACACTCACACAAACAACAACAACAACAAAAAACATAAAAAATCAACCCAGCTTTATTAGTCCAATCAATGCTGGGGTTGATTTTACATTCTCCTTTGTGACATACGTACGTATCTTGTATGTGAGAAAAATATTTCTTTCTGTGCAGCCTGCAAGTGGACGGATAAATCTATAGAGTAAATAATGTGTGGGACCTCGGCCAGAGTAACACAAGTCTAGAAACCTTTGTATGCCACGTTTCTTTTTCAATCCTACTGGTTGTTTTGATCAATCGCCTTATGCACGCAGTCTGTGCGTGATCATTTATCATATTTAGCAAGCCCGGTGGTGTGTCTCATTTCGACGATTTATTTAAGCAGACTAGGCCTTTGTATCAGTTAATTTATTGGTAACGCGCTGGAGCGCGACGCCTATATATGGAATGCTGACAAATTGTGTACATGCGAGCGGATGTCCTCGGACATTTTCGTTCTAGCTAGAGAATGGTCGAGGGAAAATGGACAAGGCCTTCCGAATTCCGGAAGTTTCGCGATTTACACATTCCCAATGTACGGGTCCTTTTTTGGTAAATGACGTTCTTTTTATATATAACTATAGCGAGTATTCATAATTATTGTTATATGTAAAGTTGTTCTTTGTATAAAAGACTACGGACTCTGAAAATTCGTATTTTTCCGTGTAATTTCGTAGACCCTCTGAACATCATGTTACCGACCATGTGACCATAGTAAAATACCACGTGATCGCGACATCCGGTTTGCAAAAGATGGAGTCGAAAAAACGTGATCGCGTGGTCGTTTTAGCAATCATGTCCCAAAAGCACTGTCAAAAGGGAAATTAATGGAAAACAAGATCATACTTACGTTGTGAGTGACCGTGTTTGTGATTATGTGGACATTGAAAGTTCGCCCAAGGAGAATGAAAGTTGGAAAATAGGACACAGAATGGTCGAATTCTCCGTGTTGGTTGAAGGCTTAAATTTTGTACTTTATGTAGACTCAGGCCGATTCCACTGTGTTCAGATAGTGTCATTGGGGAACTAAAGAAATGATTGGAGGTTCATTTATGTATTAAATGTTTAAATAGCGACTGTGGACATGTGAACACTGTGGCATATGGAAAGATGATCAGATGAAGTTTTGCTGTGAATACAAAGCTTGGAACAGGTAAGAATTGATTTGCATAACAGATGCATAGAGCATCTGCAATCCAACTGATTATGTTAGTTATTGATTTATTTGTTACCTTGCCATTGAAATAACACTCCTTTTCTCGTACCCAAAACATTTAGTACCAATAAACGAGTTAGTATTTTTCTTCATTTTGTTTTGTTATAACAAAATAAACATGTTTGCATGGGTGCCGGTCACTTCGGTAAATGACCACTTCGGTAAATTCATCTTATATATGGATTAATCCGGTCGTTTGGTAAATAGGTAAACATATAGTTTAGTACCTGATTGAGACGGAGAATTGGATATGTCTAGGTGTGAAAAGATGTTCACACATCAGCCCGAGACTGACAATTTAATCATTTATTAATTTATTTATTGTCGCTTTGCTTTAGCTAGCAGAGACGCGTGTCAACTAGATAATACTAACATCCAGGGCCCATCATAATTTCTTTGCTCCAAAAACTCAGGATGAATTAAAATAAATATGAATATTTATGTATGTATTATTATCAAGCGTATCTGTAATGCTTAAAATTATGTGGTGTATATTTAGATGCTTAAAGTTATATTTTATTACATTATTTTATTTTAGTTTTCTAGTTGACGCGCGTCTCTGCTAGCTCAAAGAGACAAAAAATAATGAACAAATGATTAAACACATGGACAAAGGGCCAATTCTCCGTCTCAATCAGGTATTATACTATATTTTTACCTATTTACCGAAACGACCGGACTCATCCTTCCCTAAGATGAATTTACCGAAGTGGTCATTTACCGAAGTGACTGGTAACCGTTTGCATTGGCATGCGCTATTTTTTGACATGCATACATTGAATTTACTTGTACAATTTGGCTTCAGTGGTGAGTATGTCCTCTTACTTTTTTCACAATCATCTGGACCAACCAAACACTATTGTGCTAAATAATTTAACAATAAATTATTGTTTTAGAGGTGTACAACATCCACCACCCAGTCTTTTTTTTACTGTTATGCTTACACAAATAAAACAGAATTGTTAGTCCCAGATACCATACTTATCAGTTCGTTTCTTTTACAGCTATGATTGACAGTATAGAAGGTACACAAAAAGTAAACCACATGTTAGCGGCACTGAACATTCCAACTATTAGCAACGCTAATCTGAAAAAAAGATGGAGAGACGGGCAGGGAAGTCCATTGAGAAAATCAGATCTCGGTAAGTATGTTATCATACTTTGATCTTTTAAATAAAAGACATGGTTTATTGGCTTTGTTTACAACACTTTTGAACATCTCTTCAATATATATTGTAAGGCTTTGATTAATATGGTTCAGTAAAAGAAGTTTATTCTCATAATTTTTCTACCAGTATCTGTAAATAAAGACCACTTGTGTGACTGTGATGACAATTATGATTTTTTGTGCGTGTTATTTAAGATATGAATTTCATTTATGCTTTCAGTTTGTAATGGAAGAAAGCCACATATACCACAGATGGCTGCCAGAGAGGTAGATATTGGTAGCGATTTTTCCACGTATGTGCTGCCAAAGGAACCTAGAACCTGGAACATCTCAGGATAATATACGCACATGATGGAGAAGATGGACTCCATTCTACCTTTACATCGAAAAATAGTGAAAGACAACCTCGTATTACAAACACAAAAGTAGTGCCTTACCTAGCTTATCTCTCAGAAAAAAGTACACAGTAATTTACTTCATGCAGTGCACAGCAACTCTTAATATTATGACTTTTTGGAGTTATATCTAATTATCCTGCATCAAAGCTGCAGCCGAGACTATTTGTCACATTCTCTGGCAATAATCCTGTTATTGTTAGCATTTAAAATTTGAGAGGAAATAAGTTTATAGCTATTTTTTCAAATAATTTCATTATTTAACTTTTAAAAAAGACATAAGTTTATGTTTGTGAAGAAAGCTAAACATTTTCTACAAATTAGTGTTAGATTAACTCCCCTGAAATTTGACACCAGTCATAAACCAGTATGTCATGAAATAACTATGTGGTAAAAGTTATTCTTTTTTTATATTTTGTCACTTATACAGTGTAGATAATTTGTATATAGGTTTCTTGGGATAAAAGTTTATAGACATTTTTAGCTGGAAAGTCACACATTTGAAAATAAAGTGAAAAAAATGACTTGTGTTTTAGGATGATGTTCATAAAAAATCCATTTTGCCTATTTTCTTATGGAATAAAACCAAATAATTATTTTATTTATTAATTTGGCAAAATTATAGAGGATTTTGTGTCGTCAGTTGTTGTCATTTTTCAGATCATATCCGAAACGAGGGGTACAATCTTAAAATTCGCATATCTCAAGATTAAGCTGGTAAAAGTTGTCTAAACTTGATTTTTATATGTCTTATAGAATGCTTAACAAGAATTAGTGTCCGTAATCCTTAATATGTTTGTAAATCTGATGAAAACTATTAGTAATTCGTTTAAAATTTACTACTTTCTCTATTTCTAAAACATAGATTGATATGGTCTGTAGTGACACATTATGAAAAATATCAATTTTATTCAAACACACATTACAATTGTGGAATGGTGCAGTGGTTATGGAGTTGTCCTGATGTTTACGGTCTCCAGAGATCGAATCCCGCCACTTTTTTTCTGTGACTTTTTTCTTCTATGTTTTTACAATAAATATAACACACAAAACATTTAAACAGACAAAATATCGATCAACAACAAATGTTAATTATTTTTATTATTGATTAGGATCATTGATCAGTTATTGGCGACGCTATAAAAATGCACTTGCGAGCCAATCTCCTTGGCCATTATCGTTCTCGCTGGAGAATAGGCGAGCAAAAATGGGCGAGATGTTTCGAATTTTGGAAGTTCCACTTTTCACGAAGTTCTGCTATTTTTACTTTTTAAATTTCTAAACACTTATGTACATCTGACGGTTATACTTGTTAATGAAGACATGTTTGTCCCTTTTTTAAGGATTGTAGTTGTACATATAAGTAGCCTTATATATCATAATTAAATTATTCCAGTGGTTTTAATGTTTAACTAATAATTTAAATCAGTCATATCTAAATTTCCAATAAATATTATTTTTCATTGTTGCGTCGCCCTTTGATGCTTCGCATCAATGCTTTTCTTGTTAAATACTATTCAAATGCATGTGTTGCTAGACAAATGGTTTGTCTTATTTTAGTTAGCTCGTCTTGTAAATTGTCATTTCATTTTTTTCCGTCTATCACATACTTGTGTACATCGGGCATGGCCACATACTAGAAAGTGTTGATTTTATTAATGCAGGTTTTTTATGCAAATACTTGCATATTCCAATAGAAATACTTGGTTATATCTAGGTCGCATATCGATATATGTGTCATTGACGATCTTCTGTTCATAACATGCAAACACAAATATGAAACCCGAAACCAATGTTGTTGTCATAATGGATCTTTTTATAAACAATCTATTCGTAAATAACTTAAATCCAATTTTGTCATACTTGTGCACACTATTACAGCTAAAGTTCTGAGTTCAACAACATGGGTTATATTTAATTGTTTTTCTTTGCGAGATATTCCCAAATGTTTATTTGCTTGCAAGTGTCTTATTTTAATTAAACCATTTATGACGTCATTATATTGTTCTTATAAAATATCAGCGCTTGTACTGCTTCATGTTATTTGAAACTACTCTCTCATTTGGAATTTTTTGGTTGCCGAGGCTTTTATCTACTGTACATACTGTACATATGTTGTTTTATTACTAGTTATCATGTATGTACATAAGTTCTTTATATCTGTTTTAACTCCCGATGCAGGTGCCTACTGTTAGTTGTTTCATTTTGACGGGATATTTTTATTTACACTGTTTGTTTGATATAAAAACCTTCAGGAAGTGCGAGGTTGGAGCGCTCCACAAACCAGGTTTAAGCACCCCAGTTGGCCCTTTTGCCGAAGACCGTTCCAAGGCGGTAACTGATGGTTTTTCTTTTTGTGTGTTATGTCTCGTCTCTGTGTTTTTTGTCACATTTACATTTACCTTGTCTGCCTTGGTCTGCAGGTAGATAACATTTAAATATCTGTGAAAATTTTGATAGGACCTTTTCTTATTTACCTATGCATACAATGTATGTACATTGTTTAAATATTAAAACAAAACACTTGTCATTTAATTCTTTTGTTAATGAGAAATTTAATTCACTTCACTTTTTTAAGAAAATACCTCGAAAGATATCTTTAAACAATATGTTAATGTCTCTGATACAGCTGTTGTAAAGAAACCCATAAAAATGAATTTAAACAAACAAAAGCAAAAACACATATAAAAAGCAAACGTGAAACAACTTAAAGTTTTTTTTCTGGATGTTGCATCTTAATTCAAATTAATTCCCAATTCTGGCAATGGTGCTGAGTTGTTTTAATGGACAATCTAATCGAATGATATGTCGAGAAGTATCCCTAGCTTCTAACATAAGTAGAAACATAAAAAGACGTACCGATAATTCGATGTTTAGCTGTTTGCGGACGTTCTGAACCCAGATCCCGCGGGTCCAACTTTATCGTCATTTGTTCCTGTTTGTAAAAGCATCATGAGGAAAAACGAAATATTGATGTCTACTTCTTACTATATTAGGCTATTAATTTGACAAAAACTCAAAGATAAATATATGTATATATAAATTCGCGGTATGTCCTTACATGCTCATTCTTTTGTTGTAATTGCTTTCTTTCACACCAGTGTGCAATGTCTGTTTCATGTTTGTCGCTGTTACCTCTGCAGTGTTTAATATTATTGCGCGGCATCGCTATTGCCGAAATACATGAATTTTATATAGTTACTGAATCTGTTAAATGACCAAACTTAAGGTATGTATACTTTTCTTAAATTTCGAGTATGTATTCGTTCACACATGACACAGTAGGAAATCAATTATACAGACAACTGCTTAGGACACTTCTCAGTCGAATAAGCTTATTACTACTGCACCAGAATTCTCCGAATCATACACCTGTAAATAAAAACACGATCGTTGATTAATAATATAAATTTAAAACTCTTATCTTCTTAGCACGTATTGATGGTGTTTACGCCAACATTAATGATCTTGATCAGCTGCTAGTTCCCCTGTAAGCTGTAATTGAACTGCACGTTTTGTCGATGGGTCTCGTGCAGTTATGTTTCGTGTAGTTTCATGCCACGAACTTAGCAAATATAATAGTTTAATGGCAAATACAGCATGCTAAGAATTAATGTCCTGCGAAAAAAAGACTGGTTCTCCTTACAAGGGGGATGACCAATGACGTATTAACGCTGTTCCTAATTATCTCCCTTACGTGTAACCTTTTTATAGAAAATTACTTCATATTGCTTCCAATTTAATTATAGTTTACCGTGTCACAATAACGACTATTTCGGTGTCTCATTTTGAGCTAATTGTAACTACTAAATAGTTTTGTCCTTGTGTTTTATGCCTGTTTGTCTTTTTTGTACAGTATGCATTACATATTTATGGAAAAACAAACCTTATTGCAAGATTTCACATCTGTTCACACTCTCACTGTGTTGGCGCAAATCAACTTCCAAATAAGCGCGCGCTGTAAAAAATGCTCAGATACTATGTATTGTTACTATATTTTCTTTTGCAAATATTTATGCACATGGGTTGAACGTGGGATGCGTATGGGCATGCCCATATGGGCTTTCCCTGTCACACTCCATATGGTACCAATACAAGTTCCATATGGATCTTTCGTTCATCACTTATTGCAAAACTACCTTTATTAAACAATGTAATAAACGACATAAATTTAGATAAACAATCTATATTTAGCGCGGTCAGGGATTTCACTGCAGTGATGCGTGAAGTAACTGACCCGTTATTTGTCAAGCATATAACACGGAAACAATGTTTCGGATTTACCGTTAGACAGTCGTAAAGAGTGGTTTGATAAAGACTGTAATGATGCGAGAAATCGTTATTTACATGCAAATAAAGTTTTCTACCATAATAAATCTGAGGAGAACATAATTTCCTTATGTAATCGTAAAAAAAGAGTATAAATACCTAATGCGAAACAAAACGCGTCTTTTTACTAGAAGAAAAATATGTAATATCGAAAAGCTTAAGTTCTGCAAGCCTAAACAACTTTGGATGCATTTTAAAAGCCAAAAAGAAAAGTTGAAGGAGGTTTATCATTAAATCAGTTCTATAATTACTTTTCAAACTTAGAAAATGATATTTTCAAAAGTCAAAATGAAGATGCGGATGCTTTTTGTAACGAATATGATTTTAACAATTGTTCTGATAATGAAAGTTACAACAGAAACATTACGGTTGAGGAAGTGATTTTAGCAATTAATAATTTAAACCGCTGTAAAGCCAATGGTATTAATTGGCTTATTAATGAATATTTTATTGAAAGCAATGATATTATTGCTGGACATGTATGTAATATTTTTAACGCGATATTTGATTCGGGATGTTTTCCGGAAGAATGGACAAAGGGTATTATTGTCCCCTTACATAAAAAAGGGGACAAGAATGACCCTAACAATTACCGCGGTATAACCTTATTAAGTGCTTTTGCAAAATTGTTTACCTCAGTTTTAAACAAAACACTATTATTGACACTTTTACACAAGAATAGTATGGCTTGTTGAATAGTAATTATGTATTAGATTTTTATAAGAATATAAAGGACATGGCAAGTTACGAACCATACTTGGATATTTTACCAAATGATCTAAGACATTTTATTACAAAAAATGAGAATTTCTGCACATTCTCTAAGAATTCACACTGAACGATTTTCAAGAAATCCTTTATCTAGAGAAAGCAGATATTGTTTGCTCTGTAATAACAGAGACATTGAAGATGTCTTTCATTTTATTTGCATATGCCCAGTATACACTGATTTAAGAAGAAAATACCTCAACTCAACTTTGTATAATAGACCGTCTGTATATAAAATGTGTTTGCTGTTTGATTCAAAAGACAAGAACATACTTATTAATCTCGCCCTTTTTATCAAGAAAGCAACCTTAGTAAGAAGGAACATAAGCGTTAATAATACATAAAGTTCTTTCTCTAATGTTGTTTCTTTTATTCTTTTATAATGCAACTAACACATAAAAAGCTTAATATATTGTCATTATTATTTCTTCGCTTCCCTACCAATAACTAAACCGGATACTATATTTGTATATATTGTATTTATAATACGATGATGTACATGAGTACAAATCTGAATAAAAATATGTTCTGTTCTGTTCTGTTCATGTTTGCTGGGTTATGCCAAATCAATGACGCATTAAACGATTCATAATTGGCTATATCTCCTTACCATTTCTTAGTGTGCGGTATGTTGACAGAATACAGAATACAGAAAGATCGATTTACAATTATCATTCCATTTCACAGATACATCATCATAATATGTTTCATTAGTACAATTAATATTACATAGCAGGGCAAACTGCATTGGACAATGGTCACTCAATTCATTAATAGGGTGAATAGCGAATCGTGTCCAGTGAGGCCCTGACCATGGTTACGTCTGGAATATAATTAACATCATCTAAAAACAATCATTTTCATCAAATGCAATATAGTCATGTTTCATACCGACTCTACTGTTAAAATCGCCACAGATACATACATCTCCCAATACATCAAATATACTTATATCATTTTCTAAAATATCGAAAAGATCAACAGTAATAATATGATATGCGGGGGAATCCTCTCCCCAAAGATAAACACCACAAATATAAATATCATTATCAACATGAAAAATCTAATTTTATCCATATAATTGTATTGAAGTCGTTTTTAACAATTTTTATGCCATCTTTTAAACAATCTCTGTAATACAGAGCTAAATCACCGCTATGCCTTTTGGCATGCCGGTGCTGAAACTCTCTATTAAAGTTATGAACGGTATAATTATCTAAGCCAAGATCTGTTTTAGAGGAAGCCCATGTCTCATATATAAAAATAATATAATTTTCATTAATAATATTTGTAAAATCTTTACATCCACGCTTTTCTCTAGTTAGTCCTTGGACATTCCAAGAAAGCACTTTCAGTTCATTCTCGTAACATGACACTATGGGTCACATATGGGCTAGAACTGGTCAAGGCGATATGGGCACGCCCATATGGAACTTGTATTGGTACCATATGGAGTGTGACAGGGAAAGCCCATATGGGCATGCCCATATGCATCCCAAGTTCAACCCATGTGCATAAATATTTGCAAAAGAAAATATAGTAACAATACATAGTATCTGAGCATTTCTTACAGCGCGCGCTCATTTGGAAGTTGTTTTGCGCCAACACAGTGAGAGTGTGAACAGATGTGAAATCTTGCAATAAGGTTTGTTTTTCCATAAAATGTAATGCATACTGTACAAAAAAAACAGGCATAAATCACAAGGACAAAACTATTTAGTAGTTACAATTAGCTCAAAATGAGCCACCGAAATAGTCGTTATTGTGACACGGTCAACTATAATGAAATCGGAAGCAATATGAGTTAATTATCTATAAAAAGGTTAAACGCAAGGGAGATAATTAGGAACAGTGTTAATACGTCATTGGTCATCCCCCTTGTAAGGTGAACCAGTCTTTATTTCGCAGGACATTAATTCTTAGCATGCTGTATTTGCCATTAAACTATTATAGTTTCTAAGTTCGTGGCATGAAACTACACGAAACATAACTGCACGAGACCCATTGGCAAAACGTGCAGTTCAATAACAGCTTACAGAAGAACTAGCAGCTGATCAAGATCATTAATGTTGGCGTAAACACCACAAATACGTGCTAAAAATATTTTATTTTTGTTTGTTTAAATTAATTCTTATGGGGTTCTTTACAACAGCTGTATCAGAGACATTCACATATTGTGTAAAGATATCCTTCGAGGTATTTTCTTAAAATAGTGAATTAAATTTCTCATTAACAAAAGAAATAAATGACAAGTGTTTTGTTTTAATACTTAAACAATGCGCATACATTGTATGCATGCATTGTTCAATTAAAATAAGACATTTGCAAGCAAATAAACATTTGGGAATATCTCGCAAAGAAAAACAATTAAATATAACCCATGTTGTTGAACTCAGAACTTCAGCTGTAATAGTGTGCACAAGTATGACAAAATTGGATTTAAGTTATTTACGAATAGATTGTTTATAAAAAGATCCATTATGACAACAACATTGGTTTCTGGTTTCATATTTGTGTTTGCATGTTATGAACAGAAGATCGTCATTGACACATATATCGATATGCGACCTAGGTATAAATCAAGTATTTCTATCGGAATCTGTCTGCAAGTATTTGCATAAAATACCTGCATTAATTAAAACAACACTTTCCAGTATGTGGCCATGCCCGATAAACACAAGTATGTCATAGACTGATAAAATGAAATGACAATTTACAAGACGAGCTAACAACAATAAGACAACCCATTTGTCCAGCAACACATGCATTTGAATAGTAAAATAAATTAACTGATACAAAGGCCTAGTCTGCTTAAATAAATCGTCGAAATGAGACACACCACCGGGCTTGCTAAATATGATAAATGAACACGCATAGACTGCGTGCATAAGGCGATTGATCAAAACAACCAGTAGGATTGAAAAAGAAACGTGGCATACAAAGGTTTCTAGACTTGTGTTACAACCTGTTCATATGCGATATGAACCCCCTCACATAGGACCATGTTATCTTGTCCTTGAACAAGGCATGTATGAAACAGCCATCATCCCTGAACAAATCCAATCTCTTTGGGGACCCGTAAACTTTGAAAGACTTTCCTCAGGCAGACTAAACTACTGTAAGGTTGCATCACACTGGTACTTAAGATCTATTGTAATGTAGAATAATGCCAAACAAGAGGTTGTCATGAGAGTCAATTTTTACCGAGTTGTTCCAAAAGTATCCTATTTCGGATCATTTTAATTAAAATAGTGAAAATGTCCGTAAAAAAAATATTACGACTTCGCAAATATTTTATAGTCACGGGTTATTACCTATTTTAAAAATATTTTTAACTACGATGATCTGTTTCAGATTGAAGAATCACACAGGTCAGATTCTGTTCACGGCCCGCACCATCCACAGCGCTCCTCTGATGATGTCTGTTGTCCAGATCTTCTTTCTCGATCGAATGGTGGCCATCGGTCATCTCATCGCATCCGACCAACTTCCAATGCCCTTCCAGGTACTGCTATGTTTTTGGCGCTCATATTTATCATTCTGCGATTACTGTTTGACGCCAGTCTGCTTCAACAAATGCAATAAGATGTACATTTGACAAGTTATCAAGCTATTCTGGTGCATTGTCTTTGTATATGCACTAAACTGCCTGTTACTGCCTAGTTAACAAACATTGTGATTTTTCAAGTAAATGACAAGAATATCCCAACACTTAACCCAAGTCTAGGAGAGAGAGCTGTGTTGATTAAGAACAATGAAGGAGACTGGGGAATTGTCACAGGGAAATGGGTCTGTTTCCGCAAGGGTATGCCCAGAGTACATAATATGTTGTTAAGTATAAGTTAACTTATTGTCACAATTATTCGATTCCACCTGTGTTGAAAAACTCCCCTGTATGTAACTATATCCATTTTCTTTGTTGTCGTTTAAAGTTGCAAGAGTACGCCAATGCCAGTATGTTCCTAACGTAAACATTTTTGAGATAAATTACGAAGATGAATCATTGCCTTGAAACAATAAGGTAGGTCACAGAGTTACTTTTTCTCTGTTGCTGCCTCTGTTCGCAATCGAATACTTGTCCAATGACTGTAAATGTTTGTATAAAGATATAATTACAGTACGCGTTAGATATGACGTTCACAGTAAAGTGAATGTTCATACTATAACTGGATGTGCTTTCTAGATTCATAAAGTAAATTACTTAATTTTAAGTTTAGCACTGATTAAAACACGTATAAAGTGGACGCAATCAGGCAACTCCATTGTCTCTACACGTCTTCATATGAAGTTTAACCATCTTGTATTGTGTGTATTTTGCAGGAACTCATTACAGAAAAGAAACACGAGGAGAAAATCCTGGAAGTCATGGCACCCTTTCAGTGACCTTTCACAGTTTATTAACGGGAAAAAGTGAAACCTTTTGCTCTTGGTTATTGGAGAGAGCAATACATTTTCATCATCGGCCCATTGGTTGTACATTTGAAAAAGGGAACAGTTAAAATAGATGATACCTGTACCACCATAGCAGAACATCTTGTGTTGGCCTTCTCAGTATCACTGCTGCATGTGCTGTGTGTCCCTCGACCGAGTGGCTGGACCGAAGGTCAGAAGGTGATTACGACAACCACGCGGGGTGCCAGGACTTCCACAACTGCACCGTCTGACGATATGGTGTTCATTCTGGCAGCAGGACTTTTAGAGAGTACACCGTCAAACTTCTACATCCGGCAACACTATGGTTATCACGCATGCGCGATGTGTGGCGGCTGTGAAGGATACGACCATGTTGGAGATTTTGATGACCACGCCGAAGAGGTAGATGCCGCACAGGATGGTGATGATAAAGCGACAAATGCTGAAGGGGATGGTGGAAGCAGCAACGTATACGACCATGTTCAAGATTTTGATGACCACGCCAGAGAGCTAGATGCCACCCAGCATGGTGATGGTAAAGCGACAAGTGCTGGAGGGGGTGGTGGAGGCGGGGGCGTTGGCGGGAACCGAAGCGGTGACCAGGACGGGTGCCGACCGGGCGGGGGGCCGAAGCGCGGGTGGGCGTAGGGGTGGGGGCAGTGTCACAGTATGCGGTGGTTGGGGTGTTGGATGCGGTGCTCCTAGCGGTGGAGGCGGGAGCGGTGGAGGATTGAGCGGGGGCGGAGGATGCTGTGGGGGGGGGGGGGTGGATGCGGTGGCGGTGGCGGTTGTGGTGGTGGTGGTGGTGGCGGTTGCGTGGTTTATATTAATAATGGTACCAATTATGGACACATATATCAATAAACTTGGATTTTTAGATGGTCAGTTTTTACAGTTTTGTGTACATTGACATAAAATATTGTACTGTTTTTTCTTTTACATCTTCATTTTTATATATGCTGCATGACATCATAACCGATTTATAACACAATTCGTATCGGTGTATTCTATAATGATCACCATGAGATTTTGCTTATTTTTATAGACTGTTTTGCCATGTTTAACTTTAAATCGTGCGTTTTAAATGCGAACTTCCTGTTGACGGACCAGGTTTTAAACTTACATCTTCATAGATTGTGGAAGCGGTGACTGTTGCGGTCGCATTTGTGTTTACATTATACAGTTGGATAGATCACATATTAGCCATGGTTAATTTACATCTTTATTCGTCCTCTTGTATGCACCATAACATGAATAATGTTGGTGTATTGTATAAATGAACAACATGTATTAGTATTCTTCTCATTTCTAAAAGATTGTGTTTACACATCAACCGGTTACGTGTCTCTTTCTGTTCTAAAGAGTATCTTCAATCATGCCGCATAAGTTAACCAAATGTAAAATAAGCTTTTAAAAGTTTGGTAATCATCAAGTGACGAAACACCTTGAATGCTGTAAGAAGCGGCATGTTGTATATACATGTAGATTTATTATTGCGTTATACTCGTAAATTCTGATAATCCAAAAATTAATTTAAAAAACATTTTGTTAAAACAGTGAACGCAATCTTGAACGCAATCTTGCAGTTTATTTGGCGTTTCGGCAAGTTTACCTATTTACTCCAGAGTATTGAAAAATATTGGTCCGGATTGTTCTGAAAAGTTTCCCAGCATGAAATCGTTGGCATATGTATTCAAATGTTTTAAATGTGCACAAAGGTGTAATTTTCATATATGCGTTTGACACGCTTATACCATATTTGCACATGGGTAATTTGTGGGGCGACTTTTGCAGGTTGTTCTATTCTGTCCGTCTCTTGGGGAAAATAATTAAAACACAATTCTCCCAACTTGCAGGATAAACAAGTGTCATTTCTCCTATTATTGTATATTTCCTGTATTATATAATTATTAAGGGCAAATCCAGTGATACAGATACAAACGTTATGCTGATAGAGTTGATATAAATGCAAAGTATCAATTTCAAATAAAAGCATTTAAGCAGAAATGTGTTCCATTTGAGTTTTCTTTAATAGAACATAAATAAGATGTCAGATAAAACGGGTATTTGTTTAGTATAATAAAGAAATTATAGCCCATACTAAATAATATACTTAACAGAGTAGAGTGACATCACTTCGCAATAAAATCCAATGAATTATGCAGCGTTGGTACTACGTATACACATATTACATTAATCATGCACAAAATAAAATAGCTTATATCTATACAATCTCTTTAACAAGCAATGCTATCAGTGGCAGCATGAAATTAAACTGGCATTTTTATAGTGTCACACATTGTGGTTTCCTTATAAATATACATGCCAACCGCCATACGAATTAATCAAGACACAGACACAATATATAGAGACTACAAGGTTAGTGTTGATATAGATACATGTTATCATGCGAGGCTAAGAAAATCAGAAAGCACGAGGCTCTGCCGAGTATTCTTTTTATCCCTGCATCAACAGTTTTTTAATGGATTAAAAAGGGAAAAATTTACCGCTACTGCTCCTCCCCTACATGATCTGACATTCTAATGGAATACACGAAATTCATGCGTGTGCATAGAGTAATTCGGCTATAAGAAATAGTTCTATTTCTCAAATAAAAAATAAGACAATAAACATGTTATTTCCTTAATGTTATTTGCACTATTGGGCAGTCCGATAACTCGGTTACTTCCCTTGAATTCAAAGGGAGGCTACTCGTCGCCGAGCCTCTGGGGACTAAGTAAAGAAAAAAAGATGGCGGACACGGACAAAAAAATCAACGAAGCTTGAGTAAACAACTAAGAATTAGACCATTTCAAGCTAACAGATTTAAAGAAGGATCTGGCGAATCGTCGTTTGGCTGGATCCTGAAGGGAATATCAGCTAATCGAGCGAATTATCGGCGTTTACAAGCTAGATATTACTGGCAATTATGAATTGAAAAGGAGAGACCAACTCGAGAAGAATTAGTAACACTTCACCCTCCCTTAACTGGTAACAGGTCGCCCTTGATCGGTAACAGTTCGCCCTTGATCAGTAACATGTCGCCGTCGTATATAAGTGTATACGTCAAGCGAAAGTGTACACTTGTTAAATTATTTATAATTATTTCGACACAATTCACATCAATTTGTATTTGTTTTCATCGGCTTCATATGCATTATGAGTACTGCGTATATAAGTTATATAAGTGTACCATTTCCACGCGTTAAATGAAGGGGGGAAATGATGTCAAGTAAAGTTTATAATTGATTTAATTTGTTATATGGTGTATAATATATATATAATATTTTATAAGATATGCATACAAATACAATTAGTTGGTTGCCGTCTTAGTCGACTTCTTCATACTGTATTGCGTACGTTGCGAGATTGAATCACTGACTAGTCTATTAATTGCAAGCACTTATATACGTCTATGACGGCAAGCATCAGTTAAGATCATGGTGACTAATTATCAATCAAGATTAGTGCTGACGCTATCATCATAATAATGACTAGGCAAAAATCAATTAACAATCACACACTGACCAATTTATTAGTTTTAATTTTTATATACGTCTATGTCGGTAAACATTAATCAAGATCACACTGACTAATTATCTATCAAGATTAGTGCTAATGGTATCATCACAATAATGTCTGTAGGCTAACACCAATTAACGTTCACGCTTTTATGTGCAATTATAAGATAACTGCGTACTCAAATCATCTTGAGTATAACAACCTTATTAAAGTATTTGCAACAAAATATGTATGCAACTAAGTAACATTAAAATCCTTGCAACAGCGGAATTTTATTTAAATATAAATTATGAAATAAATAAACCACGTACACAGAATAATGATCTTATTTAAGGTTGCAACATTGCATTTAAATCAAGGAACAGTGACAGCTCACATATTGTACTGGGAGGATCAGAATTTTTTCTTTGGTTAAAACAATTTTAAAATATGAAAAATAAAAATATAATAATTTACGATGCTAATAATACATTGTTGATAATAATAAAGAATAAGGAGACAAAAGAAGCATACATTTAATGTGAATGGTGTCAAAATAATAAAAAAATAATAAGTTTACATTCTTTTTACTTAAATTCTTAAAGATTTTTAAGGGCGAAGATTGGCGTATACACTTATATCAGAAGAGCGCATAATGTATATTAAGACGAAGAAAACAAATACAATGTGAATGGTTATAAATAAATTAACCAATTTACTTTTTTTCTTGATGTATACACTTATATCCGAAGGCGACATGTTATAAAGTAAGGGCGAACTGTTACCTATCTAGGGCGAGCTGTTACCAATCAAGGGCGAACTGTTACCAGTTGAGGGAGGGCGAAGTGTTATAATACCATCGAAATGCGTCGCAGTCGCTTGTTTTGAGGAAATCGATGCCATGAAACAGTTCTGTTTTCGACCACCTTCCCGCTATAAACACCTTTAGCAATATTTCGGCGATTTCCATTTTGGTTTTGTTTCTTTCTTTAATTAACTTTCCATGTCACTCGATGTGTGTGCTATACACGCTGATAAAATTTCTACTTATACCCCGGAAGTTTTAATGCGCATGCGCATTCGGAGAGTACTCAAGGGCAGACAACTTAGTTATCGGACTGCCCAATACATAAGGTTGTAATTTCATTGATTACGATAATTAAAAATAATGGTTGGAAAATAACAACAACAGAAATCACACCCTGATAAAGCTATTCATGTAGTGAGTAATGTCAAGGCCGTGTAACTTAAAAGTTGCTACGCATATGCCATTAAGATACACGAATTACATTAGATGTTTGTGTGTGTTTGTGGTTGTAACAAACAGTTGCTCGTGGATTTTAATTGTTGATGACATTGAAATTCTGAACATTGAATATACCATTGAAAATTGCGAAGATAGTTGTGTTGTGACAGGGTGACTTGCGAAATTTGGAGTAATGGTGGGATTGGAGGTGGTGTGCTGGTGTTCATGTTAAATTCTAGAATCTGTGATTTATTAGCACATTTGTCCAGATCTGTACATTCAGCTGTATTTGCTTCAAATAAAGATTGAGTTCTATCTAAACCATTTGAATTTTCCTCATGTTACGACATTTGATCATCAGGGTCTGTCCTCCGATTAGGCAGCTGATTGCTGCTTCCTGAGACAGCCACAGATTCAAGATCAATTTCCTCCTCAAAACTATTGGGATTAAAGACAAATTTTGCCTCGTAATCCTCGTATCTCATCTCTACAACACTGCTTAGGTTTTCACACGAATCTTCGTCACATTCTTTAACTTTACACCAAATACCATCAAAACAACAGGGACTCATTAATTGACATTTTTTGTTGTTTGTTTTTAATTTTGCCGACTACAAATTCGTACTTTTATTGATTTTATTACTATTCCTAAACAGTTTTAATCATGTTCCTGTATTACATGTTGTTTCATATTTTTGCAAGTTTTTGAATTGAAAATGTGTACATTTTGATTAATAGAGTTTCTACATATTTTTTATTTCAAATTTTCTATATCAGTGTTAAAACTTAGACATATCGCGTTCAACTGTCCGGTTATCTCATTCGGTTAAGACGCCGCTACTTAAATTTTCAATCCTGCAGGACAGAGATCGAAACCGCGCTCATCCCTTTTTTTAATGGCCTCGCTTGCTCTATTTAACCAATCTTTATATTATGGACATTTTTGGGGTGACCACAAGCATAATTACAGGATAAATTATTTTCGTTCTCGTAAACATTCCTGATTGTTTCGTCAAAAAAGTAATCCGGCTTAGAGCAGTTGCGCGAATATCGGTTGATAAAGCTCATCTTTATCACATTGGTTATATCAACCGATATTTACAGAGATTGTGGGATAAAAACCTTTAAAATGTTTACCGCTATGAACTATACATACAAATACGTTCATTTCTCGATGAACTACAGTGTGACGAAGCCAACATTCCTGATTGCTGATTGGCTAGGTGTATGGATCAAATTTTACTGCCAACAATTTTCACGAATAAACGTAAACACGACGTCAAAATAATTTCATAGAGGTAGAGGCGTTTGTAAAACATTTCAAAGCTTCAATAGCCCAAATACGGATGTTTGAAAACATTAATTTGCTAAAATTAGACTTTGCATTAGAAGAAGACGCTGAAATGTTGAATCTCGGTGTGTCTTTCTTCGAGAAGCTTGTGTTCAATGGGCAGTCAAACAATAGAGCAAAAACCGAAGAAAGACCAGAATGGCAGATTCAGAAAAACAACAAGCAATACCTGCATTGGCTGCCTCGCACTTTATGGCACTGGAGGTTAGTGAATCCATCCAAAGCTTTAAAAATCCAATTTTTCACAGTTGAACATTCAGCAATTGTTCATTCAACACGTCTTCCTCAAATAAATGCATAATAGTGTCATTTAAAGAAGTATCAATGAGGAACTGCTTTCTTGTTGTTTTGTTTCTGGGAGTGGGCGGGGCTTAAATACAAAGAACGTTATTACGCGCAGAGAAAGTAATTCGTTTGATCTACCTTCTACAAGAAGTCGCAGGGTATGCCTTAATTAAGGTTGTAATTATCTATATTTAAATGAATTGATTCCACATGAATCTAAATAAAATGTGAATATAATTATTGAACCGTTGAGTTTTGATGTTCATCGATTGATGGACCGTGTTGGACCGTTTGAAGCATATTGTGTAGCTCTTCAGACTTCACGAGACTTTAAACGAGCCAATACTCATCGACAGATGAACGTCAAAAATTAATGAGTCTTTCGTTAATTAAAGCGAACTGTCTTATCGTTGGTAAGCGAACATTGTACGACACGACCAGTAATTCGAATAATTTTAATTACTGCTTCATTATCGCACACAAGAAGAAAACAATGAGCACACATACAATACCAACTTAACATAACATCTGTGGGAACAAAGTAACACGTTTCAGACTGTTTATATATAATATCTTAATGTTAGTTCAAAAGAAAAATTATGTAAAAAAAAAAAAGAATAAAGTCCAAATTTAAGACAATTGATGTTCTGATTAAAAATGTAAAGACGTAGTTAATTTATTGTGAAATATGGAGCATTAAACGTTTTTTGTTGTTGTTTTTTTTAAAAAAAAAGGTTAAACGGCAAGAAGGGTTTTCAAAAGTGACAAGAATCATGTTGAAGAAAAATTTCGATTGTCGGGAGGTCGCGGGTTCATACACCGGCCGGTTAAAAGACAGATTTTAATGTTTGTAGTAGTGGCTTCCCTCCTAACACTCGGGGCAAAGGGGACAGCATTACGCCTGACTCATCGGTGTCAGTATAATGGACCGGCCGGGTTCAGTTCCTGGGCTCCTCATAATAGCCCCTGTGCTACATTGAGAGAAATGTCGCTGCACAGTATCGGCAAAAATGCCGGCAAATCCCATATTTATATGGTATTGATATATGGTAGAGATAGAGTTGCATCCCCTTGAACATGGACGTGTTTTTATAGGCTCCGGATTTATGAGACAATTTTGAGGAATAACCGGAAAATGGGGGTAGATATTTTCATATACAGATGTAGAATAGGTACGTTTGTGATGCCCTTGAAATGTCGAAAATGCATTCATGGAATACGGCTTTCTAGTGGGAAAATGCGTTTGTGTGCACGGGTGTTGGTCGCCCTGTCACTGCTGCTTGTTGTAAGTGGGGACGTTGAGAGTAACCCAGGTCCTGGGTCGGGTCAAGAATCATTAGCGCCACAGAAGCCCCAGACTCGACAGCGTCAGTTGTCTTTTGCCCAGGTGGCATCATCTCCGCCGGTACAGCAGTCACCAGTGACGACACCAAAGCCTAGGTACCAACGGCAACCAGCAGCGAAAGGACGCGGCTATATTGGCGGCTTCACTGGCCAAACCGGTTCTAGTCAAACAGAGTGTACCAATCAAGATATTATGAAATGTCTCCAAGATATGCGGTCGGAAATGAGAGAGATTTTTTTATCAATTAATTCTAAAGTGGATGAAATAAATGCTGCGATAAATGACCTACAAATACAGAATGAGGAATTAAAACAGGAAAACACTAAACTAAACGCCGAGATTTCAAAGCTAACCTCGAAAATTGATAATTTAGAAGGACATTCGAGAAGAAATAACGTAAGAATTACGGGTATTGATGGCAAATCGAATGAAAATTTGTCTGCTACCGAAGAAAAGGTGAGAAGTTTTTTGTCACATGAGCTAAACTTGCCAGAATTAGAAAATGTGGAGATAGAAAGGGCGCACAGACTAAAATCAGGGGATAATAGTAAAGCGACTATAATAGTAAAATTTTTGCGATTTAAAGACCGTGACAAAGTTATCCGCCAGGCTAGAAGAGTGTTTGGACGTAACTCACCATACCACGTGCACGAGGATTTCACCGACCGTGTGAGACAGCATCGTCGTGAACTCGGCAAGCGATTGGCTGAGGCTAGGCAGAATGGACAGTTTGCGTCGCTTCAGTACGATAAGCTGATAGTGGACAACACGATGTACGGCTACGACGAATGTAAACAAACTGTCTTTGAAATCGGGCCAGCACGTAGACGACCGACTGCACCTAGGGATAGTGGTAGTGATCCCGCTAACCAGCGAACTGCCAATTCGTCGGCAAATTGTGATGATAATATCCGTGAATAGGGGTCAGGTCAAGGCCCAGTTGAATTCACTGGCTACCAGACGAATAATAATTGGAGTTTTTTAACATGGAATATTGGTGGCTTGTGTAAACATATTGATAATTGGTCTTTAATACAGTATCTGTGCAGCTTTGATATAATTGGGTTAGTGGAAACTTGGAGTGACAACACTGGCGAATTTGAAAGATTTCTGCCAGGTTTTTCTCATTTTGATAATGTACGCAAAAGAAATAGCCATGCGCTTAGAAATAGTGGGGGCATTAGTGTCTTTATTCGAAACAAATTAATAATGTCAAACTTTTTTATACGTATTAGAAAAGACATATTAGATGCTGTTGTTTTATTGATTAAGAGTTCAAAATATAATGGAATGAAAGATATTATATTGTATATTGCATATGTTTCCCCAGAAGGATCTAGTATTTATAATAACAGACAAGAAGTTAATGGTATAACATTATTAGAGCAAAATATTTTATCCTAAATATCAGAGTATCCTGACTGTTATCTGTATTTAGCAGGTGATTTTAATGCAAGAACAAAAACATTTTTAGATTATATACCCTTAGATAATCTGAATTTTGTATATATGTCACAAGTTGATTATGCTTGTGATTATTTTGACATTCCAATAAATAATCAAGATATAAGTAAATTTAACTCTTTCGGAAAATCGCTTACAGAATTGTGTTGCTCACATGATATACATATTGTAAATGGCAGGTGTCATGATGATATTGATGGTAATTTCACATGTATAGCAAATGATGGCCAAAGTGTAGTAGATTACCATATTGTATCTTCACAATTGTTTGACGTCATTTCTTATTTCAATGTAGAACTACGCACAGAATCTGACCATTTTCCTTTTCTTGCAAGAATGTCTTTTAATGAAGATATTGGTTCTAAACATATGTTAAATATCACCCAAAATGAAAATGAAGCTTTATCCAATATTACATATGAATACTGTACTAAGACTTTTTAGAAAGCTAGATACAAGGATGTGTTTAAGGCAAAGTTTTGTAATCAGTTGGACCTGAATAGGGAAAGCATAGTAAATGCTATTAATACAAGCATAAATGAAGGTGTAAATAGTATAGTACAACTATATAAAACATATGCATGTCCTCATATTTTGAAAACAAAAGATAAGCCTCTACAACCGCAATGGTGGGATGTGGAATGCACTATTGCCAAAAACTTGAAATATTGCTTATTACGCAGATTTCGTCAAACACACAATTTAGACATATTGATAGAATACAAAATAGAAAAGAAACGGTTTAAAGATCTTTGTACTCGGAAAAAAATGTCTTTTCAGTTTACAAATAGACAATCTTTGTTAAATGAGCGAAAAGATCCTCAACGGTTTTGGTCACTAATAAAATTTAACAATAAAGTTCCTTCTTTCAATAACGAGATAAAGACAGCCGCTTGGTTACACTATTTTGAATCTTTGTTGTATAAAGACAATCAGGAGATTTTGTCGGTGTTAGATTTAAGTAATTTTGACATAAACTCAAACTCAGATGAACTATTAAATAGTCCTATATCGAATGAAGAAATACTAAGATCAATATATAAGCTAAAAGAGGGAAAAGCTCAGGGCATAGATGGTGTTGGTGCGGAATTTTATAAACATAAATGTCTAGAAATAACGCCAATTTTGAATATACTATTTAATAAAATACTAGCTAGTGGAGAAATTCCTGATTCTTGGTGTCAAAGTATTATTGTTCCATTGTATAAATCAGGGTCAAGGAACGATCCATCAAACTATAGAGGGATCTCCTTGTTAAATGTAATGTATAAAATAGTTTCTAGTATTATAACTCATAGATTAGATACATGGGCCGAAGAGTATAATGTTATTTCGGAAGCACAAGCGGGCTTTAGAGCAGGTCACTCAGTCATTGACAACATTTTTTCTTTACAGTCTATTATTCAAAAATATATTACAAGATCATATGGTAGAGTGCATGTATTGTATGTCGACTTTCAAAAAGCGTTTGATTCTCTAGTGCACGTTCGCATGTTTAATACTCTACTTAAAGCTGGGGCAAATGGGCAAATAATACAAGTTCTTATTTCTATGTACTCAAAACTTGAAGCATATATAAAAATCCCACAAATTGGCTCAATAAGTAATAGTAATAACTTGAATCTAAATGAAAACAATAACAGAGCATCTTGCAGAGTCAGATCTTTAAATAAAAACAGTACACCGGGAATCTCTCTAGCAGGCCCTGATTTGATTTGAACACTTTATATGTGTCACATCTAGTAGAGTCTGTAATTAAAGATATACACTGTTGACTTAAGCAGTCTTTTATACGTTGTTTAATAATATAAACAAATGAGTTAACATTACCAACTTCCTGTGCTATCCATGCATAACCAAGACCATATCTGAATAAAATCTCTTTGATACACGTAGCCCAATTTCTACGTCCAAAACAATCTAATGAATACAACATTTTATAGCAATTTTTGGGATATCTTGTATTAGGCATATACAGAAGAGTACACCAGTATTTAATGCATTTAACAAAATATATAGAACATAATGACAGACGGCCGCACTCGCCTAAAATCACAGAATTATTCACTGATGTGTTAACACCTAAGAAGTACCTACAAAAATCCGTTTGCACCCTTTCAATTTCTTCAGAATAACTAAACCCCCAAATTTCAGATCCAAAAGTCAATATTGGAATTACCATAGAATCAAAAAGCTTAAACATTTCATGTTGGCTAAAATAGCCGAAAGGTTTCTGATAAAGTTTAATACTACAAATAGCTTTTCTAGCTTGGGCAGCTAACTTTTTTTTCGTCTGTGACCATGATAATTTTGGAGTAAACAATAAGCCAAAATACTTATACATATTAGTTACCTTAATTGTTTTTCCATTATATGTCCAAGATTCATTATTACGTAACGGACCACCATTTCTAAAAACAATAATTTCCGACTTATTTAGATTAACAGTCATGCCAGTTTCCTCACAAAAGGTTGATACAGCGTTTAACTGTCTCTGCAGATTAACAACAGTGTCTGCGCAGCAGGCAACATCATCTGCAAACATGAGACAAAACACATCGGGTACATCATTTGTTATAAAGATTCCATTATTACAATGCCTGTTCAAATGTGTCTCTAACTCGTTAATATATAAACTAAAGATTTTAGGAGAACTCAAATCTCCTTGTCTAGTGCCAATATTACACTGTATAGGGCCTGCTAGAGAGATTCCCGGTGTACTGTTTTTATTTAAAGATCTGACTCTGCAAGATGCTCTGTTATAGTTTTCATTTAGATTTAAGTTATTACTATTACTTATTGAGCCAATTTGTGGGATTTTTATATATGCTTCAAGTTTTGAGTACATAGAAATAAGAACTTGTATTATTTGCCCATTTGCCCCAGCTTTAAGTAGAGTATTAAACATGCGAACGTGCACTAGAGAATCAAACGCTTTTTGAAAGTCGACATACAATACATGCACTCTACCATATGATCTTGTAATATATTTTTGAATAATAGACTGTAAAGAAAAAATGTTGTCAATGACTGAGTGACCTGCTCTAAAGCCCGCTTGTGCTTCCGAAATAACATTATACTCTTCGGCCCATGTATCTAATCTATGAGTTATAATACTAGAAACTATTTTATACATTACATTTAACAAGGAGATCCCTCTATAGTTTGATGGATCGTTCCTTGACCCTGATTTATACAATGGAACAATAATACTTTGACACCAAGAATCAGGAATTTCTCCACTAGCTAGTATTTTATTAAATAGTATATTCAAAATTGGCGTTATTTCTAGACATTTATGTTTATAAAATTCCGCACCAACACCATCTATGCCCTGAGCTTTTCCCTCTTTTAGCTTATATATTGATCTTAGTATTTCTTCATTCGATATAGGACTATTTAATAGTTCATCTGAGTTTGAGTTTATGTCAAAATTACTTAAATCTAACACCGACAAAATCTCCTGATTGTCTTTATACAACAAAGATTCAAAATAGTGTAACCAAGCGGCTGTCTTTATCTCGTTATTGAAAGAAGGAACTTTATTGTTAAATTTTATAAGTGACCAAAACCGTTGAGGATCTTTTCGCTCATTTAACAAAGATTGTCTATTTGTAAACTGAAAAGACATTTTTTTCGAGTACAAAGATCTTTAAACCTTTTCTTTTCTATTTTGTATTCTATCAATATGTCTAAATTGTGTGTTTGACGAAATCTGCGTAATAAGCAATATTTCAAGTTTTTGGCAATAGTGCATTCCACATCCCACCATTGCGGTTGTAGAGGCTTATCTTTTGTTTTCAAAATATGAGGACATGCAGATGTTTTATATAGTTGTACTATACTATTTACACCTTCATTTATGCTTGTATTAATAGCATTTACTATGCTTTCCCTATTCAGGTCCAACTGATTACAAAACTTTGCCTTAAACACATCCTTGTATCTAGCTTTCCAAAAAGTCTTAGTACAGTATTCATATGTAATATTGGATAAAGCTTCATTTTCATTTTGGGTGATATTTAACATATGTTTAGAACCAATATCTTCATTAAAAGACATTCTTGCAAGAAGAGGAAAATGGTCAGATTCTGTGCGTAGTTCTACATTGAAATAAGAAATGACGTCAAACAATTGTGAAGATACAATATGGTAATCTACTACACTTTGGCCATCATTTGCTATACATGTGAAATTACCATCAATATCATCATGACACCTGCCATTTACAATATGTATATCATGTGAGCAACACAATTCTGTAAGCGATTTTCCGAAAGAGTTAAATTTACTTATATCTTGATTATTTCTTGGAATGTCAAAATAATCACAAGCATAATCAACTTGTGACATATATACAAAATTCAGATTATCTAAGGGTATATAATCTAAATAATGTTTTTGTTCTTGCATTAAAATCACCTGCTAAATACAGATAACAGTCAGGATACTCTGATATTAAGGATAAAATATTTTGCTCTAATAATGTCATACCATTAACTTCTTGTCTGTTATTATACATACTAGATCCTTCTGGGGAAACATATGCAATATACAATATAATATCTTTCATTCCATTAAATTTTGAACTCTTAATCAATAAAACAACAGCATCTAATATGTCTTTTCTAATACGTATAAAAAAGTTTGACATTATTAATTTGTTTCGAATAAAGACACTAATGCCCCCACTATTTCTAAGCGCATGGCTATTTCTTTTGCGTACATTATCAAAATGAGAAAAAACCTGGCAGAAATCTTTCAAATTCGCCAGTGTTGTCACTCCAAGTTTTCACTAACCCAATTATATCAAAGCTGCACAGGTACTGTATTAAAGACCCATTATCAATATGTTTACGCAAGCCACCAATGTTCCATGTTAAAAAACTCCAATTATAATTCGTCTGGTAGCCAGTGAATTCAACTGGGCCTTGACCTGACCCCTATTCCCGGATATTATCATCACAAATTGCCGACGAATTGACAGTTCGCTGGTTAGCGGGATCACTACCACTATCCCTAGGTGCAGTCGGTCGTCTACGTGCTGGCCCGATTTCAAAGACAGTTTGTTTACATTCGTCGTAGCCGTACATCGTGTTGTCCACTATCAGCTTATCGTACTGAAGCGACGCAAACTGTCCATTCTGCCTAGCCTCAGCCAATCGCTTGCCGAGTTCACGACGATGCTGTCTCACACGGTCGGTGAAATCCTCGTGCACGTGGTATGGTGAGTTACGTCCAAACACTCTTCTAGCCTGGCGGATAACTGTGTCACGGTCTTTAAATCGCAAAAATTTTACTATTATAGTCGCTTTACTATTATCCCCTGATTTTAGTCTGTGCGCCCTTTCTATCTCCACATTTTCTAATTCTGGCAAGTTTAGCTCATGTGAAAAAAACTTCTCACCTTTTCTTCGGTAGCAGACAAATTTTCATTCGATTTGCCATCAATACCCGTAATTCTTACGTTATTTCTTCTCGAATGTCCTTCTAAATTATCAATTTTCGAGGTTAGCTTTGAAATCTCGGCGTTTAGTTTAGTGTTTTCCTGTTTTAATTCCTCATTCTGTATTTGTAGGTCATTTATCGCAGCATTTATTTCATCCACTTTAGAATTGATTGATAAAAAATCTCTCTCATTTCCGACCGCATATCTTGGAGACATTTCATAATATCTTGATTGGTACACTCTGTTTGACTAGAACCGGTTTGGCCATTGTGGCCGCCAGTATGGCCGCGCCATTTCGCTGCTGGTGGCCGTTGGTACCTAGGTTTTGGTGTCGTCACTGGTGACTGCTGTACCGGCGGAGATGATGCCACCTGGGCAAAAGACAACTGACGCTGTCGAGTCTGGGGCTTCTGTGGCGCTAATGATTCTTGACCCGGCCCAGGACCTGGGTTACTCTCAACGTCCCCACTTACAATAAGCAGCAGTGACAGGGCGACCAACACCCGTGCACACAAACGCATTTTCCCACTAGAAAGCCGTATTCCATGAATGCATTTTCGACATTTCAAGGGCATCACAAACGTACCTATTCTACATCTGTATATGAAAATATCTACCCTCATCTTCCGGTTATTCCTCAAAATTGTCTCATAAATCCGGAGCCTATAAAAACACGTCCATGTGCAAGGGGATGCAACTCTATCTCTACCATATATCAATACCATATAAATATGGGATTTGCCGGCATTTTTGCCGATACTGTGCAGCGACATTTCTATCAATGTAGCACAGGGGCTATTATGAGGAGCCCAGGAACTGCACCCGGCCGGTCCATTATACTGACACTGATGAGTCAGGCGTTTTGCCCCGAGCGTTAGGAGGCAAGCCGCTACTACAAACTTTAAAATCTGTCTTTTAACCGGCCGGTGTATGAACCCGCGACCTCCCGACAATCGATATTTTTCTTCAACATGATTCTTGTCACTTTTGAAAACCCTTCTTGCCGTTTAACCTTTTTTTTAAAAAAAACAACAAAAAAAACAACAACAAACAAACGTTTAATGCTCCATATTTCACAATACATTAACTACGTCTTTACATTTAAATCAGAACATCAATTGTCTTAAATTTGGACTTTATTCTTTATTTTTTTTACATAATTTTTCTTTTGAACTAACATTAAGTTATTATATATAAACAGTCTGAAACGTGTTACTTTGTTCCCACAGATGTTATGTTAAGTTGGTATTGTATGTGTGCTCATTGTTTTCTTCTTGTGTGCGATAATGAAGCAGTAATTAAAATTATTCGAATTACTGGTCGTGTCGTACAATGTTCGCTTATCAACGATAACTTGCAGTCAGTTCGCTTTAATTAACGAAAGACTCGTTAATTTTTGACGTTCATCTGTGGATGAGTATTGGCTCGTTTAAAGTCTCGTGAAGTCTGAAGGGCTACACAATATGCTTCAAACGGTCCAACACGGTCCATCAATCGATGAACGTCAAAAATCAACGGTTCAATCATCATATTTACATTACATTTAGATTCAAGTGGAATCAATTCATTTAAGTATTTATAATTACAACCTCGATTATCTCTTTAAGACACACCCTGTGACTTCTTGTAGAAATATATCAAACGAATGACTTTCTCTGCGCGTAATAACGTTCTTTGTATTTAAGCCTCGCCCACTCCCAGAAACAAAACAACAAGAAAGCAGTTCCTCATTGATACTTCTTTAAATGACACTGTTATACATTTATTTGAGGAAGACGTGTTGAATGAACAATTGCTGAATGTTCAACTCTGAAAAATTGGATTTTTAAAGCTTTGGATGAATTCACTAACCTCCAGTGCCATAAAGTGCGAGGCAGCCAATGCAGGTATTGTTTATTGTTTTTCTGAATCTGCCATTCTGGTCTTTCTTCGGTTCTTGCTCTATTGTTTGACTGCCCATTGAACACAAGCTTCTCGAAGAAAGACACACCGAGATTCAACATTTCAGCGTCTTCTTCTAATGCAAAGTCTAATTTTAGCAAATTAATGTTTTCAAACATCCGTATTTGGGCTATTGAAGCTTTGAAATGTTTTACAAACGCCTCTACCTCTATGAAATTATTTTGACGTCGTGTTTACGTTTATTCGTGAAAATTGTCGGCAGTAAAATTTGCTCCATACACCTAGCCAATCAGCAATCAGGAATGTTGGCTTCGTCACACTGTAGTTCATCGAGAAATGAACGTATTTGTATGTATAGTTCATAGCGGTAAACATTTTAAAGGTTTTTATCCCACAATCTCTGTAAATATCGGTTGATATAACCAATGTGATAAAGATGAGCTTTATCAACCGATATTCGCGCAACTGCTCTAAGCCGGACTACTTTTTTGACGAAACAATCAGGAATGTTTACGAGAACGAAAATAATTTATCCTGTAATTATGCTTGTGGTCACCCCAAAAATGTCCATAATATAAAGATTGGTTAAATAGAGCAAGCGAGGCCATTAAAAAAAGGGATGAGCGCGGTTTCGATCTCTGTCCTGCAGAATTGAAAATTTAAGTAGCGGCGTCTTAACCGAATGAGATAACCGGACAGTTGAACGCGATATGTCTAAGTTTTAATTAACACTGATATAGAAAATTTGAAATAAAAAATATGTAGAAACTCTATTAATCAAAATGTACACATTTTCAATTCAAAAACTTGCAAAAATATGAAACAACATGTAATACAGGAACATGATTAAAACTGTTTAGGAATAGTAATAAAATCAATAAAAGTACAAATTTGTAGTCGGCAAAATTAAAAACAAACAACAAAAAATGTCAATTAATGAGTCCCTGTTGTTTTGATGGTATTTGGTGTAAAGTTAAAGAATGTGACGAAGATTCGTGTGAAAACCTAAGCAGTGTTGTAGAGATGAGCTACGAGGATTACGAGGCAAAATTTGTCATTAATCCCAATAGTTTTGAGGAGGAAATTGATCTTGAATCTGTGGCTGTCTCAGAAAGCAGCAATCAGCTGCCTAATCGGAGGACAGACCCTGATGATCAAATGTCGTAACATGATGAAAATTCAAATGGTTTAGATAGAACTCAATCTTTATTTGAAGCAAATACAGCTGAATGTACAGATCTGGACAAATGTGCTAATAAATCACAGATTCTAGAATTTAACATGAACACCAGCACACCACCTCCAATCCCACCATTACTCCAAATTTCGCAAGTCACCCTGTCACAACACAACTATCTTCGCAATTTTCAATGGTATATTCAATGTTCAGATTTCAATGTCATCAACAATTAAAATCCACGAGCAACTGTTTGTTACAACCACAAACACACACAAACCTCGAATGTAATTCGTGTATCTTAATGGCATATGCGTAGCAACTGTTATGTTACACGGCCTTGACATTACTCACTACATGTATAACTTTATCAGAGTGTAATTTTTGTTGTTGTTATTTTCCAACCATTATTTTTAATTATCGTAATCAATAAAATTACAACCTTATGTATAGTGCAAATAACATTAAAGAAATAACATGTTTATTGTCTTATTTTTTATTTGAGAAATATTAACTATTTCTTATAGCCGAATTACTCTATGCACGCGCATGAATTTCGTGTATTCCATTAGAATGTCAGATCATGTAGGGGAGGAGCCGTAGCGGTAATTTTTTCCCTTTTTAATCCATTTAAAAAACTGTTGATGCAGGGATAAAAAGAATACTCGGCAGAGCCTCGTGCTTTCTGATTTTCTTAGCCTCGCATGATAACATTTATCTATATCAACACTAACCTTGTAGTCTCTATATATTATGTCTGTGTCTTGATTAATTCGTATGGCGGTTTACATGTATATTTATAAGGAAACCACAATGTGTGACACTATAGAAATGCCAGTTTAATTTCATGCTGCCACTGATAGTATTGCTTGTTAAAGAGATTGTATAGATATAAGCTATTTTATTTTGTACATGATTAATGTAATATGTGTATACGTAGTACCAACGCTGCATAATTCATTGGATTTTATTGCAAAGTGATGTCACTCTACTCTGTTAAGTTTATTATTTAGTATGGGCTATAATTTCTTTATTATACTAAACAAATACCCGTTTTATCTGACATCTTATTTATGTTCTATTAAAGAAAACTCAAATGGAACACATTTATGCTTAAATTACTTTATAAATATATATGTTTCGTGTGATACTGTTAAATTTATGTTACGTTAAAATTAATTTATACTAAAGTTAAGTTATAAAATACTAAATACATGCATACTTATAAAGTTAAAAGCTGCTCATAGTATGTAAGGGTCATGTCACATCTAGCAACAATGTGTGCTTTTTAGTACTGTTTTCTGCTGTTTTCATGTATTTCTTTGTGATCGTTTTTCTATCATATCTTTCGAATAACAACATTTTAATTAATGCACATAATAAAATGTATACCTTTTAAATTTGTGTAATATAGATATATATTCATATAAAATCCAATAAAGATAACGTGACAATTGTATTTTTCAGTTTTATTGACAATTATATCACAAGCAACATGACAATATTAAAATAAATAATTTTGGCCTACTGTTCTTTACCAAATATCTGCAATAAAGGCTGCATGAATTAAACTTTATATATTATTTTATTGAATAATGAATAACCGAGTTATAACCAGTGGTGGTCAGGCAGTTTAGCGTGCTCAATTATAGCAATCTTTTACTTCTTATTCAATAATAGACTTAGAACCATCCACCGCTTACGTCCTCGTATTTCTCCACCTTTCATGAATAGGCAAGACATTTGCTGGACATTTAAACCCCGCGTCATAAATGGAAATCATCAAATGGCTCTGTTCTGAAAACATATATGGTGGCCACTGTGATATGTTTGGTCAGACTAGCAGTATATTAAATAAATTGAAATTTTAAACATGCATAATGCACCGAAATGTAGATGTGACACTATCTGGGCGACACCAGATACTGATTTCAGTTACAAAGTCAGTTCTTGAACACATTATGGAACACCACGTATACAAGTGCTTTATAAAGCAATTGTAACGCAGTCATTTTAATACCAAGAAACATGTTCACCTTAAGTGTAAACTTTAATTTTGTGAGGTATACATAAGTTTATTTGCTACCGAATCTTCTTTTCATTTGTGTCAATACATGCACAGTATGGCTTGACCTGATTTGGTAAGAATATATAGGTTAACCTTAGAGTAATTAACCGCTCATATTTTACTTTGTAGAACATGCATTTGAGAAGAATAAGTCCATTATGTTTCATACAAATTAAATTACAAACTGCGTGTTTTCAAGAGTCATAAATTACTTATTAATGTTTTAACATGCCTTAAAATGATAAAATGACCTAAGTCACTTGTTAAATATACGTTTACTTAATTTAAAAATGTCTTAAAAGTATCTGTACTCTGTAAGATCACCTTCAGAAAATTCCTTGATTTTTATACGACAAGGAAATTTACTCTCAATTATTGTGATTATACAAACCTACCTTTTAACTTTTACTTGTATCTGTTGTTGAATCCAATTAAATAGATTTCCTTCAGAAGTACGTTTTACATTAAGCTTGAATGAAGCATTTGCATTTTCTTAAATCCCAAAAAACAAAACAAAGCAAAAACAAACAACACACACACACAACAAAAACACACAAGCCAATTGAAGAATAACAGATGTGTTCTCTAGCTGGGCCCATATATAATTATGGTTAGTCAAAAGTACCATTAACTGAAAAGATAAAATATTAGACTCAAGAAGAAAAGTACTGGTTTCTCACATCACCCTGTTCACATTTATATTCATCGCTTTGCTTTAGTTCACTTGATTACAATGTAAGAAATAGACTTCACAATTACAGAATTTCTTTAAAAAAACCCCATTTATTTTAGATCTGAAAAGACATTTTAGCATTTAATAATGGTTGAAATTATTGTTTTCCGAATACATTGTAAAACCCTCTATAACATTGTATGGTAACAGAAATATAATTAATGAATTATCATAAAAAGTATAAAAGATATAATGAATTAATTATAATGAGAAATAACTGGTACTAGTCAACAACAGACTTATTTTGTTTTATAAGAATGTGACTAAGAAAAAAGATATATCTATTTAAAATATATATTCACTTTACCTCTTAATTAAGATGCATGCATATTTATTAAGGCTAACGTGCAAAAACATTTATTCAAATCTTGGCTTAGTGATAGTCTTCAATATAATTATGGTGTAAAACTGATTTTACCAGTAAGTTATGAGCAATACATTAAAATACACATGTTTACAAGCAGGCTTCGCATGAACTTTACATGCTGAACTCAATAATGAAAATTCCATTGAAATTACATACAAAGTCGTAAAATATCGAAAAATAAATAAATTAATACAAAACTTGAATCAATTATTGTTAGACTAAGAAAGGTGTCTATTTAACTTTTAAAATGTTCAGTTTGTTTGAATATGGCTTTTGAATGAAATAAATTCTAATAAACTTTTCGGAATTTACTTTTAGATTCTTATTAAGATATATGAATATTCATTTTGGCTAATTAGCATAATTAATAGTTTCAAAACTAAGTTTAGTGAAAGCGTCCATATAAGGAACGAAACAAACGTTATTCTTCAAAGTTATGGTTCCTTATAAGCAGACTTCTAGCCAAATTATGCATTAACATTAAATGAGCAAAATTTGGACGACAATATCTAGTGAAATCATAAAGAATAGTTAAATGAACCAATTTATATAAAACTATAAAACAACATTTGTTAGACTAATAGGGGTATGTATATAACTCGAAAAACTTTAGAGGTACGTTGAATATTGCTTTGAAATGAAAAGAATCTAATCAACTTTTTAAAAATTAAGCCTATTTTTAGAATCTCATTAACATTTTTAAACATTCATAAGGGCCTATTAGCATAATTGACACATGTCCATAATGGCCATTCAATAAACTTTAATTGAGTTGTAAAATTCTATCGCCATTTTTAGAAAAGTTGTGAGCGTTTTTCTAAACATACAGTTCTATAAAATTGCATGAGGGTTGCCATGGAAAACATTAGTTTTCATTTAGCCCGAATGAGTCTATTTCTGAGTACATTGGAGATTCTGTTTCTAGACACCCTAACGAATATTTTGGCGCCCATCAAAAAAAAAGTCTAGGTTGGGGTGGGTGCGCGGTAACCATATCCAGCTGCCGGTTTATTGAATCGTTTCATCGGCTTTTCTTTCATTTTTTGGCCCTCGTCACATCGTTGTTTTGCAAACATTTAAGGTTTATCGTCTCATCACGCGGCAAGCTAGCAAGGTTCCTCAATTCTTCATATTGAAAAGCATGTTAGTTGTAGAGTATAACCCTGTATGCTAAACCCCGTCTGGTTTTCTTACCATTGATTCTTACAAGTAATCAAGCATTCCCGTTCCGTGTCTTAAAATAAGTCGGATAAATCTCTAGTTTCATGTTTTTTTGTTACACATAACATTTTAGGTCGGTTTGATACTTGGTCTTGGTCAAAGATAATTAAGACTTCAAATGTTGTTTTAAGATTAATGTTTATTTATACACAAAGTCATGTTGCCAACTTGAGGAAAGCAGACATGCAAGAACATGTAAGCACAAAGTTTATGACCTCACAATAGTAGTTATCTTACAGCTAGTATGACAGCTTCGTATGCATGACAGCTGGCGTCCTGATTTACAGTACGTGCACAAACAGTGAAAATGTGAAATATCAACATGAATAAGAAGATCGTGTTGGGGGGGGGGGGGGGGGGGGTGAGTGGTGGTGGTGGTGGTGGTGGTGGTGGTGGGGGGGGGGGGCAATTGCATACAGGCCATTGTATTGGGGGCTTACACGAAAATATTTGAAGTTAAACTTTTAAACTTGAACAGCCTGGCAAACAAAAGCAAACAAACAAACAACAACAACAACAGCGACTACTCAGCTTAATTAGCCCTAATCAATACTGGAGTTGGTTTAACATTCTCCTCGTTACCTTTTCAAATACGTATGTATGTTAGAAAAATAATTCTTTCTGTGCAGCCTGTAAGTGGACGGATAAATCTACAGAGTAAATAATGTGTGGGACCTCGGCCAGAGTAACAAAAGTCTATAAACCTTTGTGTGCCACGTTTTCAATCCTACAGGTTGCTTTGATAAAACACCTTGTTTATTTATCATCTTTTCCAGCCAAGTAGTGTGTCTAATTTCGACGATTTATGTAAGCAGACTAGGCCTCTGTCTTTGTACTTCTTAATCCAATAAACCTTATCTTTATATTTGTACCTGTGTAAATCGGTCATGACCACAAGGGGAAAATGTCGCCTATAACCCTTGACACATTTACTACACCCTGGTAATTATGTTTATGACTTTGTTGAAATATCGTTACAGATGTAAGACGTGCAACGTCTTTCTGTTGTGATGTAGGGTTCTTGAAATATTATGATAAACTATATATGTAGCGTAGATGCTCTGAATTTCGTTATAGTTGCAACTTGTTCAAAGATTGAGCACTGATAATTTGAAAATAATAATAATAAAACTTCCTACATGTGTTAATCTCTCCTTGTTTCACCTATATCCAACTAATTTAAGTTTTAATTATTTGTTCTGAGTTATAGAAAAATGCAATATGCCTAACAATCTGTGTGTAGACCGCCATATTGGAAAATTATCCTATTTCCGTAACCTTGACCTGTAAAGCTAAAGAGTGTATAGCAGTTCAAAGTGTGTTCCACAAGATGAAAACAACTAGAAATATTTTTATCTGAAGACATACAAGTAGCATCTATTCCCTTAAATAAAAATAAGTGGTAAAATGATAATAACAGCCCAGCTCATATTTAATGCACATATTATAAATAATACAATATTGGATTATGTGCATCTTGCAGACAAACAATACTAAATGTACACATTTTAACACCACTTTTGTTGGACCGAAGTTAACCATTTTCAGTATTTAAACACTCTTTAATTATTTCCTAGAATTTATTCGGTGTTAATGTGGCATAGGCAAATGAATGTGCCAATATGTCTTACAAGCCTTTGCTTACAGAAAAGCATAAGTTGTGTCCAATGATCACACCCAACATGATCACACTTTGTCCATTTCACAAACACCAGGGACACAACATTATTTAGCTCTTCTGGCTGAAACCTCTTACATACACAACACTTATCAGATTCTTCTGTTTCATCGCTAAAGTCACTTAAAGGGAGGGTCTTTTTTTAGGGTCCTGGTTAGGGTTCTTTGGTCAACCTCTTCATGAAATTTAGAATTTTATTTTCAACAATGTGGTAAGTAATACATTTCCCCGATACAATTTTAGTTAATGTATGTTTCTATTGCTTTCGACTTTCATACTCTATCTTTTTAACAATGAACTGCTGGTCAGCTAGGAAAAAATGGATTACAAGGATTTAGCTGTTGAGATGCTTTCTTTGAATCAATTGGCTAATACGCCTGTGCGGGCTTGAGAACATCCTTTGAGATATCTGATAGTTTGAATGGAAATATCCCTGTTTTCGCACAGGCTGATCTCAAATTAAAAGATGACAAACCGACTGTATATGCTGAATATGCTAACTTGCGCACATACTATACCTAGTTAAGAGTTATACACTCTTTGTAGCGGCCCAAAGCAGCCAACATCTAACGGTTGCAAAAAGTGACTGGTATGTGCTGGAATGACAAAGAGTACAATATTTCTTTAGCCCAGTTGATAACAGGAATGTTCACATGAAACACCTGCACCTGCAAAGACTTTTGGGGTCTGTGTTCTGTCAGGACACCCTCATCATCAAAGTTAAAAGTGAGTTCAGGCTTGTCAATTAGACCATTGGCAGTCATGACTGTGTCATGACTGTGTGGAGGTTCGCAAAATAATCACTGACTAACTGTTGTTTCTTTTGCAAGGGCTCTGGGTGTCAGAGTTTTCAGTTCTGGCCACCTAATTTTAGGACCACTATACTATTTTACTGATAATGGCTGACCATGTGGACGTTTTCCAAGGAATTCTGCAAAGTTGGATGCTTTTGCCGTAACTTCAGGGCCGGTATACCCATATCCAAGTGAGTAATTGATTTTAGATATCAACAAAATAGCCTCTTCATCTTTGGTAAAGAGAGACTTTGGGCCAGACCTGGTTGTTTCAATATCTACTTTGCTCAACATCCTGTTTCTCAATGTTTGAATAGGAACATTAAACTGAATAGATGCCCTTCTGATCGACATGTTCTTGTCTCTGACAGCTGTGTATGCATTTGTGAGAGTTGAAGGTAAGTAACATCTACACTTAGAGGCGGCTTTCACAGGATTAACCTTAAACAAAATAATAAATGTGATTGGGTTTCCTTAAAAAGCCATATTTTTCATAAAAATAATTGGTAGTAAATTTTCTTTGGAAGGTACAGACTTTCTGAACTGGACAGTATAGATAAAAACAAATTCTGACTGACATCAAAATAAAAAATATATATACTTAGAGGTGGCTTTAAAGCATCAGTTTACTTCTATCAATTTAAGAGATAGTCAAAAATATATAAGAAATAGACATTTTGAATTGGACTGTAGTTTGTTTTTGTATCAATACACTAAAAAGAAAACAAAACCACTATATCATGTGACAATCATGTCATTTATGCAGTAGACGTAGAAGCATCCCTCTGTGGTTTTGTTTTCTATTTAGTGTCTCAGAGGTAGGTAAAAAATTCTTGTTAAGAGAAAGCAAAAAAAGGAATAATTTAAGTTACTAAAAATGGGTACAACCATAAACATATTTGTTTATTTACCTGTTTGAAGCGCATTTTAGTGGATGACAGTTTTGACAGTTGAGTCAGACAGCTGCTTGTTTACGCACAAAGTGATGACATCATTAAAAAATCTCGTGAAGTGCCCGCGAGAGATTTCTAACATAATGGAAATAGAAATATAGCGGAAATATGAATGCCTACGATACTTGCCAAAAATATGATATGTTTAATTTGTTTTAGTTTTTATACTAATGAATCATTTCTTACTTCATGTTATCAATTTATGCAGATCGAGTTAATTTTACATTGTTGTGGCATTTGTATAAAACACCCACATGTAATTTTCTATGCAATTTAGAAGATAGACTTGCTCTTATTTCCCCTTCATCAGTGTCCACATCACTGATGACAATTAGGTCTTCTTTTCCGTCACGCTGGATGTTGTAAATGCTAAATGGAAAGAATTTGAGATATATCTATTTAACATGTTTTTACAAAGACAAAGTGCTAAATAATTATTGTAGCACTCTTTCAACAATTGCTTTAAATAATTAAAACAACAACAATAACAACAAAGTAGGCTGCATACATATCTACGTTGTTGCAAACTTAAACAAGTTTTAAGAGTTTTAATAATACAAATAAGAACAGAAAGAAGTAAAACCCAAACATGTTGGCTAAACTTCCTTTTTTCATCAGTGTCTTCACAAACACTGATGACAATGATGTCTTCCCCATTTTACTGGTTATTGTAATTAATGAATGAACAAAATGATGTACCTCTTTTACATAGACCATGGTGCTAATTGAGTTTTTATTAAAGTTGCCGTGTGTGCTACCTCTGACATTAAAATAATCATTCTTACTTTATGTTATTACTTGTTATAAATATTGTGTTAGATGATTTTTATTGTTAATTTTATACGCTACTGACTTCAAGTGTCTATATTATTACTTGGTAAGATTCTCTTGTTCCACTATAACTACATTTGTTTTAAGTATTGTTGAAATAGTTTTGTTTTGAAATAGTTTTGTAATCTTCAACAAGTTCTTTTTAAATAATTAAAAATAATAGCAATATAAGTATTTTTATTAAAATAACTATATCCTAAAAAGTAATAATTTATATGCATAGAAAAACTAAAAGAAACAAACAACCACAAACCACAATGTACCACAAACACATGAACTATTGCATGCTGTTTAGAAGAAAAGTCTTTCTTTGATCTCAACCACTTTTACTATATCAAATTAGTTTAATTTATAGTCCGCCACAGTAACAAGAATGCTTTTTATTTACCGACTTTATTGTGAATGATAATTATGAATCCTTTTATAAAAAGCAAAACTTTTGAGTTGTTTACAGCAGTGTTAACAAGATGTTTCCAATTATTTCACAATCATATCACTGTTTATGGGACTAGTATTTTACGGTTTGTGTAATTTTGTATTATTTAGTAATCATGTTTTACTTGCATTCTGTAATTCTAGATAATGAGTCCCATAATTTGTTTGTACATTGTTGATCTATTTCCTAGTTAAAATCATATAATAAACAATTTACTTAATTTTATGCTTTTTCTTACATTCTTAGTTTGCAGGTCAACATTTTCAAAACCGTTTTAAAGTATTTGCTAATCATCTTGTAAGAACAAAACTATTTTTTTGTGATCGCAAATATTGTATTTGGGTTTATTTTCATGTTCCATAAGCATGAGCATTACTCTGAGATAGTTGCATAATCCTTTGTTTTGATTTGATTTTTAATCTGTTGTTCAGTGCAATCAATACTCATGTAAATCGTAAGTATTACATTAACTATTTCTGTGTTTATTTCAGTTTTTGATGACTTAAGCCATTTTGATAGACATTAGTAGTTCACAAGTATTCTTTAATTGTGGAATAGCAACCAAGTTATTTCATTGACTATAATCATCAGATAAAGACATTTTTACATATCTAAAACAAACCTTTCATTTTTTAATTGTACATATCAAACATTTGGCGCTTGGTTATTTGCACCACTTAACACGTTGAAAAGATAGTCACGGGGTGGTTTCTCAAGTGAATCAAATTTTCTCAAAGTCGATAAGGTATTTTTATCATAAGCGGCTATGATAACATATTTGTGGATCACTGACCTCAAAAACTGTGCAAAACATGGCTCATTTTATTTGGAAGGGGAATCACTCTTGCAGTACTACAAACTCTTTTTATTATTGATCTTCGAGTTATTTCTCTTGATGATATTTTTTTACATTGAAATGAGAGGGTTTGCAGCTCTCATTAATGGCTACTCATAAAAACACTCCCTCGGCTAACGCGTCGCATTACCCATTTTCAGATAACAAACATGTGCATTGAAATTAACTCCAAAGAATAAGCAACATCACATTGAAATAGGGTAAAAATTAAATTAAATAAAAATATATGACAAAGTCCTATGAGTATTGCAACATATACCAAACTCCGAAAAGGCACAGAACAAAGGTATTTCACATGCAAGCCAAGCGAAAAGTAAGAACAAATCTGTGATGAGTCATTTAAGGAAAAAAGCAGACCCGACAGTTACCGCATTGGAACGGTCCGTCGGCAATATGGACCGACTGGGGTGCTTGAACCGGTTTTACAGAGCACTTACCTCGCACTTCCTGACGAGTTTCTCAAATGCCAGCAGCGAAAGAAAACGATCTATTTGATAACAAAATGTCCATGCGCTGATATTTTCTATACGTTATGACGAAAGTAGTGACGTCATCGAAAAATAATGTCCACGTAGTGTTCAGAAAAGGAATATGGTATTATTTCGATTTGACAAACGACACAAAAATGGTTGACCACAAAAAAAAATTAACTTTCTGAATCATGAACAAACATGACCAGAGACGAAAGACCGAATTAACTACAAAGTCATTCATTATTTGTATTTATTTTCAATAAAAAGCTGTCTAAATTTACGTTTCGACTGCAGAATATAGCAATATTAGGCAATAATTAATTTATACGCCCATCTAGCTACGTACAGCATGTAACGTTGCGACATTTAATAACATACAAAAACTTTGAAAAACAACAACAGCAAAAAACAAACACCAAACATTTGTTCATATATATTTGTTTATATATATATGCATGTCGCATGATTGATAATATTTCTAAGATTTTGCTCTGAGCTGGACTGAAAGCAACATGCAATGTCTGGGGGTAGGGTGGGTTGGGAGATTGGGGTGGAGGGTGATGGTGGACAGTGGATGTGGAGGGTTTTATTAAAGGGTGTAAAATTTTGTTGATCATAAGATGTCTTTGATCAGTGGCCCGTTTTGGAGAAGTTGTACTGTAATCAACAACAATGGCGTACGTCGCTAAAGATCGAATACATACCGCTTGCGATTGTTGATGTATACATGCACTCCTGATTTTAATTCCTTATCATGTGACAAACGTGACATGGAACAACGAGGGCGCTAAAAATTCGATGGCGCTAAAAATTCGATGGTTTGCATGGATGAATGCTATAAGAGCAATCGTGACCATTTGTTTCACATTATTTATATCAAAAATATCAATACGATACTTGGTATGGAGCAAATTTTGATTTGTACAAGTTTTACAACAATATTTTTTATATGCTGTTACCTGTTTGAGTAACTCCTAAAATAAAGGAAGAAATATTTTGAACAATGAAAATTTTAACTTCCTAAACCAAAATATACAATTAAAAACCTTTTCTGGTTTCCAATTTCAAGTTTCTCTGTACAATCGCATTTGAAATTCAGAAGTTTGTTGGAAATATATACTTTAGAAGACAGTAATTTTTAAAATGTACAACCTTATCTTTTCCAATAATACTGAGGGAAATAAATAACATTTTAATTAAAGGAAATCATTTAGTAAAAGAAAACAACAACACAAATGTAAAGGTGGCGGGACTAGAATAAAGGTCTATGAAATTCTCTGAAAATAGACAGAGCGGCTTACATGTGCACATTTTAGTTTGAATGAAAACATTTTTTATTTAGTTACGGTAGAATTGATGCGTTGATCCATCATATAATCTGAGGTGTATATAAAAATTTTAGCCATTTCATGAAACGGCTGATTTCACAGATTGGCTGTAACATATATACATGTACCTGCAGACGATTAGGGTAAAGTGTATTACTGAATAGCTTCAAGGATTTTGAAATGCTTTCTCTTATGCCAACACTACCTTAAACTTACCAATCAAAGTACAAATCGCGGCCAGGTCATTCAGTAAAGTCGGTTACACTTAAGACATAATCACGAGGGTTAGCCTTTGTGGTAATAGATACGTTCGATTGTTATCGATAGATATGGCTTTAGTTCACAATAATGGAATAGGGAAATCATCTAAACGGGCATAGCTATTTTTGTGTAGGGCATTGTTAAATTGTGCCATTTTCTAATCTCTTGTGTTATTAAGTTTAATGGTTTGTGTTACCTTGTCTTGAAATGTTGAGGTCAAGGTCACTCTCCACACCCACACCTTACATACAGTTGTATTTATAATTACAACAGTTGGCAGAGGTTTAAACAGAAACAATAGACATATTAACCAATTTGGGGGAACGGTGCAGCAAAACATATGCTGTAAAACGTATGCTATAAAAAGAATTTATATGCTATTACAATATGATTATTTTTTCGTTTTTATGCAAAGGGACACAATGAAGGACATTATAGGGATTTTGCTGGAGGCAGACCGTAGACATTGACCTGGAAGAACGCCAGGCGTACCGCAAGACAGGCGGGAATGCTTTTTACCGTATGTTCTTCGTTTTGGCCGGGACTCGAACCCACGCCACGAGAGGCTAAAGATTAAGAGAAATTAAAAGTCTGCGCCTGTCCGCAATATAAAGAAAAGATCATCAAATATTGTCAGACCAAACGCATTCATTGGGTAAAAAGTAGTAATGTGTAAATTGTTCCATGGCCTAAAAAGTCATTTTAGCAGACACCACTGAAGGTTGTTCCAGATTTGTAAAATTTTATTTCACTAGAGTAAATATTTTTTACGACAATGTATATTTTTATTGTTTCAAGAAACCCTATCTAAATTACGTTACGTTGTAGACGCAGTAACTGGGATTAAATTTTCTTACGTTCTTCACATGATTCAATTTATAATCATTATTTTTTAATGCAAACTAATTGTAAAAAGCACACTTGAAAACAGGATAATAAACAGTAATCATGATAACTTTGGGAATGTGTATTTTAAATTCTCCTCAATTGTGAATTTTCTTTTGTTCTAACTCTTTTTGTAATAGATCAAAAGGCAAAAGTAAATGTTCGTTCCAAAATTTGCAGATTAGCGATATGACTTTGGCATACAACATGGATGAAATGTGTGTTCCCTTTCTAGTTTCCGTATTACGCTTACCAACAGCGACTTGAGACGTATTTTTTTTTAAAGCTAAAACCCTGGAACGAAACAAAAAGTCCGTATATAACACATTAACCGTTTATTTTGTTTTTGTTATGGTACCGATTCTATGCCAATAATTTATTATATAAGACTTAGTATACTGCTGTTTACAGGAAACTTTATAGACCATCGAGCGATTTGTATTACCAGTGAACTATTTTGGGGCGGTGTCCCTTGCGACAGCGTTAAGAATGATGAGAAAGCTAACTTTCGAAGGCACGAATGATTGACCTTATATGACCTTTTACTCGTGGCCAGTCTTCGTAACTATGAATGTCAAAGGAAACTAGACGCGCCAATTGTGTCCGGGTATTCTTCAAAATAATGTTAACACTGGTGATGTAATCTGCTTACACGTGATGCCAAATGATTGTATTGTGTAATTTAGGATATACAGGGATTATCAATTTATGTGTTAACAAAGCCGCGCAAGAATATCGCTCGCTGACTAGAAGAAAGTGACAAAGAGAATGTTATTATGCAAAATGTCATTTGGACGAATGTTGCACTGACTGGGCGTTATTTATTATGCCGAAACATTTGCGATAACCCGCGCGGGACCTCACTGCCGTCTGTGACTATATACTAGGTTATGAAAGAGGTCATTCCCATTATCTATGGTCCAAGGTAGTTCATATTTTGTAAGCTCGAAGCATCTCAGTCTAAAGTTGCCGCACTCGTTAGGAAGAGAATGGTTCTTTCCAGATTTAGATTAAGATCACAGTAGTGTAGTGTTAAGGAAATAAATAATTGGGAGTTAATTTCGAACTGAATTCCGTGTATTCTGGCCGCGTCCGTTAGCTGTTACGAGCTAGTATTTAAGACCTACCTTTCGTTAAGCCGCGGTTCAAGCACGGGCAGCGACATACCAAAGTCGTGATATTAGTTGTGGTATAACTCCCTTGTTAAGCAGTAACGATTGGATGATAATTACAACAACAGCATAATGACAATCTTTAATCTCATTCCACAATGGACGCCCTAAAAACCTACCATTGTGTTAAAAAGGAGAGACCGCACGAAAGAGACATTTACTGAATTGAGTTTGGTTGCCCAGGAGAGAAAAAAACAACAACGTCTGTGACGTCAACGTACTGGTACATGATTAACAGATAAATACGGTTAGTACGAATTGCTGATGAATATCATGAATGTTAAATATAGTTAAGAGATGAGAAAAATGCAATGAAAGGTTTAGATTATGTTGAATCATTGTCAATTGTTCATTATCACTTTCATTATTGATAAAAGTGAGGACTATTTTATAAATAACACTACTCACTTTTAAAGTAACATAATAGAGACACAGTGTATTTGATATTAATGAAATATTTGGTATATGTTGACAAATATAACATGGCTGGGAGTTGAGATACGCACAGATTCACAAGTCACAACTGTCGCATTATCTGGGTGTTTATACTGTTTACTTGAAAATATAAAAATAAAATTTGAAATAAAATGACAGGAACGGATGGATCATGAATTTAAAACACACTTTTAAATATTTAGTAGAACTTTAAAATGCGCAGTACCATAGAAAAAATTATCCAAATTTTAAGGAAAAAACATGTATTTCGCTTAGGCGTTGTACTGTCTCTAATCTTTTTAAACTTGCAATTGAACGATTTAATATTGAAAAAAAACCTACAATTGAACAAAGGCCCAAGATAAAGGCCCATTCGAACAGTGTGCTTTTTGGGTAGCCGAACCAAATCGATGACAGACATTGAGCGGGCGAACAATTAACGACGACATTTAATGCTAGCACGCAAGCATCCTTAACTATAAGAAGATTGAAGTTTCATGTGGAGCTTTTTTGTTTGGTGTAACAGTGGCCAGCTATATGTCACACCTTGGTGTAACAGTAGCCAGCTATATGTCACACCTGTGCGCACGACGTCAGAAAAAAATGGGAGCTCAATTATGTCACTTGTATAATGTATTAAACTCAATGAGTATTGTTTACCAACTTATTGTAACCTTCGTTTGTGTAACTGTGCATCTGATATTCTGCCAAAACAAACCCGGTGCATATATGATGCAATATATTTGTGTTGGATCATTTCATATAACTTGTTTGTACATATGTTATATTGCCTGCAGTGCCTGGAATTGCCCGTTGTCTGTCTTATTTGTTCTCTTGTATAAAAGCGTATATCATAATCGATGAATGAAAAAAACAACAACTATAAACTGATAATTATTGTGAACTTATCTATAAGTGACGAGAACATTCCGGTGAAAAATATGTTATATTTTCAGGCTTATTATCTGTATTGCAGAGCATAAGTTCACTGAATTATTTAAATCCACATGTTCGCACTGTTCTTGTCAAACTTCAAAGTTTATATGACACTAACGAAATCTCCTTCTGTTGGCATCCTAGTCATGTAGGCATGAGAGGAAACGAAGATGCAGACAGGGGTGCAAAATCTGCCTCAGCTCTCACTGAGACAGATCTTTGCATCCCACACACTGATTTTAAACTACTTATTAACCGACATATTTTAACTAAATGGCAAACAAGTTGGGACAATATTGTTTGTAACAAATTACACGTTATTAAACCTAACGTCGGTGCCAATGTCTCTGCTTGCAGAGAAAGTCGCTGTCGCATTGGATATACTAGGTTAACTCATTCATATCTTTTAAAAAGAGAAGTTCAACCTTTTTTAAACCGTTTGATGTGTTGACCTGTTTTCAATTATATTTTTAACCTGATAGTATTTATATTTTTCTATATTTTACTTGCGTAGTTTGGTTTTAACCTGATTGTGCTCTATTCACAATTAACTTTGTATTCGGCGCCGTATGACTTGTTAAGTGTCGGTGTGCCGTAAAACCCAAATAAATAAATAAATAAACGACGAGTAAACTGACCCCAAATATCCGACATGCGGCCATTTATTGAGCGTCCGTTAGCACACAGCCTAGAATGGAATCATTTATACAGGTCACAGATAGAGATATTTCCTAGCCGAAAAAGCAAGTGACGAGTGAATCAGAAACATCCAAAGGTATATAATTGTAAGTACATGTCTGTTAATCAGAACACGATATAAGTATCTACATATCTACCTGCTAAGCCCGTCTTGGTGATGCCTGTGTATGTCCAGACCAGAAAACTCTGTTGTGGAAGTAGTCTGTGATCGTCATTTATATCATGCTGAGTTGATTTGTTTTCATGCAGTTGTTTGCCAAAAACAAAGCAACCGGGAATAAGTTAATAACAGATAAAGCATGCTTAGGATTAATTGCTGAAAAGGGAAAGCACCAGTGTCGTTGTCACATCGTTTTTAATAGTTTTATTATTTCCCTTTGTTTCGACCTCACTAAGAAGATAAATCCCTGCTGTTTACTTTACATTTTGATACATAACTAGGTGGATTATACATGTATGTTGAGACAAAACATAAATATTAACTATAGTCTATTTTTAACGTCATTCTACGCGTTTATACACATCATTTTCTCTCCATTCTTGGAAGCCATTCTTGTTTGTATGTTTTAAACTTTTTCTTATTTAATCATTCCTTTAACATGTTTAATTTAATTTGATCATGCTGACACTTGTCTACAATGTAACGTTGGACTGTATTTATTTCGTTTTTACATACTTCCTTTCTTAATCTTACCTCAAACAATACGGCAATATTAACAAAACTTGATAACAACAAATAAAATAAGTTAATTTAGTGAAACGTTAATAACCACTTAGGCTGAGACCCTTCGAGACTTGTTACTTCGCTTCCAGTTTTGCATAGATGTTATGTTAAGTTGGCTTTTAATGAATTTGGGGCGGTGTAAATTTGACCTTGTAAGCGATTAAACGTGTGCAAATAACTGTCACCTAAATATGATTTTGTGGTAAATCGATTGCACAACGCATTCGGAAAGCAAGCAGGTCTTCAGCTGCAAAACAAACACCTTTTCTAAATACATAGATTATTCATAAGGAAAAAAGTTACAACACAGTCAGTATCATCTGATTTTAAAAACTGTTATATCAAATACTTTCCAAATGATTGTATTTTTACGAAAATAAAGTATATCAGTTGCCTACAAGTGCTAACGCGACCAAAAGACACTGAGTTCAAAATTAACTCCCTGCTATTTATTTCGTCAACACTAAATCCCTGTTTTACATGCCTGCTATTTATTTCGTCAACACCAAATCCCTGTTTTACATGCCTACTATTTATTTCGTCAAAACTAAATCCCTGTTTTACAAGCCTGCTATTTATTTCGTCAACACTAAATCCCTGTTTTACATGCGTGCTATTTATGTCGTCAACACCAAATCCCTGTTTTATATACCTGCTATTTATTTCGTCAACACTAAATCCCTGTTTTACAAGTGTGCAATTTATTTCGTCAACGCCAAATCCCTGTTTTACATGCCTGTTATTTTTTTCGTCAACACTCAAACTCTGTTTTACATGCCTGCTATTAATTTCGTCAACAATAAATCCCTGTTTTACATGCCTGCTATTTATTTCGTCAACACTAAATCCCAGTTTTACAAGCATGCTATTTATTTCGTCAACACTAAATCCCTGTTTTACATGCCTGCTTTTTATTTCGTCAACACTAAATCCCTGTTTTACAAGCATGCTATTTATTTCGTCAACACTAAATCCCTGTTTTACATGCCTGCTTTTTATTTCGTCAACACTATATCCCAGTTTTACATGCCTGCTATTTATTTCGTCATTACAAAATCCCTGTTTTACATGCCTGCTATTTATTTCGTCAACACTAAATTCCAGCTTTCCATGTCTGCTATTTATTTGTCAACACTAAATCCCTGTTTAACATGCCTGCTATTTATTTCGTCAACACTAAATCCCTGTTTTACATGCCTGCTATTTATTTCGTCAACACTAAATCCCTGTTTTACATGCCTGCTATTTATTTCGTCAACACTAAATCCCAGTTTTACATGCCTGCTATTTATTTCGTCAACACTAAATCCCTGTTTTACATGCCTGCTATTTATTTCGTCAACACTAAATCCCTGTTTTACATGCCTGCTATTTATTTCGTCAACACTAAATCCCTGTTTTACATGCCTGCTATTTATTTCGTCAACACTAAATCCCTGTTTTACATGCCTGCTATTTATTTCGTCAACACTAAATCCCAGTTTTACATGTCTGCTATTTATTTCGTCAACACTAAATCCATGTTTAACATGTCTGCTATTTATTTCGTCAACACTAAATCCCATGTGATCCTAACAGGTTTGCAAACCTGGCACAGAGCTGCAGAAGGCAGCGAGACTCTGCGAGGGATATAAATAACTCAGCTTAGTATGTAATGCGTAGTCAATGAAACACTAGTTCTAATATCATTTTCTTCTCCAATCTCGTGCCCCCTTCCCTTAGTCTCTAGGCGATGTTCCTGCGCGGCTTTAATAATTCACAAATGTGCATTTTCTGTATATCTTCAATATTATTACACTAACGGCAACTGTAACCCTTTGTCTCAAATCGTTGTTCTTGGCTATATGCTCTTGTATTGTGACCATTTCCGTCAAATTCGATCAATTTCGATTGTTTATTTGCTCTTGAAATACACCGCAGCGATCTGGAAGTCCTTCTTACATTAAGTCCTTCGAAACGAATGGGACTCAAACCCACGCCGTGAAAGGCTAAGCGGTCAGAGGAGTTACAAGTCGACGACTACCACTACACCATGAGCACCCCCAAATTTCCATTGTAAAAGTAAATGTTCGTCCAGATTATGTTTAGGCTAAAATTATTTCATTTCAGTGGAAACTAAACACATACAATAAGAGTCATATAAAAGATAACACTTGTGTTCAGGCCAATGTCGTATTTATATACGAGTGAATGTGCCGTACTTTTCTCTTTTTTCCATTGCAGGTAAGCATGATCGTCGCGAAATGTAATAACGCAAAGTATTTAAAGACTTCAACTATAAGATGTCGATACGAAATTGTAAGTTTTAGGACTGTTATTGACCTTTTTTCAGCAATTTCAGCTAAACGCTTAAAGTTTGTATCTTAGCCATTATCAAGTTACATCAAATGTATGTACTGTTATGTTATATTCATTCGCTGGAACGTAAATCGTCAGTAAAATGTAAAAATCAAATATCTAAATTATTATTTCGTGGAAATAATTTAATATTATATAACGTTCTAACTAAATTGGATAACGAATTATAACATTAATTACGATATAATTTCCAAAAGAGCAGCATGACGTAAGGGTCAGGACGGCAGCATGACGGAAGGGTCAGGACGGCAGCATGACGTAGTGGTCAGGACAACAGTATGACGTAAGGGCGAGAACAGCAGCATGACGTAAGAATCAGGACAGCAGCAATACGTAAGGGCCAGGACAGCAGCATGACGTAAGGGTCGGGACAGAAACATCACGTAAGGGTCAGGGCAGCAACATGATGTAAGGGTCAGGACAGCAGCATGACGGAAGGGTCAGGACAGCAGCATGACGTAAGGGTCAGGACAGCAACATGACGTAAGGGTCAGGACGGCAGCAATACGTAAGGGTCAGGACAGCAACATGACGTAAGGGTCAGGACAGCAACATGACGTTAGGGTCAGGACAGCAGCATGACGTAAGGGTCAGGACAGCAACATGACGTAAGGGTCAGGACGGCAGCAATACGTAAGGGTCAGGGCAGCAACATGACGTAAGGGTCAGGACAGCAGCATGACGTAAGGGTCAGGACAGCAACATGACGTAAGCGTCAGGACAGCAGCAATACATAAGGGTCAGGACAGCAGCAATACGCAAGGGTTAGGACAGCAGCATAACGTAAGGGTCAGGACAGCAGCATGACGTAAGGGTCAGGACAGCAGCATGACATAAGGGTCAGGACAGCAGCATGACGTAAGGGTTAGGGCTTTTTTGCAACTGACGCCTTGTACTTTATTAATTTTCTATATCGTGAATGATCTACGTCTACATTCCTTATTTATGTTATGGCTAGGAATTCAAAATTAATCTGCAATATTTGTTTTTAATCAGCTAACATAAATTGTCATTTGACTTGTTGTTGCTTCCATAGACATAATTATACACATATGTCCGTCAGTTTAAACGTATTTATTGCGACGGCAGCAATGTCAATTGTATAATTAGAACTTATAACATTGATTATAGAGATGAGAAGGGTGTATCAAACGACAGATAAGTAAGACAACTTTCTAATTTTTAATAAGCGTGTCAAATTTATACTTGTAGATGGATATAAAATATGCATATATAAGTTTAGAAAAGTAATACATTTTACAAAACAATATCACACCTGGCGTTATATAGGAGACATAGAATCATGATATAAATTGAGGTTTAAATTTGTAAAAGTAGCTTTCCACAGAAAAAATATGTATATGTATAGCAGATACACTTTCAAGACAACAATACTCCTATGCTAACTGAACAGAACAGAACAAATCTATATTCCTTCCAGGTATACAAGTATACTACATGGAGATATTATGCTATTCGCCTGTGCAAATGTATGGAATCAGCATTATGCTACCACGCTTTCACCTTGTAAAGTTAATGTACCAATCACAACAATTTGCACATTAAAACATTTGAAGAAAAGCGTCAACAGCCTTACTTTTCTCACGCAGTTACAACTTTCGAAACAAAAGCATTTTATAACGCCTGTGAAGAAATAAGTTTATAAAAGGCTAGTCAACAGTTAATTTGCATCTATCTCATTTAAGTTCCAACAGCTTTATACTGCACGATATAAAGTTCAAGATGTCGTTACAGGCTCGTATCCGGAATGTTTATTTGATAAATGTCTATAAAAAATAAGAAATATATATATACAAGATTCGTGTAACGAATATGTTATGATGTCATGGGTCATATATAAAGAATGAAACTGTAAAAGGAAAGCAGCCAAATATTATATAAATAATATAATGTATACACAATTGTCAAACCTGGCCGCCCATAAAACAAGTTTATCGATGCTTGTGTCAAAAATTGATATAATTATTAACCGCCGCATCCACCGCCTCACCCACCGTCTCCCCCTCCCCCTCCTCCGCCTCCGCCTCCGCAGCCACCGCCACCACCACCGTCTCCCCCTCCCCCTCCTCCGCATCCACCTCCATCACCTCCATCACCTCCTCCGCCACAACCACCACCACCACCACCACCGCATCCGCCACATCCTCCACACCCGCCACATCCGCCTCCATCACCCACACCACCATCACCGCCACCAACATCACCGTCACCACCACCAACTCCACCATCTCCTCCAGCACTTGTCGCTATGTCACCACCATCCTGGGCGGCATCTAATTCTCCGGCGTGTTCACCAAAATCTGCAACATGGTCGTATCCTCCACAGCCGCCACACATAGCGCATGCGTGATAACCATAGTGATGCCGAATGTAGAAGTTTGACGGTGTGCTCCATAAAAGTCCTGCTGCCAGAATGAACATCATATCGTCGGATGGTGTAGTTCTAGAAGTTCTTGTACCCCGCGTGATTGTCGTCATCACTCTCTGACCTTCTGTCCAGCCACTCGGTCGTGGGACACACAAGACGTGCAGCAGGGACACAGCGAATGCCAAGACAAGATGTTCAGCTATGGTTGTACAGGTATCATCTATTATCACAATTCCCTTTTTCAGATCTACAGACAATGATCCGAGGGTGAGCAGGTATTGCTCTCTCTCGTAACCCAGGGTGAACGTGTCACTTTTCCCCGTTATCAAACTGTGAAAGGTCACCGATAGGGTGCCATGACTTCCAGGAAGTCCACGTGTTCCTTTTCTACGTCGAGTACCTTCAAACAAGAACAATACATAATAGAAATATCCACGAAGAAGTATAAAGTCCGTGCTATCTAAATAATAAAAAATACAGCAGAGTAATTGGCTAGTGCACATCCTATTATATTCTTAACATTTTCTTTATTTATAACTTCATAGTCAATGCGGTTAAGTTCAATTACCTTCTTTTTTATGAAAACGCTAAAAGTAGACGAGTATTCGTATGCGAACAGTACCAGTGTAACTTACGTTATTAGTTAAAGACAATGATTCTTCATCGTAATTTATTTCCCACGTAATAAGGATCAAACTGGCAATGGCGTACTCTTAAAACTTTAAACGACGACGACAAAGAAAATGGATCTAGTTACGTACAGGGGATTTTTTCAATAGAGGGCGAGTCGACTAATTTTGACAATACGTTAACTTATACTTAATAACATACCACGTTATTCTCTCACCGCGTGAGTTCGAGTCCAGTTCTGGGCGACGGATTTAATGTGACAAGGTCTTCCAGCTGACATGCGGTGCACCGGTGGTTCTACCCAGTCATGTGTCTAGGGTCTTCCTCCACCCCAAAGCTAGACGTTGCTAAAAGAACATAAATGGTCGCTGCCATGTTTTTCAAAAAGAAAACAAAACAAACAAACATACCAGGTACTCCGGGTATACCCTTGCGGAAACCGACCCACTTCCCTGTAAGTATTCCCCAGTCTCCTTCGTTATTCTTGATCAACACAGCTCTCTCGCCCTGTCTTGGGTTAAGTGTTGGAATTTTCTTGCCATTTACCTGAAAAATCACAAGGTTAGTAATTTGGTAAGCAAGTCAGTATCAGGCGGTTAAATAAAATACAATGACAACTTTGCAACAGAGCTTGATTATTGTTCAAATATACATCTTATTGCATTTCTAAAGCCGATTGGCGTCAAACCAAAGACTCATGCAGAATTATAAATATGAGCGTTAGACACTTTTACATGGCATTACCTGAGTGGGCAATGGAAGTTGGTCGGAGGCGATGAGATGACCGATGGCCACCATCCGGTCGCGGTAGAAGATCTGGACGACAGACATCATCAGAGGAGCGCTGTGGATGGTGCGAGCCGTGAACAGAGGCTGACCCGTGTGATTCTTCAATCTGAAACATCACCATTGTTAAATATTTTAAATAGGCAAAATAAGCCAGTCTCGTAAAACATTGATAAGCCGTACATTTTTTTCATTTATCGAATTAAACATGCCCGAGTACCTTTTGGAACGACTTGCAGCATGATTGGAACTGACTCTTATGCTAAGTTTGGCTGTTGTTTTGTATTATTCTATATTATGTTAGGTCTTGCGTACCTGTGGGATGCAACCTGACAGTTGTTTGGTCTGCCTGGGGGAAGTCTTTCAAGGTTCACGGGTCCCCAAAGGGATTGGACTTGTTCAGGGATGATGGCTGTTTCGTACATGCCTTGTTCAAGGACAAGATAACATGGTCCTCTGCGGGGAGCTTCATATCGCAGGTTGATTTTAAGTTTCATCTCGGTGTTTATGGCCGCAGAAACCTTTATTTTACCTCCTGTCGCGTTAGCAACTGGTTCAATATGTTGCAACATGCTGACTTTTGCTGTGCCGAGCATTTGCCTATTCCTATTTCCAAAGCAACCAAACCCTTCTCTGTTAGATACGGATATTTGTATGTTGTTTGCGGTTATAGAATCGAACTCGTATTTCCCAATGTTCTGCCAGATGTACTCGTCTTGTGGTGCATCAGAGGTTTTGTTCTGGCTCGGTACCTTAAACCATTTCTTCATAACTTGATTTTCTGCACACATTTCACCATGGAGCCTCAGGTTCTTTAAATGGCTTCTGTTGCCGTGAAACTCCAGAGTAATCGCTTCAAACAGTACGTTGGCTTTCTTAGTGCACACACCATAAACTTCTGTCGGAGAAATGTTAATCAGGTAACCCGCGGAAGGTTTTCCTCGGTACATTCCGCCGAAAAGTGAAAATGTCTCATTGAATACATTCTTCCAATGTTTTCTTGTTTCCATATCAGCATTGTAGAGTTTCGATCCCTCACTGCGATCAGTGACATTATCATCATGGTTGAAGAGGTTCCCGATTATTTTCATCATGTCATTCTTGTAGGACCATGGGTTCAATTGGTGACTGTGCCACATTAGGTCAATGTCGTAGCAAGGAACAATAAACTCGTTTGGTAACAATGTTTTCATGTACAGAAACTTTTTATATCGAAGCAATGAGTCCTTGAGGAACTTTGAGTCTTTAAAATGTGGCAATGACACCTGGTAATAAAACACGCCTTGCCTTTTTGCTGCGCTTAGAATATCATACGTGATCTTTGACTCCTGCATACTTGGGTTCATATCAAATGGATGTCCGTAGTCCACCATAAATGGTTCGTGTGCATCCTGATACTTTTTATTCCACAAAATCTGTGAGTTTCTAAGAGCTTTTTCATGTTCGGCTTTGCTCCGAATGACGTGGTTCACAACTGTTTTAACAATAGCGACACAATCTCTGGAGTAGGCTCTCGGAGACAACATGTGACAGTGCCATACCCACTCGATGTCCAAGGGAGCACTGAGACACTCCTTTGGATGCTCTTCGGCCAATGGAAGCCAGAAATGTTCGTACCGATAGATGGCGCGACGAATAACGTTCGGATTTAGGAGATTCTTATCACGGGATACAGCATGGAGGAAGTCAATCTGGTTCACTGATTGCTGTTCAAGTTTTGCAGAGAATGTGTAATTAAACGCCTTTGCGACCGCCATGTTTTTCTCTGAAACAAACAAGATACGTGTGTTATATTTTGCTAAATTGCGGCATTACTAAAACTATTCTTCATACACATTTCTTACCGGCCCATGTTTGAAGTAAAGAACTGGACAACACGGCTGCAGGTTTAAAAGGAAGGCGTGCATCTGTCGAGAAGCTCCAGCTGTAGTGTCAAACCATTGAAGCTCACGCTGTCGTGATTAACCAACAAAGCTGTAGCTGTCGTGATCGAACAGCAAAGCTCCATTAGTCGTAATTAACCTTAGAAGCTTAAGCTGTCATGCTTAACCATCGAAGCTCAAGCTATCGTGATTAACCACCGAAGCTCAAGCTATCTTGATTAACCACCAAAGCTCAAGCTATTGTGACTAACAAGCCCGCTGACATGGGCACTTCGTGACATCCTAATAAGGTATTTTGCTTTTGTCTGTCTTACATCTTCATTCAATATATTCAAATACATGTGTCACAAAACTTGACTGAAAAAGGCAGTTGCTTCTAGAGTTTGGATCGAGCAGCGAGTAATGCATCTTCCTACTGCAGAGTGATCCTTCTTTCCTCTCTTAAAAACTGACAGGGTAAGAGTGTGACAAATGGTTCAATGCTCCATACACATTAAATGTTAATACACGTAGCAATCTTTCTGTACATCTCTGCCTCAGCATATCATTTGTGGAACAGATCGTAATGCAGGTTGCATATTCGGTCCAATCGAAACAAAATAAAAGTTCGAAAAGAAGAAACAACATTTATTGACATAATGTCTAATGAATAATGCGTGACATCAATGAAAGATGTTAAGTATACCGGTATAACTGAGTCTTTCGGTACATTGATCCTGGTTTCAGTAGGACGGAATAAGCCACTTACCCAATGTTTAACTCTTATTTCCATGACACCACTCCCCAATCTCATTAAAATCACATCCTAACTTTCGCTTCATTACTTTCCGCTGGTTAGGATCTGATGACATCGCATTAGGTGTCACCTCAATTTGACCTTTGATTGGCCAATGAAATCGTCGGCTGCAAAATGTTGGGGTATAACTTCATGAATATTCGCCAGATTACGGCTATTTACGGAAATTCATATTGAGCGGCAATGCCCAAGGTATTCCGATTCAAGGTGTGTCCCATTTTCAAGACGGCAGCCCCCATTGACATTTGCGATCCAGTAAAACAAACGCCAAAGAAATTACAATCGTTAGTTAATCGATGCTGTTTTTGCGGGATGTCATATCTCCAGGTTCTGACAACGGGTAGTGGGAGCAAACACACTCCAAAACAGTTCGAACAAAAACTTACAATCAATGAAGAACGCCTTCAGAATATGAAAAAGGTAGTGAAGTGTTTGTCGCTGTCTGACAACGATACCGCGGTGTAACGAGGTTTCTGAGTGGTCAAGTTTGACGTCATCGGCTCATTAATATTTATAACATAAAGGTCACTTCGAGGCGACCTTTATCGGGCTGTTATCAGAGCCTGACCAGCGGAAAGAAATGTAGCGAAAGTTAGGATGTGATTTTAATGAGATTGCCCAATCCCTCACATCATTTAGACCACTGGGCCTTACACTACTTCGACTATCCAAGTCCTGTTTAGAACGATTATTAACTACCGACTGCAATCTTGCCCAGGGATTAACATCCTGCGGTCGATCGGGGTTCGCAGCAGAATCCCAACAGTTCAACGTTCTAACTATTCAGCTATGGATATGCATGCGTAATAAGTCACCAGCGGGCAGGATAATTCTCGTATACCAATTCCGAATAACATTAGGCACAAGGCCGCACCCATAAACATTTGCATAGAACATCATATGTAGACAAGGCAATATACACATCCATGTATATACAATATATATGATTATTGCAAATTTACTTCTAACCTATTCTCCGTAATCGATATTTACTAAGGCTTCAGACTTATAGTCACGTACACGGACCACAGTCAGTATGTGTCATCTGAACATGGCGATATCAATGCCTTACAAGCGAACATCGAGAACACAGTGTGTTTTATTAAAGATTAACCAACAATGTACATGTAAATACCATCAGTAAAACAGTACAGTAAAACATATGTAAAACTAACCTTTAAATTGAAAATCTAACTTTGTGAAAACTCCCACATTTCAGTAAATCCTACCGGCAAAGTAAAAAGCCAGACCATAATAAACCGTGTGTTTACCTGCGCAATTCAGGTATGCACTGGAGGAAACAAGACACGTGAGCGACGTATTGACATTATAGGTTCAGGAGATGAGGCTGTCCGCTTTTTCTGTACAGTCAGTGATGCGTTAAAACCTGTTTTTCAGTTTTGATATTTTGAGAGTACCTTAAAGCTATTTACTCGTAAGTTAGCATTTATAAGTAGAGGCTTTTACAATCAGACCTAATTTTGCTATATTGCTCAGTTCTTAAATAAACATTATCACATCATAACATAATTAGGTGATATGCCGTGTTCAATATCTATCGCGAGCATGTTTGTTGACGTGACTTTAATATACATTAAATATATGCAAAAAGAAACACTTTTAGTTTAAAGTAAACAAGAGAGCTGCATATTACTATTATTATCACGTTTGATAATAAGCAAATAATATACAGTTGTTCAGTTATCTGGAGACGAAATCTATTTTTGCTGAAATAGTGCTGCATTCACATTGAGTAGCATTCCGTGAACACGGGTCAAGATACCACACACACTTGAGAGTTAGACAGGGTGCTTAACTACTACAATATTAAATGACACCGTATGTCTACACACGGGTTTAAACTCGGGATATCCTATACATGGGGCCGACACTCTACATATTGTTATACTAGGTTCGAATCATCGGGCTGCATAATTGCCGATCTATACGGTCGCTCATTAATTAAAATATATAATATATGCTAAAAAAGTTTTGGTGTTTAATGCAAATCAACCAAAGATGTAAAATAAAATATGCCGAGACTAACTGTTGAAGAGAAGCTAAGTCACTAATACTTGGGTCAGTCTGGTAAACTAATCTATTGGAAGTTGTTACGGAGAACAAACTAGAATAATCAGAACACAAAACAATATGACGGTATGTTAAAGGAAGAACAAGGACAAAAATTGTTTAGTTACACACACGATTCAATTCTCACTCCTACATATTTCAAACTCGCCTATCGCAATTCTATGGAATGTTTGTGTGTACTGGATATTTATAACACCGCACTCCCAATCCGCACCTAATCACGTGCCTGGACGGACTTTCCGTTCGACTAGGGTATTTCGAAATATGGAAGTGTTAACATCAAAAAGGATGTTAACATATTAAGAATGGTATATCGTAGAACAACAAATTGTGAACATCGATAACATAAGAAACTATACAAGCTATACATTGTTTCTTTTTCAATCCTACTGGTTGTTTTGATCAATCGCCTTATGCACGCAGTCTGTGCGTGTTCATATATCATATTTAGCAAGCCCGGTGGTGTGTAACATTTCGACGATTTATTTAAGCAGACTAGGCCTTTGTATCAGTTAATTTTACTATTCAAATGCATGTGTTGCTAGACAAATGGGTTGTTGTTAGCTCGTGTTGTAAATTGTCATTTCATTTTATCAGTCTATGGCATACTTGTGTACATCGGGCATGGTCACATACTGAAAAGTGTTGTTTTAATTAATGCAGGTTTTTATACAAATACTTGCAGACAGATTCCGATAGAAATACTTGGTTTATACCTAGGTCGCATATCGTTATATGTGTCATTGACGATCATCTGTTCATAACATTCAAACACAAATATGAAACCCGAAACCAATGTTGTTGTCATAATGGATCTTTTTTATAAACAATCTATTCGTAAATAACTTAAATACAATTTTGTCATACTTGTGTACACTATTACAGCCAAAGTTCTGAGTTTAACAACATGGGTTATATTTAATTGTTTTTCTTTGCGAGATATTCCCAAATGTTTTTTTGCTTGCAAGTATCTTATTTTAATTGAACAATGAATGCATACAATGTATGCGCATTGTGTAAGTATTAAAACAAAACACTTGTCATTTATTTCTTTTGTTAATGAGAAATTTAATTCACTATTTTAAGAAAATACCTCGAAAGATACCTTTACACAATATGCGAATGTCTCTGATACAGCTGTTGTAAAGAAACCCATAAGAATTAATTGAAACAAACAAAAACAAAAAACACATATAAAAGCAAACGTGAAACAAAGTTTTTTTCTGGATGTTGCATCTTAATTCAAATTAATTCCCAATTCTGACAATGGTACTGAGTTGTTTTAATGGACAATCTATCGTCAATTTAACACGCAATCTTACCTATTAAATACAAACATCGAATGATATGTCGAGAAGCATCCCTAGCTTCTAACATAAGTAGAAACATAGAAAGACGTACCGATAATTCGATGTTTAGCTGTTTGCGGACGTTCTGAACCCAGATCCCGCGGGTCCAACTTTAAAGTCATTTGTTCCTGTTTGTAAAAGCATCATGAGGAAAAACGAAACATTGATGTCTACTTCTTACTATATTAGGCTATTAATTTGACAAAAACTCAAAGATAAATACATGTATATATAAATTCGTGGTATGTCCTTATATGCTCATTCCTTTGATGTAATTGCTTTCTTTCACACCAGTGTGCAATGTCTGTTTCATGTTTGTCGCTGTTACCTCTGCAGTGTTTAATACCATTGTGCGGCATCGCTATTGCCGAAATACATGAATTTTATATAGTTACTGAATCTGTTAAATGACCAAACTTAAGGTATGTATACTTTTCTTAAATTTCGAGTATGTATTCGTTCACACATGACATAGTAGGAAATCAATTATACAGACAACTGTTTAGGACACTTCTCAGTCGAATAAGCTTATTACTACTGCACCAGAATTCTCCGAATCATACACCTGTAAATAAAAACACGATCGTTGATTAATAATATAAATTTAAAACTCTTATCTTCTTAGCACGTATTGATGGTGTTTACGCCAACATTAATGATCTTGATCAGCTGCTAGTTCCCCTGTAAGCTGTAATTGAACTGCACGTTTTGTCGATGTGTCTCGTGCAGTTATGCTTCGTGTAGTTTCATGCCACGAACTTAGCAACTATAATAGTTTAATGGCAAATACAGCATGCTAAGAATTAATGTCCTGCGAATAAAAGACTGGTTCTCGTTACTGGGGGATGACCAATGACGTATTACCCCTGTTCCTAATTATCTCCCTTACGTGTAACCTTTTTATAGAAAATTACTTCATATTGCTTCCGATTTCATTATAGTTTACCGTGTCACAATAACGACTATTTCGGTGTCTCATTTTTAATTGTAACTACTAAATAGTTTTGTCCTTGTGTTTTATGCCTGTTTGTCTTTTTTGTACAGTATGCATTGAATTTTTATGGAAAAACAAACCTTATTGCAAGATTTCACATCTGTTCACACTCTCACTGTGTTGGCGCAAATATTTATGCACATGGGTTGAACGTGGGATGCATATGGGCATGCCCATATGGGCTTTCCCTGTCACACTCCATATGGTACCAATACAAGTTCCATATGGGCGTGCCCATATCGGCTTGACCAGTTCTAGCCGATATGTGACCCATAGTGTCATGTTTGCTGGGTTATGCCAAATCAATGACGCATTAAACGATCCATAATTGGCTATATCTCCTTACCATTTCTTAGTGTGCGGTATGTTGACAACATAATATAAATATGGGATTTGCCGGCCATTTTGCCGATACTGTGCAGCGACATTTCTATCATTGTAGCACACGGGCTCTTATGAGGTGCCCAGGGACTGAACCCGGCCGGTCCATTATACTGACACCGACGAGTCAGGCGTAATGCTGTCCCCTGTGCCCCGAGCGTTAGGAGGGAAGCCACTACTAATAACTTTAAAATCTTTCTTTTCACCGGCCGGGGTATGAACCCGCGACTTCCCGACAATCGATAGTTTTCTTCAACATGATTCTTGTCACTTTTTAAAACCCTTCTTGTCGTTTAACATTTTTAAAAAACAACAACAACAAAAAAACGTTTAATGATCCATATTTCACAATAAATTAACTACGTCTTTACATTTTTAATCAGAACAACAATAATTGTCTTCATTTGGACTTTATTCTTTTTTTTTTACATAATTTTTCTTTTGAACTAACATTAAGATATTATATATAACCAGTCTGAAACGTGGTTTGAAACTTTGTTCCCACAGATGTTATGTTAAGTTGGTATTGTATGTGTGCTCATTGTTTTCTTCTTGTTTGCAATAATGAAGCAGTAAATAAAATTATTTGAATTACTGGTCGTGTCGTACAAAGTTCGCTTACCAACGATAACTTGCAGTCTGTTCGCTTTAATTAACGAAAGACTCGTTCATTTTTGACGTTCATCTGTGGATGATGATTGGCTCGGCTGTTTAAAGTCTCGTAAAGTCTGAAGGGCTACACAATATACTTCAAACGGTCCAACACGGTCCATCAATCGATGGACATCAAAACTCAACGGTTCAATAATTATATTCACATTTTATCTAGATTTAAGTGGAATCAATTCATTTAAATATAGATAATTACAACCTTAATTAAGGCATACCCTGCGACTTCTTGTAGATCAAACGAATGACTTTCTCTGCGCGTAATAACGTTCTTTGTATTTAAGCCTCGCCCACTCCCAGAAACAAAACAAGAAGCAGTTCCTCATTGATACTTCTTTTAATGACACTATTATACATTTATTTGAGGAAGACGTGTTGAACGAACAATTGCTGAATGTTCAACTGTGAAAAATTGGATTTGTAAAGCTTTGGATGGATTCACTAACCCCAAGTGCCATGGAGTGCGAGGCAGCCAATGCAGGTATTGTTTGTTGTTTTGCTGAATCTGCCATTCTGGTCTTTCTTCGGTTCTTGCTCTATTGTTTGACTGCCCATTGAACACACGCTGCTTGAAGAAAGACACACCAAGATCTAACATTTCAGCGTCTTCTTCTAATGCAAAGTCTAATTTTAGCAAATTAATGTTTTCAAACATCCGTATTTGGGCTATTGAAGCTTTGAAATGTTTTACAAACGCGTCTACCTCTATGAAATTATTTTGACGTCGTGTTAACGTTTATTCGTAAAAATTGTCGGCAGTAAAATTTGCTCCATACACCTAGCCAATCAGCAATCAGGAATGTTGGCTTCGTCACACTGTAGTTCATCGAGAAATGAACGTATTTGTATGTATAGTTCATAGCGGTAAACATTTTAAAGGTTTTTATCCCACAATCTCTGTAAATATCGGTTGATATAACCAATGTGATAAAGATGAGCTTTATCAACCGCGCAACTCTGTCCTGCAGGATTGAAAATTTAAGTAGCGGCGTCTTAACCGAATGAGCTAACCGGACAGTTGAACGCGATATTTCTAAGTTTTAATTAACACTGATATAGAAAATTTAAAATAAAAAAAATATGTAGAAACTCTATTAATCAAAATGTACACATTTTCAATTCATGAAACAACATGTAATACAGGAACATGATTAAAACTGTTTAGGAATAGTAATAAAATCAATAAAAGTACGAATTTGTAGTCGGCGAAATTAAAAACAACTATCAAAATGTCAATTAATGAGTCCCTGTTGTTTTGATGGTATTTGGTGTAAAGTTAAAGAATGTGAGGAAGATTCGTGTGAAAACCTAAGCAGTGTTGTAGAGATGAGCTACGAGGATTACGAGGCAAACTTTGTCTTTAATCCCAATAGTTTTGAGAAGGAAATTTATCTTGAATCTGTGGCTGTCTCAGAAAGCAGCAATCAGCTGCCTAATCGGAGGACAGACCCTGATGATCAAATGTCGTAACATGATGAAAATTCAAATGGTTTAGATAGAACTCAATCTTTATTTGAACCAAATACAGCTGAATGTACAGATCTGGACAAATGTGCTAATAAATCACAGATTCTAGGATTTAACATGAACACCAGCACACCACCTCCAATCCCACCATTACTCCAAATTTCGCAAGTCACCCTGTCAAAAACACAACTATCTTCGCAATTTTCAATGGTATATTCAATGTTCAGAATTTCAATGTCATCAACAATTAAAATCCACGAGCAACTGTTTGTTACAACCACAAACACACACAAACCTCGAATTTAATTCGTGTATCTTAATGGCATATGCGTAGCAACTTTTATGTTACACGGCCTTGACATTACTCACTACATATATAGCTTTATCAGGGTGTGATTTTTGTTGTTGTTATTTTCCAACCATTATTTTTAATTATCGTAATCAATAAAATTACAACCTTATGTATAGTGCAAATAACATTAAAGAAATAACATGTTTATTGTCTTATTTTTTATTTGTGAAATAGAACTATTTCTTATAGTCGAATTACTCTATGCACGCGCATGAATTTTGTGTATTCCATTAGAATGTCAGATCATGTAGGGGAGGAGCAGTAGCGGTAAATTTTTCCCTTTTAATCCATTAAAAAACTGTTGATGCAGGGATAAAAAGAATACTCGGCAGAGCCTCGTGCTTTCTGATTTTCTTAGCCTCGCATGATAACATTTATCTATATCAACACTAACCTTGTAGTCTCTATATATTATGTCTGTGTCTTGATTAACTCGTATGGCGGTTGACATGTATATTTATAAGGAAACCAATATGTGTGACACTATAGAAATGCCAGTTTAATTTCATGCTGCCACTGATAGCATTGCTTGTTAAAGAGATTGTATAGATATAAGCTATTTTATTTTGTGCATGATTAATGTAATATGTGTATACGTAGTACCAACGCTGCATAATTCATTGTATTTAATTGCGAAGTGATGTCACTCTACTCTGTTAAGTATATTATTTAGTATGGGCTATAATTTCTTTATTATACTAAACAAATACCCGTTTTATCTGACATCTTATTTATTTTCTATTAAAGAAAACTCAAATGGAACACATTTCTGCTTAAATAACTTTATAAATATATATGTTTCGTGTGATACTGTTAAATTTATGTTACGTTAAAAGTAAATTATACTAAAGTTAAGTTATAAAATACTAAATACATGCATACTTCTAAAGTTAAAAGCTGCTCATAGTATGTAAGGGTCATGCTTTTAATTGAAATTGATACTTTGCATTTATATCAACTCTATCAGCATAACGTTTGTATCTGTATCACTGGATTTGCCCTTAATAATTATATAATACAGGAAAAATACAATAATAGGAGAAATGACACTTGTTTATCCTGCAAGTTGGGAGAAATGTGTTTTAATTATTTTCCCCAAGAGACGGACAGAATAGAACAACATGCAAAAGTCGCTCCTCAAATGTGCGTCAGTACCCACTCTAAAATAATAAACATTTGAGACTGGATAAAATTGAAAATGAAAATCATTTGAATAAAATGCGTATACTTTATTAAACCAAAGTACATATTTTAATTAAAATATATTAAAATAAGCAGAAATCACGTTAAATTGTCATTTGCTTTCGCATAATGATCTTTTTGGTGCATATCAGCGAGTTAAAACAAAACCAAGATACCTTTATTTTATTTTATGCACATCTTTGACTTTGGCCGGTTCAAGGTTGTCAAAGTTACTTGACTGGAAAAAAAACAACATAATTGACTTATCTAAGCACATCACTGTAGCTTTTCCCAGAAAAGTCTACATAGAAATAACACTGCGTATACTTGATGCAATATTAAAAGAAAATTACCCATGTGCAAATGTGGTATAAGCGTGTCAAACGCATATATGAAAATTACACCTTTGTGCACATTTAAAACATTTGAATACATATGCCAACGATTTCATGCTGGGAAACTTTTCAGAATAATCCGGACCAATATTTTTCAATACTCTGAAGAAGTAAATAGGTAAACTTGCCGAAACGCCAAATAAACTGCAAGATTGCGTTCACTGCAATCAAGTTTTAACAAAATGTTTTCTAAATTAATTTTCGGATTATCAGTATTTACGAGTATAACGCAATAATAAATCTACATGTATATACAACTTATCGCTTCTTGTAGCATTCAAGGTGTTTCGTCACTTAATGATTACCAAACTTTTAAAAGCTTATTTTACATTTGGTTAACTTATGCGGCATGATTGAAGATACTCTTTAGAACAGAAAGAGACACGTAACCGGGAGGTTGATGTGTAAACACAATCTTTTAGAAATGAGAAGAATACTAATACATGTTGTTCATTTATACAATACACCAACATTATTCATGTTATGATGCACACGAGAGGACGAATAAAGATATAAATTAACCATGGCTTATATGTGATCTATTCAACTGTATAATGTAAACACAAATGCGAACCGCAACAGCAACCGCTTTCACAATCTATGAAGATGTACGTTGAAAACCTGGTCCGTCAACAGTAAGTTCGCATTTAAAACGCACGATTTAAAGTTATGCATGGCAAAACAGTCTATAAAAATAAGCAAAATCTATCTCATGGTGATCATTATAGAATACACCGATACGAATTGTGTTATAAATCGGTTGTCTTACAGCATATATAAAAATGAAGATGTAAAAGAAAAAACAGTACAATATCTTATGTCAATGTACACAAAACTGTAAAAACTGGCCACCTAAAAATCCAAGTTTATTGATATATGTGTCCATAATTGATATAATTATTAATATCAACCTACGCAACCGCCACCACCACCACAACCGCCCCCACCACCGCATCCACCACCCCCACCACAGCATCCTCCGCCCCCGCTCGAGCCTCTACCGCTCTCGCCTCCACCGCTAGGAGCACTGCATCCAACACCCCAACCACCGCATACTGTGACACTGCCTACCCCCCCCCCCCCCCCCACGCCCACCCGCGCTTTGGCCCCCGCCCCGGTCCGCGCACCCGTCCCGGTCACCTTTTCGGTTCCCGCCAACGCCTCCGCCTCCACCACCCCCTCCAGCACTTGTCGCTTTACCATCACCAGGCTGGGTGGCATCTAGCTCTCTGGCGTGGTCACCAAAATCTTGAACATGGTCGTATACGTTGCTGCTTCCACCATTCCCTTCAGCATTTGTCGCTTTAGCATCACTATCCTGTGCGGCATCTAGCTCTTCGAGGGACACACAGGACATGCAGCAGTGATACTGAGAAGGCCAACACAAGATGTTTTTCGATAGTGGTACAGGTATCATCTATTCTAACTGTTCCCTTTTTCAAATGTACAACCATTGGGCCGATGGTGAAAATGTATTGCTCTCTCCAATAACCAAGAGCAAACGTTTCACTTTTTTCCCGTTATTAAACTGTGAAAGGTCACCGAAAGGGTGCCATGATTTCCATGACTTTCTTCTCGTGTTTCTTTTCTGTAATGAGTTCCTGCAAAATACACACAATACAAGATGGTTAAACTACATATGAAGACGTGTAGAGACAATTGAGTTGCTTGATTGCGTCCACTTTATACGTGTTTTAATCAGTGCTAAACTTAAAATTAAGTAATTTACTTCATGAATCTAGAAAGCACATCCAGTTATAGCATGAACATTCACTTTACTGTGAACGTCATATCCAACGTGTACTGTAATTATATCTTTATGTAAACATTTACAGTCCTTGGACAAAGTAACTCTGTGACCTACCTTATTGTTTCAAGGCAATGATTCATCTTCGTAATTTATCTCAAAAATGTTTACGTTAGGAACATACTGGCATTGGCGTACTCTTACAACTTTAAACGACAACAAAGAAAGTGGATATAGTTACATACAGGGAAGTTTTTCAACAGAGGTGGAATCGAATAATTGTGACAATAAGTTAACTTATACTTTACAACATATCATGTACTCAGGGCATACCCTTGCGGAAACAGACCCATATCCCTGTGAGAATTCCCCAGTCTCCTTCATTGTTCTTAATCAACAATGGGATATTCTTGTCATTTACCTGAAAAATCACAATGTTTGTTAACTAGGCAATACCAGGCAGTTTGGTGCATATACAATGACAGTGCACCAAAATAGCTTGATAACTTGTCAAATGTACATCTTATTGCATTTGTTGAAGCAGATTGGCGTCAAACAGTAATCGCAGAATGATAAATATGAGCGCCAAAAACATGGCAGTACCTGGAAGGGCATTGGAAGTTGGTCGGAGGCGATGAGATGACTGATGGCCACCATTCGATCGAGAAAGAAGATCTGGACAACAGACATCATCAGAGGAGCGCTGTGGATGGTGCGGGCCGTGAACAGAGGCTGACCTGTGTGATTCTTCAATCTGAAACAGATCATCGTTGTTAAAAATATTTTTAAAATAGGTATTAACCCGTGCCTATAAAATATTTGCGAAGTCGTAATATTTTTTTAACCGACATTTTCACTACTTTAATTAAAATGATCCGAATTAGGATACTTTTGGAACAACTCGGTAAAAAATTGACTCTTATGACAACCTCCTGTTTGGCATTATTCTATATTACAATAGATCTTAAGTACCTGTGTGATGCAACCTTACAGTAGTTTAGTCTGCCTGAGGAAAGTCTTTCAAAGTTTACGGGTCCCCAAAGAGATTGGATTTGTTCAGGGATGATGGCTGTTTCATACATACCTTGTTCAAGGACAGATAACATGTTCCTATGTGAGGGGGTTCATATCGCATGTTGACCTTAAGTTTCAGCTCGGCGTTAAGGGTCGCAGAAACCTTTATTTCACCTCCTTTCGCGTTAGGAACTGATTTAATGTGTTGCAACATGTCGACTCTTGCTGAACCGAGCACTTGCTTATTTCCAAAGCAACCAAACCCTTCTCTGTTAGTTACGGATAGATTGACGTTGTTTGCGGCTATGGAATCAAACTCGTATTTCCCAATGTTCTGCCATATGTACTCCATTTGTGTTGTATCCGCGGTTTTGCTCTGGCTTGGTACCTTAAACAATTTCTTCATAACATGATTTTCTGCGCACATCTCACCATGGAGACTTAGGTCCTAAATGGCTTCTCTTGCCGGAAAAATTCAAAGTAACCGTTTCAAATAGTATGTTTGCTTTCTTAGTGCACAGACCATAAATCTCGGTCGGAGAAGTGGTAAGGAGATACCCTGCAGAAGGCTTTCATCAGTACATTGCTCCAAAAAGTGAATATGACTCATTGAATAAGTCCTTCCATTGTCTTCTTGTCTCCATATCAGCATTGTAGAGTTTCGATCCCTGACTGCGATCAGTGGCATTATCATCATCGTGAAGAGGTTGCCGATTATCTCTATCATGTCATTCTTGTAGGCCACTGGGTTCAGTTGGTGGCTGTGCCACATCAGGTCAATGTCCCTTTATATTGACATTTGATACTGTTTTATACTATTTTAAGACATTTATTGCCATTTGTTTATTGTGCAATGTCTTAAATGGTAAAATCTGTTATTAAATACTATCCAATGTTGTGAATTCTCTTTTATCAACAATTTAATACATTGATTTGCAAACACTTCTTAAAATTTGTAGACAACTCCTGTGCATGTTTTAGGAAATCTTTCCGCGATATTTTCTACTAGAGAGGCAAAACCATATCTATTAAGGCAAAAAACCTGTTATTTTATTTTGGAAAAAATGATTTACATTTACCCATTTGTATTGTCTTATCATTTGACTTAGGAAATGAAACTTTTACTTTTATTAAGCTCAAACTGTAACAGAAAATCAGACTTTTTAGACTGAACAATTTATTTGATGCTAATGCCTTGTTATATGAAGTAGTAAATTTACCTTGTTATGCTTCAATTATTCAAAATCTTTGCCACATGCCAACATCATGTCACATCTAGCAACAATGTGTGCTTTTTAGTACTGTTTTCATTTGTTTTCATGTTTTTCTTTGTGATCGTTTTTCTATCATATCTTTCGAATAACAGCATTTTAATTAATGCACATAATAAACTGTATACCTTTTGATAAAACTTGTGTAATCTAGATATATATTCATATAAAATCCAATAAAGATTACGTAACAATTTTATTTTTTAGTTTTATTGACAATTATATTACAAGCAACATGACAATATTAAAATAAATAATTTTGAACTACTGTTTTTTACCAAATTTCTGCAATAAAGGCTGCATAAATTAAACTTTATATATCATTTTGTTGAATAATGTATAACCGAGTTATAACCAGTGGTGGTCAGGCAGTTCAGCGTGCTCAATTATAGCAATCTTTTACTTCTTATTCAATAATAGACTTAAAACCATCCACCGCTTATGTCCTCGTATTTCTCCACCTTTCATGAATAGGCAAGACTTTTGCTGGACATTTAAAACCCGCGTCATAAATGGAAATCATCAGATGGCTATGTTCTGAAAACATATCTGGTGGCCACTGCGATATGCTTGGTCGGACTATCAGTATATTAAATAAATTGAAATTTAAAACATGCATCATGCACCGAAATGAAGATTTGACACCATCTGGGCGATACTAGATACTGATTTCGGTTACTAATCTCAGTTCTTGAACACATTATGGAACACCACGTCTTCGAGTGCTTTGTAAAGCTATTGCAACGCAGTCATTTTTATACCAACAAACATTTTCACCTTAAGTGCAAACTTTAATGTTGTGAGGTATACATAAGTTTATTTGCTAGTGAATCTTCTTTTCACTTGTGTCAATACATGCACAGTACGGCTTGACCGAATTTGGTACGCATATTTAGGTTAACCTTAGAGTAATTAATCGCTCATATTTTACTTTTTAGAACATGCATTGAAATTACATACAAAGTCGTAAAATATCGAAAAATAAATTAATTAATACAAAACTTGAATCAAATCTTGTTAGACTAAGAAAGGTGTCTATTTTACTTTTAAAATGTTCAGTTTGTTAGAATATGGCTTTTGAATAAAAAAATACTAATAAACTTTTCGGAATTTACTTTTAGTTTCTTATTAAGATATATGAATATTCATATTTGGCTAATTAGCATAATTAATAATTTAAAAACTAGGTTTAGTGAAAGCGTCCATATAAGGAACGATACAAACGTTATTCTTCAATATTATGGTTACTTATAAGCAGACTTCTAGCCAAATTATGCATTAACATTAAATGAGCAAAATTTGGACGACAATATCTACTAAAATCATAAAAAATAATTAAATGAACCAATTTATATAAAACTAAAAAGCAACATTTGTTAGACTAATAGGGGTATGTATATAACTCGAAAAATGTAGAGGTACGTTGAATATTGCTTTGAATTAAAAGAATCTAATCAACTTTTCAAAAATAAAGCCTATTTTTAGATTCTCATTAACATTTATAAACATTTATAAGTGCTTATTAGCATAATTGACATATGTCCATAATGGTCATTTTATAAACTTTAATTGAGTTGTATAATTCTATCTATTTTTGGAAAAGTTGTGAGCGTTTTTTTAAACATACAGTTCTATGAAAATTGCATGAGGGTTGCCATGATATAGCTCGAATGAGTCTATTTCTGAGTACATTGGAGATTCTGTTTCTAGACACCCTAACGAATATTTTGGTGCCCATGAAAAAAAGTCTAGGTGGGGGTGGGTGCGCGGTAACCATATCCAGCTGCCGGTTTATTGAATCGTTTCATCGGCTTTTCTTTCATTCATTGGCCCTCGTCACATCGTTGTTTTGCAAACATTTAAGGTTTATCCTCTCATTACGCGACAAGCTAGCAAGGTTCCTCAATTCTTCATTGTGGAAAGCATGTTAGTTGTAGAGTATAACCCTTTAATCTATGCTAAACCCCGTCTGGTTTCCTTACCATTGATTCTTACAAGCAATCAAGCATTCCCGTTCCGTGTCTTAAAATAAGTCGGATAAAAATCTAGTTTCATGCTTTTTTGTGACACATAACATTTTAGGTCGGTTTGATACTTGGTCTTGGTCAAAGATAATTAAGACTTCAAATGTTGTTTTAAGATTAATGTTTATTTATACACAAAGTCATGTTGCCAACTTGAGGAAAGCAGACATGCAAGAACATGTAAGCACAAAGTTTATGACCTCACAATAGTAGTTCTCTTACAGCTAGTATGACAGCTTCGTATGCATGGCAGCTGGCGTCCTGATTTACAGTACGTGCACAAACAGTGAAAATGTGAAATATCAACATGAATCGTGTTTTTTGTGGGGGGTGGGGGTGGGGGGCAATTGTATACAGGCCATTGTATTGGGGGCTTACACGAAAGTATTTGAAGTTAAACTTGAACAGCCTGGCAAACATTAATGTTGTTTGGTCTGTTTCTACAGCTTCAAAACAAAATAAAAACAAAACACAAAAACAAACAAAAGCAAACAAACAAACAACAACAACAACAGCGACAACTCGGCTTAATTAGCCCTAATCAATACTGGGGTTGGTTTAACATTCTCCTTTGTTACTTTTTCAAATACGTATGTATGTTAGAAAAATAATTAATTCTGTGCAGCCTGTAAGTGGACGGATAAATCTACAGAGTAAATAATGTGTGGGACCTCAGCCAGAGTAACTAAAGTCTAGAAATCTTTGTGTGCCACGTTTTTGCAATCCTACAGGTTGCTCGGATAAAACACCTTGTTTATTTATCATCTTTTCGAGCCAAGTAGTGTGTCTAATTTCGACGATTTATGTAAGCAGTCTAGGCCTCTGTCTTTGTACTTCTTAATCCAATAAACCTTATCTTTATGGTTGTATCTGTGTAAATCGGTCATGACCACAAAGGGGAAAATGTCGCTTATAACCCTTGACACATTTACTACAACCTGGTAATTATGTTCATGACTTTGTTTAAATATCGTTACAGATGTAAGACGTGCATCGTCTTTCTGTTGTAATGTAGGGTTCTTGAAATATTATGATAAACAATATATGTAGCGTAGATGCTCCGAATTTCGTTATAGTTGCAACTTGTTTAAAGATTGAGCTCTGATAATTTGAAAATAATAATAATAAAACTCCCTACATGTGTTCATCTCTCCTTGTTTCAGCTATATCCAAAAATGCAATATGCCTTACAGTCTGTGTGTAGTCCGCCATATTGGAAAATTATCCTATTTCCGTAACCTTGACCTGTAAAGCTAAAGAGTGTATAGCAGTTCAAAAAGTGTGTTCCAACATTTTTATCTGAAGACATACAAGTAGCATCTATTCCCTGTAACAAAAACAAGTGGTAAAATGATAATAAAAAAGCCCAGCTCATATTTAATGCACATATTATAAATAATACGATATTAGACTATGTGCATATTGCAAACAAACAATACTGAATGTACACATTTTAACACCACTCTTGTTGGACCGAAGTTAACCATTTTAAGTATTTAAACACCTTGTTATTATTTTCTAGAATTTATTCGGTGTTGATGTGGCATGGGCAAATGAATGTGCCAATATGACTTACAAGCCTTTGCTTACAGAAAAGCATAAGTTGTGTCCCATGATCACACCCAACATGATCACACTTAGTCCATTTCACAAACACCAGGGACACAACATTATTTAGCTCTTCTGGTTAAAACCTCTTACATACACAACACTTATCAGATTCTTCTGTTTCATCGCTAAAGTCACTTAAAGGGAGGGTCTCTTTTGAGGGTCCTGGTTGGGGTTCTTTGGTCAACCTCTTCATTGAATTTTAGAATTTTATTTTCAACAATGAGGTACGTAATACATTTCCCCGATACAATTTTACTTAATGTATGTTTCTGTTGCTTTCGACTTTCATACTCTATCTTTTTAACAATAAACTGCTGGTCAGCTAGGAAAAAATTGGACCACAAGGATTTGGCTGTTGAGAGGCTTTCTTTGAAGCAATTGGCTTATACGCCTGTGCGGGCTTGAGATATCTGATGGTTTGAATGGAAATATCCCTGTTTCTGCAAAGGCTGATCTCGAATTAAAATATGACAAACCGACTGTATATGCTGAATATGCTAACTTGCGCACATACTATATCTAGTAAAGAGTTATATACTCTTTGTAGCGGCCCAAAACAGCCAACATCTAACGGTTGCAAAATGTGACTGGTATGTGCTGGAAGCACAAAGAGTACAACATTGATTTCTTTGGCCCAGTTGATAACAGGAATGTTCACATGAAACATTTGTCCATCGAAAATGAATAATACTGGCTGATTTGCACTTGGTCGCTGTATATATCGGAGGAAGTGTTAATTACGATACTTCAAAACGACCTCAGAACAAGACCAGCAATTCTCTGTAACAGTTCCTGATGCTCCGGGGCTGGAATCTGAAAGCAGTCCTGGACTCATTCGGTGACCTTTGAAAATGAAATATGGAGGAAGTTGTGTCCCTTAAGCATTTCCACAGCATACAATTGTGGTAAAAGCAGACCTATTTCATGTAACAACCGGTACTGGTCCTGCACCTGCAACGACTTTTGGGGGTCTGTGTTCTGTCAGGACACCCTTCCCATCTAAGTTAAAAGTGAGTTCAGGCTTGTCAATAAGACCATTGACAGTCATGACTGTGTAGAGGTTCGCAAAATAATCACTGACTACCTATTGTGATAATGCCTGAGCTCTTTCTTTTGCAAGGGCTCTGGGTGTCACAGTTTTAAGTTCTGGCCACCTAGATTTAAGACCACTATACTATTTTACTGATAATGGCTGACCATGTGGACGTTTCCCAAGGCATACATCATATTTAGATGCCTTTGCCGTAACTTCAGGGCCGGTATACCCATAACCAAGTGAGTAATTGATTTCAGATATCAACAAAATAGCCTCTTCATCTTTGATAAAGAGATACATGTACTTTGGGCCAGACCTGGTTGTTTCAATATCTACTTTGCCCAACATCCTGTCTCTCAATGTTTGTATAGGAACATTAAACTGAATAGGTGCCCTTCTGATCGACATGTTGTTGTCTCTGACAGCTGTGTTAGCATTTGTGAGAGTTGTAGGTAAGTAACATCTATACTTAGAGGCGGCTTTCACAGGATTAACCTTAAACAAAATAATAAATGTGATGGGTTTCCTTGAAAAGCCATATTTTCATATAAAATAATTGATAGTGAATTTTCTTTGGAAGGTACAGACTTTCTGAACTGGACAGTATAGATAAAAACAAATTCTGACTGACATCAAAATAAAATATATATATATTTAGAGGTGGCTTTAAAGCATCAGTTTACTTCTATCAATTTAAGAGATAGACAAAAATATATAAGAAATAGACATTTTGAACTGGACTGTAGATTTGATACAAATAATGTGTATCATGTGACAATCATGTCATTTATGCAGTAGACGTAAAAGCATCCCTCTGTGGTTTTGTTTTCTATTTAGTGTCTCAGACTTAGGTAAAAAATCTTTTTAAGACAAAGCAAAAAAGGGAATAATTTAAGTTACTAAAAATGGGTACAACAATAAAAATATAAGTTTATTTACCTGTTTGAAGCGCATTTTAGTGGATGACAGTTGAGACTGACAGCTGCTTGTTTACGCACAAAGTGATGACATCATTCGAAAATCTCGTTAAGTGCCCGCGAGAGATTTCTAACATAATGAAAATAGAAATATAGCGGAAATATGAATGCCTACAATACTTGCCAAAACAATAATATGTTTAATATGTTTTAGTTTTTATACCAATAATAATTTCCTACTTCATGTTATAATTTTGTGCAGATTCAGTTAATTTTACATTGTTGTGGCATTTGTATAAAACACACACATGTAATTTTCTATGCAATTTTGTGAAGATAGACTTCGTCACATTTCCTCTTCATCAGTGTCCACATCACTGATGACAATTAGGTCTTCAATGGAAAGAACTGGAGATATATGTATTTTACAAGTTTTTACAAAACACAAAGTGCTAAATAATTATTGTAACACTTATTCAACAATTGCTTTAAATAATTAAAAACAACAACAACAAATTAGGCTACATACATGTCTACGTTGTTGCAGTTTTAAACAAGTTTTGAGTTTTTTTACCAATACAAATAAGAATAACAAGAAGTAAAACCCAAACAAGTTGGCTAAACTACCTTTTTTCATCAGTGTCTTCACAAACACTGATGACAATGATGTCTTCCCTATTTTACTAGTTATTGTAAATGATGAATGAACAATATGATGTACCTTATTTACATAGACCATGTTGCAAATTGAGTTGTTATTAAAGTTGCCGTGTGTGCTACCTCTGACATTAAAATAATAATTCTTACTTTATGTTATCACTTGTTATTAATATTGTGTTAGTATAATATTTATTGTTAATTTTATACGATATAACTAAATGATTGCCTTTATGGCAATGTTTATATTATCACTTGGTAAGATTCTCTTGTTCAACTATGCCTGCATTTGTTTTAAGTATTGTTGAAATAGTTTTGTTTTGAAATAGTTTTGTAATCTTCAACAAGTTCTTTTTAAATAATTAAAAATAATGGCAATATAAGTATTTTCTTAAAATAACTATATCCTAAAAAGAAATAAATTATATGCATAGAAAAACTAAAAGAAATAAACAGCCACAAAGTACCACAAACACATGAAATATTGCATGCTGTTTAGAAAAGAAGATTTTCTTTGATTTCAACCACTTTTACTATATCAAATTAGTTTAATTTATAATCCACCACAGTAACAAGATGTGCTTTCTATTTACCGACTTCATTGTGAATGATAAGTATGAATCCTTTTATAAAAAAGCAAAACTTTTGAGTGTGCAGGTTTACATTTTCAAAACCGTTTTAAAGCATTTGCTAATCATACTGTAAGAACAAAACTCTCTTTTTTGTGTTCGCAAATATTGTATTTGTGTTTATTTTCTTATTCCATAAGCATGAGCATTACTCTGAGATAGTTACATAATCCTTTGTTTTGATTTGATTTTTAATCTGTTGATCAGTGCCATCAATACTCATTTAAATCGTTACATTAACTATTTCTGTGTTTACTTCAGTTTTTGATGACTTGAGCCATTATGATAGACATTAGTAGTTCACAAGTATTCTTTTATTGTGGAATAGCAACCAAGTTATTTCATTGACTATAATCACCAGATAAAGACAGATATGCATCATTTTTACATATCTTAAACAAACCTTTCATTTTTTAAATGTACATATCAAACATTTGGCGCTTGGTTATTTATTTGGACCACTTAACACGTTGAAAAGATAGTCACGGGGTGGTTTCTCAAGTGAATCAAATTTTCTCAAAGTTTATAAGGTATTTTTATCATTAGCGGTTATGATAACATATTTGTGGATCACTGACTACACAAACTGTGCAAAACATGGCTCATTTTATTTGAAAGGGGAATCACTCTTGCAGTACTACGAACTCTTTTTATTATTGATCTTCGAGTTATTTCTCTTGAGGATATTTTTTTACATTGAAATGAGAGGGTTTGCAGCTCTCATTAATGGTAACTCATCAAAACGCTCGCTCGGTAAACGCGTCGCATTACCAATTTTTAGATAACAAACATGTGCATTAAAATTAACTCCAAAGAATAAGCAACATCACAATAAAATAGGGTAAAAATAAAATTAACATCATTTAAATTAAATTAGTGAGCTTGATTGTACCGAGATATATATTTATATTCGAAAACAAATTTAAAAAAGCATAAAACACGTTAAATTGTCTTTAGTATGCTAACATCTTGATGTATATGAACAAGAAAAACAAAACAAAACAACAAAGGAGATACATATATTTTTTTTTATATGCACACAAACCTTCTAGAAATGAAATATTCCTTTATTGATCAAATGCGGTAAAATGTGCTGTGACGAAGGCTGCTTCGGTTTGTCATAATGACATAAGGTCGTCAAATTGTATAACTGTCTGATCAGTCTACAACAACACTTTATAAAAGCAACTAGATAAATACACATAACAAGTATGACAACACCTGATTAAAGAGGCAGGAAAACAATTAATTAAATGAGTTATCAAGATAAAGCAAAGAAAAGTATATATGAAAATAACACTGCGAATACTTGAAACAGTGCCAAGAAAACATTGCCCATGTGAAAATACAATAAGCATGCACAATTCATTTATGGTTACTGCACATGCAAATATTTGAATACGTACGAGAACTTTTGGGAAAACTTTTCGGATAAATTAAGAACATAATATTTTCAAGTATTGTGAAGCCCTACATTGGCCGAAAGACCGAATAAACTGCAAAGTCATTCATTATTTGTTTCATTTTATTTTCAACAAAAAGCTGTCTAAATTTACGTTTCGACTGCAGAATATAGCAATATAGGGCAATAATTAATTTATACGCTCATCTAGCTACGTAGAGCATGTAACATTGCGACATTTAATAACATACAAAAACTTTGAAAAACAACAACAACAAAAAACAAACACCAAACATTTGTTCATATATATTTGCTTATATATATGTATGTCGCATGATTAATAATATTTCTAAGAGCAAGAGACCCGTTACCAAGATATTCTTGTTCGAACAATTATTAGTAATGAGCAAAAATCTATCACACGGAGTTCTTGATACAATACATCAATACCAGTTTAGATGCATACAATGACATGAATAAAGATGTAAAAAAATCATAATGGCTTCTATGTCGTCTCTACAATTGTATTAAGTATGCACAATTAGGAACTGTCACAAGCGCCGATTCCACCACTGCAACCAAAATTGAAATTAAAATATGGCCAATCAACAGTAAAGATAAAATTACATAACGGACGCGTCTCCGGAATGTTCATTGGATACAAAGTCTACCCAAAATAAGCAAAACATATCACATAAAGATCATTATATAATAGAAGTTTATTGACTTTTGTGTAAATAGTTGATATAACTATTAACCACCACAACCGCCACAACCGCCCCCGCATCCACCGCCACAACCACCACCACCACCGCATGCGCCACATCCCCCACAACCCCCACAACCTCCACATCCACCACATCCACCACCACATCCACCACCAGTAATCCTTCGTATTTCTCCGCCGTCCTGGGCGGCATCTAATTCTCCGGCGTGTTCACTAAAATCTCCAACATGGTCGTATCCTCCACAGCCGCCACACATCGCACATGCGTGATAACCATAGTGATGCCGGATGTAAAAGTTTGACGGTGTGCTCCATAAAAGTCCTGCTGCCAGAATGAACATCATGTCGTCGGACGGTGTAGTTGTAGAAGTCCTTGTACCCCGGGTGATTGTCGTCATCACTCTCTGACCTTCTGTCCAGTCACTCGGTCGTGGGACACACAAGACGTGCAGCAGTGATACTGAGAATGCCAAGACAAGATGTTCAGCTATGGTTGTGCAGGTATCATCTATTTTCACAATTCCCTTTTTCAGATCTACAAACAAAGGGCCAAGGGAAAAGATGTATTCTTCTTTCTCGTAGCCCATGATGAACTTCTCAATTTTCCCCGTAATCAAACTGTAGAAGGTCACCGATAAGGTGCCATTGCTTCCAGGTACTCCGCGTGTTCCATGTCTGTAACGAGTTCCTGCAAAAATAAATTCGTTATTGAAAAAAGACCTGTGATCATTATAGAACCAAATTAAGTACTCCTAAAATGCTCGCTTTGCTCAAAGTATGTCATTGAAAGTCTACAACCTGATATTCAATATAATGTTGTGATGTTAGTCACATTTGAACAAGTATAGAGATAAGTATTCCATGACGAGGCCCGATTTTTATAATTATCAACCTACCAGGTACTCCGGGTACGCCGACACGGAAACCGACCCACTTCCCTGTCAAAATTCCCCAATCGCCGTCGTTGTTCTTGATCAACACAGCTCTCTCGCCCTGTCTTGGGTTAAGTGTTGGAATGTTTTTACCCTTTATCTGCAGAAAATGTTTAAAACGCTTGTTTATTACGATTACAATTTTGTTGAAATTTGTAGTCAATTTCATTAATAGTTGCAAAAGTATTACTAGTAGAATTGCCAACATGACTATACCTGCGTAGGCAGTGGAAGTTGGTCGGAAGCAATCAGATGGCCGATCGCCACCATCCTGTCAAGATAAAAGATCTGAACGACGGACATTATCAGGGAAGCACTATGGATAGTGCGGGCGGTGAAAAGAAGCTTGCAAGCGTGATTCTTCAGTCTGAAAAACAAACAAAACAAAACGATAAAGCTAAAGATGGTAACAATGACATATATATTTGCAAGAGAAATTCTATCGTTATCGATTAAATAGGTCGAAACATTGTACGTTTTGGAACAATTTGCATTTGACGAAGAAATTGACTCTTATTGTAGATTGAACTGGTTCGGACTCATTAAAATTTAACATTAGAAATTACGTACCTGTGCGACGCAACCTGACAGTTGTTTTGTCTTCCTGGAGGGAGTCTCTCCATGTTCACGGGTCCCCAAAGGGATTGGATTTGTTCAGGAATTATGGCCGTTTCGTACTTGCCTTGTTCAAGAACAAGATAACATTGTCCTCTGTGAGGGGCTTCATATCGAAGGTTGATCATAAGTTCCATTTCGGCGTTTAGGGTCGCAGGAACATTTATTTCACCTCCTGTCGCGTTAGCAACAGGGTCTACGTGTTCCAACATGCTAATACTTGTAGCACCGAGTTCTTGCCTTTGTCCAAAGCAACCAAAACCGTCTCTGTTAGTTACGGAAAGTCTTACTTTGTTTGCGATCATGGAATCGAACTCGTAGTTCCCAATGTTCTGCCAGATATACTTGCCTTGCGTATCAGAGGTCTTGTTCTGGCTTGATACTTTAAACCATTTTTTCATTACTAGATTTTCTGCGCACATCTCACCATGTAGACTTATGTTCTTCAAGTGGTTACTTTTGCCTCGAGTCTCCAGCGAAATCAGGTCAACCAGTATTTTGGCTTTTTTAGTGCATACGCCGTAAATTTCAGTCGGCGAAATGTTAGTTAGATAACCGGCAGGAGGTTTTCCTCTGTACATAGCACCGAAAAGTGAAAATGACTCATTGAATACATTCTTCCAATGTTTTCTTGTTTCCATATCAGCATTGTAGAGTTTTGATCCCTCACTGCGATCAGTAACATTATCATCATGGTTGAAGAGGTTACCGATTATCTTCATCATGTCATTCTTGTAGGCCCATGGGTTCAGTTGGTGACTGTGCCACATAAGGTCAATGTCGTAGCAAGGAACAATGAACTCGTTTGGCAACACCGTTTTCAAGTACAAAAACTTTTTGTAGCGAAGCAGTGAGTCCTTGAGGAACTTTGAGTCTTTGTAATGTGGCAACGACACTTGGTAATAAAACACGCATTGCCTTTCTGCTGCGCTTAGAATGTCATACGTGATCTTCGACTCAAGCATACTTGGGTGCGTGTCAAAAGTTTGTCCGTAGTCCACCGTAAATGGTTCGTGTGTATTTTGATATTTTTCATTCCACAAAATCTGTGAGCGTCTTAAAGCTTTTTCATGTTCGGCTTGATTTCGAATGACGTGGTTCACAACCGTATTAACAATAGCGACACAATCTCTGGAGTAGGCTCTCGGAGACAACATGTGACAGTGCCATACCCACTCGATGTCCAAGGGAGCACTGAGACACTCCTTTGGATGTTCGGCGGCCAATGGAAGCCAGAAATGTTCGTACCGATAAATGGCACGACGAATAACGTTCGGGTTGTGAAGATTCGTATCACGGGATACAGCATGGAGGAAGTCAATCTGGTTGACTGATTGCTGTTCAAGATTTGCAGAGAATTTGTAATTAGACGGCGTTAGGACAGCCATGTTTCTGCAACATACAGTATGCTATTGTAAGAATTTGACTTTCACTCATACAATTTAAGTGGTTTAAACATACATAAATTAGTTCATCATAAAACGGGCAAATATATTCAATGTGTAAATGTCAGACTTCAACTGTATGATGATCTATCCGACGGTGAGGTTGTGTTTTAAAACATTACATAATAAAGATCACTTTCGTCGATAAGAGATCTGAGATTTATGCTTAAATGCTAAATTATTAAGTGCCTGGACTGCTTTCAGAAAGTCCTTTAATTAACAGGATACAATCGTCTTACATTGTCTTGTTATAAACGATGATAGCTATTTATTAAACATTGATAATAAAAAAATAAATTGTTTTTATATCAGTATCAATGCTTTTCGGTACGTTAATTTTAATAACATCATCATGAAGTCAATTTAGTAAAACATAGACAACGACCATTAAATGCGACTTGGTCAGATTTTTTCAGATTTGTATGTTATTTTTAATTTTAACTTGTGTTTAAAGAAAATGTGCTTCGTACAACCATAGTGAACATGTCATTAAACTGTGTTGTTTTAATGTCAGAAGAATTAAAATGTGTTTGAACCCCTGTGGGAAGGTACTTTTCCCCAATCTTTTTGCAATTGAAATCTCTTCTGACAGTCTCAGACTGGTGAGATAATGATGAGCAATACGATGAAAATAAGCAGATTACAAATAAAATTAAAGATAAATTGTATTAAGTGCATGATAAATTATGCTAACAAGAGAGATAACTGATATATTTTTTTCATAAAATGGGGAATATACTCGAACTTCGTACGCGTTAAAAATGTCACGTCGGTAATTTATATTATATTCATTGTACTGACTGTCTCGAAAGTGACGCCATGATTTGAATAAATATGAAAGGCGAATCGTGTGGTTATAATATCTATCATGGACCTAAGCAAATCTGAGACAATGCCGTTTTTATAACGTCCCATTCGAGTATGATTTATTCTGATCATGTTTAAAATAAGATAAAATAAATAACTATTTCGTCATGCACTGATTAAAGCATAGCTCTCTATAATAAGATGATATAACAAAGTCCTTTGAGCATTGCAACATATACCAACACTTGAATAGACGCAGGACAAAGGTATTCACATGCAAGCCAAATATAAAAGTATGAACAATTCTGTGATGAATCATTTAAAAAAAGAGCAAACCCGACGGTTACCGCCTTGGAACGGTCACAGAGGTTTCATTGCTACTTTACAAGAAAATCAAGATATCACCTTGTTCAAATAAAGATTAATCACACAATACACACAATTGCACACACAAAGGGAATAGATATATGCCTATCTAGTTCTTTCCTATTCACTATAATTAATGTTTCTTTACACGGACCACTGTTAGTATGTGACACTTGATCATAGTCCTATTATTGCTAGTCATCAAGCGAATCAATAGAACACTTCTGTGTTCATAAGATTAACAAACAACCTACACATAAATACAAAAAAGCATAGCAGCAATACGTTTTACCAAACTAACCTATAAATTAAAAATCTTTATTTGGTGAAGAACTCCCGTATTTTAGTAAATTCTCTTTACTTATTCATAAGCTAACCAGACATTAATAAACTACGTTTATTTCTGCCAGGTACGCATTGTAGACTAATCACGTGGATAGCCGTAATTGGTTTAAATAGTGAGTGAGTCATTTAGTATAGCCTGACATATTTGAACGGGCATTCATAGATATTGTGCATTGGTATCGCAGTACTTCGGAGATTGTTTTAGTATTTTCTCGATTGTTAACCTGCATAGATAGAAACTGGAAGTAAGACATTTCTTAAAGGTAATCATTATCAAACCCATACCTCAATTAGGTCAAATACATTATTATATTTATCGCGTGCTTGCTTAGCATTTATAGTGCAATGGTTCCTTAAGAACTAGCAACAATTAAAACAAAATAATTTCTATTAATATATACAAGAAAGTAAAATTGTATTGGTGATGTCAGAGCGTTGATAATTATACTAATTTAAATTCAGTTAATGAGAATTGTTTGTGTGTTTGTTTTGTTGTAGCAGGGACAATCTTGCAGCTGTCTGGAGACTGTTTCTACTTTAAGCAGATGTAGAGAGCAGCCTGCATTGTAAACAGCATGCCAGGAACACACATATGTAGAATGCTACCACTAACATTTACATGAACTCACTACGGGCCTGTCGGTCGTAGAACTACCCTTACAATGGCAAATTCATAACCATTTTAATTACTGTGCTAAGTCAAGACCCGAGGAAAACTTCACAAGGTCGAGTTAAACGAGATTCATAAAAGCCAATCAATATGGCTTCTCATTAACTAATTAATGCGGGTAAAATTCAAAACAAAATTCCACTCTGATAAACGATGTTTGGATACGCAGCAAATCATCTTCAGATTTATATAAATTGAATTATATTGACGCAATAACACATCATCAGGTTTGACGGAACAAATTGAAAAGACATCGCATTTGTGTTTAATGTACTGCAAATAAGTGCGTAAAATTAAATATAACGGCATTAAATGGATAATTAATGCTATGCAAATATGTTGTAAGTTAAAGAAAGAGTGCTAGAAGCATATGCAGAAATTTGAAGAAAATTAAATGAGTATATACTAAAGTAAGAACACAGGAAATTAATATGTCTACTTACATAATTGATCCCCCAAAACCGATACAAAGCTTACTCCAGCATTGTACAAGTAGACTTGAAAAAGCTATTGATATTTAATCGTAAGCCTGCCAACTATCGACTACCACAGTTAACCAGATTGAACATTTATATACCCTTCTCCCAGTCATATGACCGAGGGGCTTTACCCACGGGACGAAGGTTTCGAAATAGTAATTCACGCGTATGTTTTTTTTTGTTTTTTTTTCGAGATAATGCTATCATGTGAATATTACAGAAGTTTAAAAATAGAAGCATAGAATTACCAAATACTTTACCTTAGCTTGCTACATTCATACTTACATCAACATGCAAGGAATCCAAGAATTGTTGCTTCTGACTAATCAGCTAATCGTTTAAATTCTGATCAGATAACTTAGGAAATGGTTGAACATGAGCTTCACTGTTTGCTTATTAATTCGTGCTTAATTAGCACGCTTACAGGGTTGACATACAGTGTATAGCAACACAGTGTAAACATCGATATGCATATGAGACGAACAATGCACTGTTGTCTCGAGTTACAAGATTGCTTAATCAAAGCGCTGGACGATCTGGGTGGGCAGTGTAATGTTTACCATGAAATTTACCATATAAGCGATTAAAGTATTGTTAACTGGTCACATTAAACTATTTCCTGCATAATACATTTGTTACCCGTAGTCGACAGCCATTCGAGTCTGATAAACGGAATTTGCCATCAGCATACCCTTATTACCACTCCCATCTTTTCTCGGGTTTGATTCAACTAAATTCTGGCCTTGGTTGAAAGAAAATATCCTTTCGTCGTCGTTACTTTTCCTCACTTGGAAAGTTTTGATACTATCGAGCTCTCCGACATTTCTTATAGGGATTCCTTAATCGTCACGTTTTCCTATCACATTAATAACATTATCAAATGATGCCTACTGACCTATTTTATCAGCGAAGTTTCTCAGGCCTTTCCCCCCGAATATCTGATACTGTGATTATATAATCTTTTTCTTTTAGCTGCAATTATCGTCTTCTGTTTTTCACAAATTTTACTGACAAAGATCTCCCCAGCAGGACCGCCATGTTGGTTCACCGACCGCGGATGGACAAACCAGCACAACCCAGCCAGTCACAGGTGTAATCCCGGACGATGTTGTCGGATTTAAGTTTTATTGATTGAATACATGAAGCTTTTTCTGTGTTCTTCAGATATTAAAGCGGTTAAGCAAATAAACAAAATACCCGTGGTCCAAACTACATGTCGACCCAGCGCGCATGCGTACTGAACTTCTCATCATCAAATATTATTTTCGTTCGCGTTGGAATATCGGGAAATAAACATAGAATTCCAATACACGTTCTTAAAATTCGGTTTGATGGGGCGGCTCTAGATAAGAAATATTCTGTGTGTCAAAATATCGGAAGTTGTTAAGTTTTTTGTAAAGGATCAGTTTCCAAAGGACTAACACTAATGCAATTTTATAAAATTATAACGGCGTTAAATCATGTGGGTCTAGTTTAACAACATTCTATTTTTTCCATCTTTGTATTATATAAAAATATTAACATGGCACATTTGATTTTGTTTTCGTATCCATAAGAGTAAGAAAGAGTGCATTCTTTGCATCTCACAAGTTTTTGGTAATCTGTTACACTCAGTCTCAAAAAAGTATATATTTTTCAATGTCGGAAGATTTCTCAAGCACCTTATTTTTCGAGATGATCAAATGGACTCTATTGCTTAATTCTTTGCATACGGTCTGTTGGAATAAAACAGACTTTGAGTTTATATCATGGCCACATTGAATTAGTTTCGCAAGACCCAAAAGTACTGCCAAACATTAAGTTCATCGTCCAGGAATCGACTGCTTCAGTTTTTTCGAGATTAGTGAAATATTAAACCATTTCCACATTGTAGTCGCCAAGGGAGATTTCTGGTACGTATCTGGCACTCTGGTCCATGTTTAAGGCCCTTTGTATTTGCTCTAAAAGGGTCTGGTTGTATAGGTCTTTTCCACTTAAAGTCTTTAAGAATATTTCATCTTCAGACTTCCTAAGGTCACAGCGAGACAGCAGAGAGAACCAAAGAATGACAGGCTAGTACTTACCATTTTCACACCGCTCTTAATTGAGAAGGAATCTGAGGATCTACCGTTGAAAGGTGCCGTTCGTGTCTGATTTAAAGGATTGTTTAATGTTGAGACGCTTCTGGGGAAATCTTTTTGTTCTCTGTAGTATGGGTAAAGAAGCCTGTTTGGCTGACCCATATGCCGCGGTCAGTTCAATGAAGGTACGAAAGTAAGGACGCCCTTGATCACTACACTTCTACTGCAGCTGACTAAGGAAGAACAGCAAAACAGCAAGACACATGTCGATGGTTGACCCAGCATCCATCCATATTTCGACTGTGCCTAAACGTACTTTGAGTTCTCCGGCAGAAGGTTGCGTATCAAGCTCCTTCCTAGGGGAGAGAAGAGTAGTGCTATTAATCGCTGTACAGTTACTGTTTCTGGTAGCATTCTGTCTATCTGTTCATAAGCGTGTTGCCTTGATATGGATTGAAGAGGAGCTAACTTATTGGCGCTATGATAAAATTGTTTTAATGTCTTTTTTCATGGCCCTGGGTTGGTACAGTCGTCGGGAATCCGTGTGCCCCGTCACATGTACAGCCTGTTAGTGACTTGAGTGACATCTACTTTATATTTTTGCGTGCTTTTCTGAAGGCAGATAATGTCTCGCCTTACCTCAGGCAGTGTTTTGCAGCCTGGGCATCGGCTTTTTCACATAGTTCTATGCACACATTTAAACAAAAAGACTGGCTGGTCAACACGTTATTTACTATGCAGACTTGATCGGTGTCAGCGAAGCTGCAGAAACTACTGGGAGGCTTTACGACGCTCATGCTACCGCTTCAGAGTGAAATACATTGATTCAAAACGAAACTGCAGTATAGTATTATTGTTTTTATATTGAGTGTAATTATTAATTTTATAATAATAATAATAATTATAATAATAATAATAATATGAGCTATTATTATTATTGAACATGACTACGTGAAATAGTGCATCATCCTATAGATACATTTAGAATAGTGAGAGGGAAAACTCCAACAAGCGCAAAATATTAAACTGTTTAAAAAATCTAAATCTTTATAGATTTAGCCTGTGACATGCCTATGTTTACAAACGAGTGTATGCGATTGTGCTTGAAGGTATGAGGCAATGTGTTTTGCCGAAGATTTGCAATAGTCATCCACATAATTATAAAACTGACGTTAATACGTCACTTCTACCAGTTGCTTACCATATTTAGGAAAATAAGAAGAGGTCATATAAGAAGTACTACAGTTATTTAATGCTAAACTTCCTTAAGACAAAGACATACAGGGTAAATGTCACTGTGACAAAAATAGACGAGACATAACACACAAAAAGAAAACATAACACTTACTGCCTTGGAATGGTCAGCCGGCTCCCATAGTTCTATGCACACATTTAAACAAAAAGACTGGCTGGTCAACACGTTATTTACTATGCAGACTTAATCGGTGTCAGCGAAGCTGCAGAAACTACTGGAAGGCTTTACGACGCTCATGCTACCGCTTCAGAGTGAAATACATTGATTCAAAACGAAACTGCAGTATAGTAATTATTGTTTTTATATTGAGTGTAATTATTAAGTTTATAATAATAATAATAATCATAATAAAAATAATAATAATAATATGAGTTTTTATTATTATTGAACATGACTACGTGAAATAGTGCATCATCCTATAGATACATTTAGAATAGTGAGAGAGAAAACTCCAACAAGCGCAAAATAATAAACTGTTTAAAAAATCTAAATCTTTATAGATTTAGCCTGTGACATGCCTATGTGTAGTGTATGCGATTGTGCTTGAAGGTATGAGGCAATGTGTTTTGCCGAAGATTTGCAAAAAGTCATCCACATAATTATAAAACTGACGTTAATACGTCACTTCTACCAGTTGCTTACCATATTTAGGAAAATAAGAAGAGGTCATATAAGAATTACTACAGTTATTTAATTCTAAACTTCCTCAAGACAAAGACATACAGGGTAAATGTCACTGTGACAAAAATAGACAAGACATAACACACAAAAAGAAAACATAACACTTACTGCCTTGGAATGGTCAGTCGGCTAAAGGACCGACTGCGGTACTTAAACCTGGTTTGTGCAGCGCTCCAACTTGGCACCTCCTTGAAGGATTTTTTTCTCACAAACATTTTAAATAAAAATAGCTCATCAATGTGACAACAGCAAGCACCTCCATCGGGATTTAAAGCTGATGAAATAATATTATATACACAAACAAAATAACTTTTATTTTAATAAAATATCAACATATGTACAAAATGTAAGAGAGATAACCACAACCTAAAAATTTCGAATGAGAGAGCAGTTTGAAATAAAAAAAAGCCCAAGCGATGACGTGTAATAAAAATAATTTACTGACAATATTCCATAACAATGCAGTGTCCGAATTAAAATATGAAATAACAGTAAGTCCATAGAAACACAGAACAGCAACTAACAAGACACAATGTGGTACTGTTAAAAGATAAAAGGCAATTAAATCCACTTGTTTGTTATAATTAGCCAATGATTCATCCGCAATTAGCATATCATAAAATAAAGGCAAAGAAATTATTGAAGATATAGCTATTGCGCTGTGCAATCTCACGTAAATAAGCAAGGAAAAGCCTACATGGTGCACGACTGGAAACTGATTTCAATGCGGAGATGTACATAAGTTTGGTATATCATTAAACACTACCATGTGTTACAGTTCATTAATTCAAAACTGTCATTTTGACATTCTTGATATGTAATTTTAATTAAATCATTTGTTACCAAAGGATAATCTTCTTTGTTTTATATGCATCATCAGTGACGTTGTGTGATACAGTTAGATTAAAAAATGTAAAATAAACAGATAGGTTATTTATTCAAGGTTGATGACATTTGACCATTAGGATTCGTTCGACTGGTATGTTAAACCATAAATTAATCATGGACTATCATTGTCTGATTGCGTTACGATCGACAGAGCTTCTGACAATATATATAATTGTGAAAGAGACCACGTGATTACGGAATAAGTACAAGATGTTAGGAGAAAGGGGCTTTAGCATGGACTTTAATGTACGTATGTGTTGTATGTCCAGTGTTTTACCCGAAATAATTTTGACAAGAGTACATTGTCTATTGATGTGTATAGAATGTGTGGTAGAATACCCAGTAGAAGTAAATGAATAACAATTTTTAAGGTTATAACATAACTAATCCCAATAATTGTAAAAAAGGTAGCACTGTGAACGGGGACATTTATCATTACGGTGTTCCGTGGAAATCATTTACAGTATTAACATTTATAGGTAGGATACGTCATAATGAAAACTTAAGAAAGATATTGATTGAAGTTATAAAGTGTATTAAGTTGAAGCGAATAAATTTCATACAATTGCCTGACACAAAGTTGCATTAGGAAAAATTCAAGTAAGAAGAACGATAACGAAAGAGACAATTTAATAGTGTATATTTTAAATCCCTACCATACATGAAAAGTTAACAAAGTATACAAAAATTACAATAACTTTGTAAAATTTCAGGAAGAATAATATATTTTTGCAGTCAATATCTGCCCGTCGAGATTTACCCAAAATGTAACCCCTTACATGAAATCATTTATGTAAATTGAACATTCTAAAATATATTTTCGATTATCAGAAAATAAAATTGATGTAAGGAAGAGAAACGAAGGAAATGTTGAAAGCATGACAAAAAACAACAACAACATCGACACGTATATTGCAATGCTATTTTATCCATAATTTTCATGAATCAAGTATATGAATATTTCATAGCACGCCATGTATAGGTGTTAATTGTTATGCTATGTGAATCAGGCGTTAAATTACATAGAATATTTGTATGCATTTTTTTTTGCAACAACAACAACGCCAACAGTAGCAACAAGAAAAACAACAAAAAACAAAACAGATCAAGTTACACAAACTTTTAATCTAAATACTTTATCCATTATGGTGGCAGACAAATCATTTGGAAAATAAGCTGACACCCATCTCCATCACCACAATTGCCAAAATCATAGCAACCGTCACCGCAAACGGCACCTTAACCGCCACCTCAACCGCCACTACACGCCATCACAACCACCACACCCACCACAAGCACAACCAGTCACCATAGCCACTACCACCTATTGCACCACCTCCTCAATTCGTCCCTATGTCAATAACATCCTGGGCGGCATCTAATTCTCCACCAAAATCTCCAGCAGGGCAATATGCTCCTGTAGCCTAGCACAGAGATTTCATCACCACATCCCTATATTATACCCTATATTTTACTTTCTTAATCTACCCACAATCAATGTAGATTTATCCATACCTGTATATCTATTAATAGCTTATAAATATGAATATTCACTAGAATGTGTGCAAGTCGTTAAGATTGGATGGTCCAGCTTTTGTCTCATTCATAACATCATTTCATTTTCCCGCTGTTGCACACTTTGCACATGCTATTCTTACACTTTTCCTAACCTTTTCTTTTCAAAGTCCGTCCATTCCTCGCCACTACCCAATCTGGTCTGTGCCAAATAACCTAGAATTTGGCCACAATAACAGTTGAATAGAATATTGAGTTTCTTTATATCTTAAATATGTATACATGCAATAATGCAATGCTGTGAAATGTTCATTATTGACATTATTAGAAATATTTTCCTTTATTGTGACTTGTGTCTCTGACGACCCATTATGAAACCCTGTATTAAGAAATGAAATTATTAAATTGAACTTCTCTGTGTCTTCATCTGCATTTTTCGACATCTATCTATTTCTACAACTTTCTATAACATTGTTTCGCCATTTTTTATGACTGTATTTTTCTTTAACTCATAATTGTTTATTATTTTATTTAAGGCTGCATTCTCCGATTTACATTCCCGTTCACCAATCACTAATAAATAGAGTAAAGAAACTAGAAACGATGTCACTCATTTATATACTCCCTGGTTACAATTCGCTTCCAACCGGCAACGGGAGATTGAAACTACGGTGTAGCCAGGTATTCAGCAGATCCTGAGCAACTCGACGGACCAGAAGTTTTCACCCCGAGGACGAGTGCATTTGCCGGTGGCCGAGAGCTAGCTAGCAACCCTGTTTTTTCTCTTCGTGTTCATACATTACGCGCTTGACATTATCTGTACTTGTTACTAAATGTATTTTTCTGTGTTGATAGGCGTGGGCCAATATCTTTAACTATATTCTTCCATGATGGAGTGACAGAAAGTGCTATACATGTGCTTTCGTTGTCGGCGTTGGAATTTTGAGATTTCGGATTTCCATTATTCGTGGACTTTGGATTGTGTTATCGTGTTTAAAAATACAAGTAGAAAATTGTTATGCAGGAATAATTTGTAACATCATTTACTTTTCCCTGATTCAAGGATAATTTCCACATTTATTGGGTAAAAAAGGGTTTATTTTATGTTTTTATAAAACCTTCATAGTTATTCCGTAATAAATATTCTCAAGACAAAGTCATTTATACTTTTTGTAAAAATCTAAGTCAGTTAAACCTCATTTTCAGAGATAAAGATATTACTTTAAATTTTGCACAGGAGTCTTTTATTATTTCTGTTAAAAATTAATATGTAGCCTGACACTACAAATTGTATGAGCGTATTTCGTTAAAACATACTTTTGAGAGATTTGAAAGTTTGTTTGCATCTTACATTTAAGAAAGATGTAAAAGTTGTAAGTTGTGGGTTTGAATTTGTCGATAGTATTTTATTTCTCTGTCCGTTTATTCTTCCTTCTCTCTATCTCATCTAAGTCTTAACATATTAACACAGTTACCCTATCTCCGCTTTCTCTATATACTTTCTCTTCTTGAGTGAGTGAGGGATTATTTATATTTTTCTATATTGCTTCGATCCATTTTTATCATCATTTATATATATTCATAATCTGCACTGTTTTCATGTTTGATCTGTTGAACCATATTAAGCCCCAGATTACCTTGCCCATTTATAAAAGTAGGTAGAGTGTGCTGTAGTAAGTGGACACAGCGGACATTAGTTTCAAGTATAAAGTAGATAGTTAGAGGGTGTTGATTGATTTAGGTCAGCAATGGGGAGTAGATAATAGGGAATTTCAGTATGACTCACTGTGGTGCTTGGGAGTGTTGATTTAAATATTTTGAAAAGTTGATATTGAAACTTAATAGTTCATTATTTTCAGGGTCTTCCTGTGTATCCATAACCTGCAAAGCATCATTGTTTATAAATGTGCTTATATTTCAATGTTTGGTGAACATTGATAGTTGTATTACGTTGTCATTGTGTAAAGAATTTTAGATTGCAGTTTAGGTTGTTGACAGCACCAGATACTGGCAGAGGTAAAAGATGTTGAATCTTATTTTAAGATACATTTATTGTTCAACTCTTTACAGGAGGGTCAGAATGTCAAAACTGAAAAGGTGTCACCTCCCCAGCCTCGCTTGACTCAGCAGATAAAGGTATATGTAATCATAAAGCTAAGCCAAACGGGCCTACTCATTTGAGTAATATTGCAGCACCAAAGCGAGATGTTCATTATGGACAGCCTTTTTTTCTTCTACTCCTGTTATATACAGAGCTGTTACTGCATATCTACAGTCTTTGCTAAAGATACTATGATTCTCGACGGATGAACCACTACCCAAGGATGAGACGTCCTATAATGTTTGGAAATATGAAGTGCAATGCATTCACAGTTATAATGACTTGACTCGGGCACAAATTCTGCACGTTGTGAGAGGTTCACTCAGGTGTACTGCTAGATGGATGGTTATACCACTTGGGCAGGATGCCACAATTGATGAAATAGTAAGTTGGATGTTATGTTTGCAGATGCTGCATCTCAAAAAGACTTATTTGCAGAGTTTTTTCAATAATCAACAAACCCCACAGAGTCAGTGACTGCCTTTGCTTGTAGGCTTGAAACACACAGTCAATTATTTCAAAAGGTCAGTTGCCAGAATAAGCCTAGGATGATTTGCTTAGACACACCTTCTGGACTGGTTGGTATTCGGAATGGCTCAAGATAACCCCTAGGCACATATCACATTACAATTTGCTGATGAAAGGAGTAATAAAGGTAAAAAAAAGAAATGAACAATCAGAGCTCTAAGCAAACCTCACTTTCATGCATGTCTTCTAGTGCGACTGTCTCTAAACAGGTGAAACATACTCCTAAAACTGCAGAGTTCATGTTTGAGAAACCATTAAAAAGAAACTTTCAAAAACTGTATTGCAGTTAGATAAGACGATTGATGGCAAATTTTAAAAAGAAATTTGACAAAAAATGAGGTTAGCTGAAATGTCACTTACAATGGTATTTCTTTTCCGGCACAGAATAACTTCAGATGCCGTGGAGGTGGTCATAGTCAGCAAAGCAACCGTTATCCAAGGGGTAATGGTGATAAATTGAGGTCCACAAACTATTAACCACTTCTGAAGTGGGCAATACGGGGGAGGGTAAAAAAGGTTGTCCATAGTGATGAAGAGGTATTAGCTGAAAGACACTTTGGTAAAAACAGTCTGTCTTACTAAATGGTGTAAACTACACTTGTCTGTTGGATACTGGTTCAATGGTGTCCTCCATAAGTCATTTAATTTTCAGATTTTTAAATCACTTCATCCACTAGATTCTCTTGGACTAAATCTTTCACTTGAAGATGGTTCGTCTAACAGTTATATCAGATATACAGAGATTAAAGTCTCTATTCCATCTTTGTCTTGTTTTAAACTTGACACCCCCATTTCAGAATTCCCTGACAACGAGTGCAACAGATTATGTCTGGTGATCATTGGAGCAAATGTTCTGCGAAGGTTTAGGTCATATCTATGTGAGTTAAGTGCTGAGAATAATCTTTCAGAAAAATGGCAGATTGCCGTTGATTCTTTGTTTTAAGATACATATCTAGTGAAATTGTGTGGTAAGAAAACCGCATCTATTTCCCCATACGAGACTGTCACTGTATATGGTATAGCAAGGAATATTGACTTCCCAATTTCTTCCGCTGTCACAAATTCTCCAGATGTTTTCCATACTCTGTTTGTCCTATGGATGTCAAAGTCACCAATAACTCTCTTGCAAAATTCCCTTTGAGGATTTGTAACATGACTGCTAAAACCATTTCCATCAATCCCAAGTCAAATATTTGTTCTATCTCTCAAGCTCATAAGATTGATGACATCACTTCAATGACATCGCAGGTATCAAGCCCCGAACCTCCAATCAAGGATGTTGCTGTAGATGTAACTCATTTTACTCCAGAGCATACAACTCAATTTTTCAGCCTGTTAGAAGAATGCAAACATGTGATTTATAGGTCTACCAAAGACATTGGTGTCACTGATTTGGCCAAACATCGTATTGTTCTTGAGGATGAAACCCTATATAAAGATCTTTACTATAGGATACCACCAGCAATGTATGAAGAAGTAAGACAGCACACCAAAGAGCTTCTAGAGGCAGATATCATCAGAGAATCAGAGTCTCTGTTATAATCAAACGGCGTATTGGCACGAAAGGCTTGAGGTACACTTCGGTTCTGTGTAGATTTGCGAAAACTGAACAACCGAAAGAAAGATACATATATGCTTCCTAGGTTCAATGATACTATTTATGTTCTTCATGGGTGGTAATATTTTTCCAAGATTGATCTTCACTCTGCTTATTGGAAAATTAGTCTTGATGAAGCAGAAGGTGAAGAGAATGCGTTTTCGGTTGGAAATCTCGGGTTTTATGAATGAAATCGAATAGGCTTTGGGCTGGTCAACGCCCTTGTTTCTTTTCAGAGTTGCAAGGAGAAGTGCTTAAGTGATTTGCACTTATGCAAACGTCTCATCTATCTTGATAATATTCTGATCTTCTCTTCTAAGTTTGAGGATCATATTGCCAGAGTAGATGCTGTTTTTCCGAGGCTTAGCTACTATTCTTTGGTTTAACAGGGTATTATCGAAAGTATGTCCCTAGCTATGGTCAAAGTGCTCAACCGTTCCTTGATCGTTTCCATGGCCATTTTACCAACAGAAGGCCAAGCAAGTCAAGAAAGAATACAAATTCTCCTGTTAAATGACATTGGGATGAAGCTCAACAGAAACCTTTTGATAAATTGAAAGAGGACTTGACTACTCCATCTGTCTTGGGTTATGCAGACTTTTCTCTCCCTTTTATGTTACACGCCGACGCCAGTTCGGTGGTCTCGGAGTTGTTTTCTTACAGGAGCAGAATGGGGAAGAGCGTGTTATGTCCTACGCCAGTAGTAGCTTTCGGCCCAATAAGAGTAATTACCCTGCCCATAAGTTAGAGTTTGTCGCCCTACAATGGAGTGTCACAGATAAATTTCACGATTATTTGTATGGTAATTTTTTGTTGTTAAAAAAGACAACAATCCTTTGACTTAAGTGTCGACAACAGCCAAGTTGGATGCAACCATGTACCGTTGGTTTTCAGAATTGGCAACTTACAATTTCAGTATGGAATACTGGAGTAGCAAACAGAATGCTGATGAAGATGGTATTTCCAGAAACTCCAGTTTCCAGACCGTTTGCAGAGTTGCAGACAATTTATACTACCAGGCATATGGAGCTTGTTTCAATTGACTTTTGAAACTTGAACCATGCAAAGGGCGTTTTGAAAAGATTTTGGTTATTGTAGACCATTTTATTCGGCTATCACCTGTCGCAATCAGTCTGCTCTTACAACAGTCAAGGCTCTCTGTATGAAGGTTTCTTTTGATATTATGGTTTCCCTGAACAACTCCATGGTGAACAAGGCCGTAATTTCTTGAGTTATTCTATCAAGAATATTGCAAGAATTCGAGCATTACGAATTCAAGAACCACACCATACCATCTAATAGATAATGGTTAAGCAGAACGATGGAATCAATCCCTGTTCAGAAATTCTGGGCATCTTAGAAAACTATTGAAAGTCCGACTGGAAGTCATACATAGCACTATTCGTACAAACGTACAACGCGACCAAGAATAATGCCTGCACCCTAGACTTCCTGCTGATGCCTATCTGGAAACCGATCCTTCAGAAGAGAACACCGGATCAACGCCTCATACTGGCTATGCAGATAAGGTTCAACAACGCCTACACTTTGCTTTTAATGCAGCCGCTGAAGAAGCTGGAAAGAAAGTAAGAAAAAATAAGCAAAAGTATGACAGCAAAGTGAGGCACACCAAGTTAGAAGTTGGTGGTCGTGTACTTAAACGTAAGGCTGGTTTACAAGGGACAAAGGAACTTGCGGACGAAAAGGACCAAGATATCTATGTTGTAGTTTCTATTCCCAATCCAGACAAGCCTGTTGCACAAGAACAGTTAGAGGGTAAGAGAGGACCTATCAAGACTCTACATAGAAATTTACTTTTGCCTTGTCCAAATTATGTTTCTGAACGGATTGTACCTCTGGTAAACAAAGATGTAAACCGTTGTTAAAACATACTAGTTGTTCATATACTGTTGGCGAAGATGAGTGAGATAAGACGTTATCAGATTCTTACGAAGAAGAGACACTGTTTGTCTATGTCCCTACTTCCAGTTCTGTCAGGTCTACTTCACACATATCTGATGCATGCTCAGAAGTATAATTAAGTGTCAGAGACCCAAACAAATCACTCTAAGTCTTATACTCTTGCTCGGGCAAATCGGAACAACCTGCCAGACAGTTGTTCCCATTCTCTGTCTCATTCTCATTGAAGTTCAAGTATTGATCCCGGTGATTCTACTATTGCAAGTCTGCTAGTACCACACCAAAATTTAGCCCTCCTATATTGTTACCTACTCGTACAGTTCGACAAAGAGTACCGCCAAAACGGTTTGGTGAATGGGTCACACCAATCAGAGCCAATGCTCTAGACCTTGATTTTGATTTTGGATAGTCAGCTAATCTACTATCGGATCGGGCTTGAAAAGATCATAATTTGTATATGCAATTGAGGAAACGTCAGCATATCGCCACGACAACGGTGTCGAAAGAGTTTATGGTGTGTTAATCTAAGTAACCTGAGTAACTATGAAATATTCACCAGACGACCATCAATGATTCTTGTCTGTTGAATCACGAAAATCTGTGTAAAATGATTAACAAGCCAACGCATATCTGTTTTATTGTATACTGTATCTTGTCACACTTGTTTTATGTCAATTAGTATTTATATTTATGAATAACTAATATCAATAATAAATATTCATACACCCCTTCATTCACATCACTTTATCATTTCCGGCTTTTAAATCCAATGTTATTATATTTTCGAAATATAAACAAAGATTTATTTACGACACATTAATGGTCGATACGTGCATATTGCAGTAACTCACATGTATATTACGATTTTACGGATTCTTTGATTTTACTACCTAATTTGCAGGTCAGGTGAATATTATTTACATCGCGATTCAATTGTTCTTTGAAAAAACTAAAATTTTGTCATTGTCACTCGGCCATCGTCGAATTTGCGACAATTGAAACAAAAGATTTTGTTGTTATTATAATCGGATTATGAATGGTTTCATAGTGGTATAATAGTAGCTTCTTTCCAGGCTTCAGGGTATATTCCTGTTGTCCACACCCTATTAAATAAGTCCAGCCAAAGGTTTAATGCAGTCCTTGGCATATATTTGAACAACATGTAGGATAGTTGATCCTTTCCCGTGTCTGAATTACTCCTTGTTCTGATTATGTCCTTAAGTTCCGAAAGAGAGAAGCTATTATTGAGAAGTGTATCATTCTCTCCTGGGAGTTCTATTTTTTCTTTATTTTCTGACTCAAATTTGGCCTGAATGTTTAAAATTTATGTTGGTATATTTGAGTCACTGGAAACATCCTTATAATGGGAGACAAGTATGTTAGCTTTCTCCATTGAGGTAACTGCGGATGTTTTGTTGTCTTTAAGTAGTGGTATGGGGCTAAATGAATTTCCTCTAATTCTCTAATTCTGCAGATTTTTTCCCCAAAAATCTAAGGAATTCGTGTGGTGACTGCACGAAAAGCAGAATTCCTCCCAGTTTGTTTTTTTTGGCGTTAAATAAAACCTGAGTTGCGCTTCTCTGAACCTTCATGTACCTGTTATAATTTTCAGGACATGGGTTTCGCTTTAGTTTTTTTTTTTTTCGTCCCTTGACAGCCCCATTACAAGAATCATTCCACCACGGGACCAGATTTCTCCTGTTACTTTTTTGTTTGGAGAACGGGACACACTCACCCGTTATCACCAGAAACATTTCTGTTAAAAGCCGACAGTGCATGTCTACATTGGTTGATTGTACTTCCTCAGGATTTATTCCCTCACACATACGTGTGAATTTTTCCCAATCTGCTTTTTTCTGTAGTTGAACTTAGTCTCAGAGTTTGTTTTTAGTACTGAGATACCATGTTTTTGAATAGAAGTGATGATTGGGAAATGGTCTGACCCCCATGTATCCTACATTACTCTCAAGTCTGAAAGTACCGAAATTCTTGGACTAGCAATTGTTAGATCTAAGTAGTTGGCCTACCCTGGTTGGACTGCCGTCGTTCTGTAGGACTTTTCCATTTCCATTAACCCAGTCCCAAACTACCTCCCCATGACGGTCAGTACTGGTCGAACCTCAAGCTGTATGGTGAGCATTGAAATCGCCAGTTATAATGCTGTCCTTATGCTCACGAGCCAAAAGTGAGCTTAATTTGTTAGCTACTTCAGGGTTCCAACCCTGTAAGAGGGAATTGTCCTAAATGAAGGTTGATTATTTGCAATTCAACCTTCGTGTCCCCGTTTTGATCCTTGATGTTGTCCACTTCAACCTCTGTATAGTTAATATACTTTTTGACATACACTATCAGCCCCACACACTTGGTTGTTTATGTTTAAATAATATTTATAAATCCCCGTGTATCCAGATATTTTTTAAATTTTGTCTTTGCTAATTTTGATTCCTGGATACAGATGACATGTATTTCATGTTTGCCTAAATATTCCAAGAAATTAGCATGTGTTAATGCTGTTACCCACCCCCCCCCCCCCCCCCCCCCCCCCCTGCGTTGAAAGATATAATATTAAAAATTCTAGTGAATTTATCTGCGGTGCGGTTTGATCGCAGTTCCGTCGGCTTTGGCAGATTGGTTGTCAGGTGGCTTTGCCCCCTGGTCAGACCTTACTGCCACCGAGGAATGTCGAGGGTCCCCCTGGGGCATGGTGCAAAGGACAAGGAACCTATTTGATCCGTCGCCAACATGCCTCCAGTTTCCCTTCGGCATCCTTCACCAGGTAGTTTGATGGCCTCGCAGGGCCCACCACCCTCTCCTGGGACTGGGGAGGGCTTGGGTTATCCCTGCGTGCCAGGCCCGGTGGCGAAGTACGATAACTTTTTTGTAGGGGAGAGGAAACAGGCGGCACTAGAGAGTTTGCTTTCTTCCACCCTATTCCCTCCCTCCTCATTAGCCAAGTGACTTTGGCTGCCCTTATATGAGTAGGGCAACCCCTATAGCTAGTTGTGTGGGTTCCTGAACAATTTACACACTTATTATATGTCGCAGTGCATTCTTTAATGCCACGCCCCTCCCCGCATTTGGCACATTTAATTTGGCCCCGGCACCTCTCGGACTTGTGCCCGAAACCCTGGCACTTGAAGCATTTTATAGGGGGGGGGGGCTGCATATTCCTGCACGGGGAACACTAATTCCGTCCCCCGCACAGTAACATGTGATGGTAGCTCCCTTCCTGTGAATTTCAGTAGCACCGCAGTCGATTCTCTTCCAAATTTGTTTTTTTAAACAAAATGCTGACGTGATTATTTGGTTTGTGATGTATGTAGTGAATTGCTCTGTAATGGTGTGTGTGTCTGTATTGAGAGGGATGTTGTGTATTACCCCCGCACAAGAAGCTCCAGAAGAAAGCTCGACTGCGTTGACCCCCATCCCCGCTAAAGTCAAAGGTTTGAGCTTCAAAACGCCTGCCAGGGTCTCGGCCGACGCCATCTCTAGAAGGTAAGCTCCTGACTCTAGGGGCACTACCCTCTTAACTCCCTTACCGAATTTTGAATTAATCTCACTGGCCACTGAAATAAGGGACAATTCGCCCAATGATGTTTGGCCCACCCCCGCCCAAATTAATAGTTTATGAGCCCATGTGCTCTAACTAATTAAATGATAATTATTTATATATAGCCCGCCATTAAATGCAGTCTATCGGTCATGTTTGATGACAGCGAGTGGGACAAAGCACCATTAACACTGAAGGCGAGGTTGATCTTAGTGCTACGGAATTATCTTTTATAAGTTTTTATTTTAATATTTATTCAAAGGTAACAACCTCTCTACTGGGGTGTTATGTTTTTTCTAAACAACATACCAGATATTCTGAGAATACCCTTGCGGAAACCGATCAATTTACCAGAAAGAATTCCCCAGTCTTCTTCATTGTATTTGATCAGCTCATTTTAATCACCCTGTCTTTTGTTAAGTGTTGGGATATTCTTGATGAATCTTCGGAACATTCGAGTTACATATTAACAATATAAATACATATTTAAATCGTGTTTATGGAGGACGACGAATTATTGAACTATCTTTACGTTTTTCCTACAGCCGGCATTTGGCTCAGCGAATTAAATCATTCGTTCCCTGAATTCCATCAACTTTTGCTCAAAGCAATAGCAGGAGTCCTAACCAAAATTTGAACCCCGTGGGTCGAGGGCTTTAGTAGACTATCATACTCTATTAACAAAGCCTTATCATACCTTGAGGGACATTGGGAGTTGTTCGGGGGCATTGAGATGGCCGATGGCTTACAAACGACAAAAGCAGAAGATCTACACAACAGAACTCATCAGTGGAACGCTGTGTATACTGCAAGCTGTGAACTCTATCAAACCAGCGTGGTTCTTTAATGTGAAATGAAGAATCATATTATGGCATTTTAAATCGAGTATGTGCACACGATAAACTGATTGTTTCATCGGAATAACGACCCTTATTACAATTCTTTACTTACCATTCTTTACTCAGAATTGAATCAACTAAATTCTGGTCTTGTTTGAAATAACATATCCTTTCGTCGTTTTTACTTTTTTTCATTTCGCTCTGTAGATTGTTGACAGCGGACGGACTTACTTCGGATGACTGTTTGTCCTCTTTTGACAGTACCTGAAAACCGATCGGTTCGTTCTCTTGTATTACTTACGTCACGTTATTGCCCCAAACTATATGGCTTCAGTCTTGCTAGAGTATTATAGAGTACTATGTTGCTCATCCAATATCTCATTGGCATATTCCACACAAAGCCGACGTGGGTATTTAGTTGCTAGTTTAACCATCTTAAAAAGTGACAAAGTACTTTTTATATTTTCTCAGCAGGGTTCTAGCACGTAATACTTCAAAAGTTATGAGTTCCTTTTCGAAGACAACTTAAGCGCGGTCGCCATGTGTCATTACAGTACCGACACGATGTAAGGTTTTTATTTGCATATCGACGTATGAGAACCTGACCAATCTGACCCAATAACAGTAGAATTGGCACACAATTTAGTATCTTTAAATGTATATAACATTTCCTTAGTCATTGCAGTTCCTTTGACTTCACACGCATAAACCTGCCATTTACAAGATCTTCCTACTTGGAAAAAATTGATCAAGCTGTCCGACACCTTTTATGTGGCGTCATTTATCGCCACGTTGTGCCTTCGGGTTGTCAACATCATAAACGTATTTTTATTTCCCTAAAAATTTGATAATTCTTTAATACATTCCTTTTCATTTAACTGCAATTATCTTCTTCTGTTTCCACAACGCCTTCAATTGCTGGCCACAGTACATGCTAGTGATTTACTCCATAGAGATTTTTCACTTACAAACATTTCTCTAGCAGGACCATCATTTTGGTTCTCCGCCCGCGGCTAGGCGAAGAGCCAAACCAGCACAACCTTCGACTCTATAGTCAGAGGTGTTGTCCCTGGAGGATGCAATCCGATTTAAGAAGTATTTATTGAAAATATTAAGGTATTTCTTGTTCTTCAGATATCAAAAATGTGAAGTCAATAAACAAAATACCTGTGGTCCTAACTACATGTCCACACTGCGCATACGCACTAAAATCCCATCATCAAATATGCTTCTACTTCGCATACTCCTTATAAATTGGTTTGATGGGACGGCTCTACATTAAAATATTCTGGTCGATGCGTGTCATAATATCAAATTTATAAAGTCATTTTGGAAAAGGATCAGTTTGCACTGATGCAAGCTTATAAAAATATAATCATGTTGGACTGGTTTAACAACACTTTAACTATTTTCTAGAACTAAGTATATACATAAATATGCCAACGTATTAGTGTACAAATTTGGAATTGAGATTGTGCGATAATAGCATGCATAATTGTATTGTGTCAGTTATGTGTACAAAAGACAAAAATGTGACTCAATCTGGTGGTCCTAAGAAAATCTGTTCGTCCTTACACCTTCTATGAATTTTAAATGTTCTTAATTATGTTTAATTATGATATGTTTCACGACACTTGTTAAGGATTAAAGATGTACAATTAATGAAGGGTTGGTAAGTTGACATTTTTGTTAGCCGCATGCATAATCATAACAAGCACCCTCGAACTCCATGTTGAGATTTATAAAGAAAGTGTGAATCGACACCAACCAAGTATTATTTTATGTTAATATAATTTTATGTTTTTAAACAAGGGTCTGGCTAAGTTGTGTCGTTTTAAATGATTTCCTTCTATACCTCTCTGTTGTGCGCTTTGTTTTGTAAAAGTATTTATAAATTCACAATGTCGTATAATAAAGAAGGGTCACAAATAATAAATTAGATATACGGCGCCCCTGTTTGCCTGTCCCATCTTCGTATATCAGCCTTATTGTCTACATGATTCACTAAACATCAAATTTTCCCAGCATATCCCCCAGCCATAAAAGGTGTATTGTCCATAACATTTAAATGTGAAACCTCAAAGACATGATCAAAGCCCCCTTTAAGAGTAGTGTATCTTTAATGCATAAGTTTGAGCCAGTGACATGTCTTGGTTTTATTTATGACTTTTACTTTTGCTACTATTTAACTCTAGTTATCCTTTATATTGACTATCATAAGGTTCAAATTATGATGTGAGGCAGAAATGTTGGTCATGGTGACGCTGCCATCACGGGTATGAAGGTGGTTGTGGTACTTCTTGCCTTCATGGGTATGAAGGTTGTTGTGGTACTACTTGCCTACACGGATATGAAGGTTGTTGTGGTACTACTTGTTGCATATACGTATATCTTTTAAAAATCAAAGATTCTTTTGAAACTTAATTTTCACTGATGTGAATAAATTTAAGGGGGCTCTCGGCAATCGAATGTTGTAACCATTGATGGAAGTAACGTCACCATGATAAGACATCTGGGTCAGCATTAACCTTGATTACCAAGGTCCACCGAAACAATAAATTCATTGTTAAAGACAACTGTCCTATTCTGTCATTACAAGCCAAATGTATTTTGCAACTAAGGCATTGGGTCTGTTAGTTGACACCATATCACAATAAATTGTGTTGTCCTAGCCATTGTTCTTTGTAAAACATGACCTGTCGTATTTTGTGAGTATTACAGTTTTGTTAAACAGTTAAGGGACAAGTGCCACGCAGATGTATGAAGGCTTTATTTAGTCAATGCTATGAAGCAGATATTCTTGCGTATGTCAAGCCATGCGCTTTATTACAAGAACAATGAAGTCTTTCTGTACATGTTTATCTATTATGCAAAGTGTTTGATTGATAATCAGTTTTTAGAATAAATTGGAACGGCTTGCTCAATAGCTGTAATCTTTTTTGTTATGTTTTGGTCGGTTACTGATTATTCAGTAGTTCTAACAATATACATTTATTTTATGAACACATTAATTAGACATGGATTAAACTTCTTATTTTCATTCAAAACATCTCAGGTTTAATTGTGGTCAACAGTTATGATATCATTCTATGATAAATAAATGACAACGAAGTACTAATTCTCTGATAAATCGCTCAAGCTCGACGTTAATTAATGCAATACTTGTTTTGTTGTGTTTTATATTCATCGGAGCGATTAATTATGATCATTATGCAACGTCTAGATATTTTCGTGCAGGATGATCCCAGACATATTTTGGCAGAACCGCTGGCGCACCGTTTCAATATTATTAAATGTTAACATGTCCAAATCAGTAATACTGTAAGACGAAACAACATGTCTGCACTAACAAAAACATCACACAAACAAATAAAAGACAATAAAAGTGACATATTGTGAAGGTAAATTGGGGGCATGAGCGTTGTATATTTGGGAGAATTTGAGGATTGCGTGTACATGCGTGATGGTGTGTTACTACTGAGCCACGACATATTGATTCATAGAGAATTGCAAATTGGGGTGATAACTGAAGACTTAATCAATTCGTACCTTTATTAAATAAAATAATCCATAAAGCTAAAGCTCTTGTTAACAGAACAATAGGTCATCAATCCAGTAGGATCCATGCCCCCAATCCCCGCCCCGCCACGCCCCAACCCGCAATCGCCCAAACCAAACAAAAATGAACAATATGTAGTTTAAACAGTAAATGCGAGAGTTCATTCAGGGCAGTATGTGTTTAATAAAGTAATTGTCATAAACAGTTAACGCTTATCGATGTGTGTGTAATCTGTAGTTTCTCGCAAGACAATTTATTAATTTAAAGTATGACTATGAGGTAAAGGCAAATGCTTAATAATGTTATGTTTACAATACAAACAATTCCCTTACATGTCCGTGATTGTCAGTGACAAATACTAAGCTAAATTTCAATCGGTCAATCCTTCTCTATTAAAGGTCATGTTTGCACGATTTTCGTCATATGTTTCTGTCATAAATATCTACAAAATGACTTTCGTTTTGTAAAACACATAAAATAAAAGATAATTAAGTATAATGAATAATTTGTCAATTTAGCAAAAAGGAAATAACAACACACACAATTCTTACTTGTCTTCTAAAGCCCTAATCTCAGGTAGGCGTATACATTGTATTGTAGCCCCTATATGTAAGTGTTTATGGGTATGATGAAGTCAGATTGCTTGCTTGATCCAGACTTCTTCTGTTTGCGCATATTTGATGAAACATCACAATTACCTTTAGTACAATAGAAACCTGGGTACATGCAATTTTCGTAGCGAAATTAAGAAAGGTCCTAAAAGAACACGATTGATATTTAAATCTGAATTACTTATGGCTTATGAACGTTGCATGGGTTATTGCCTCTTATGGTTATACTTCAGACATAGGTGTCAGAGAGATTTACAAACTGGGGGCAGGATGATGGGCTTTTCCATGCCATTGGCTTACAGTCCTTGTTTTAGAATGGCCACACGGAAATCTTACACCATATCCTTTGACCCCCAGTGCTCACCATGTGAGTCAAAAACAACACGCACAAAGGTGTAAATGCACCATTCACTTTGTGTTGAAACTTTTTTCGGATGTTTATTGTGGTCAATTTGGGTTCCGTTATTTAACAAACAAGCCCCTGAAATAACACCAAATAATACGAATGAATGGAAATGCAGCAGAAGCGAAAGAATATATTCATGCTCTTAGACAAAAAAGCAATATACACGTTTAAAAAAATTTTCAGTAACAAAATAATAAAATAATAATAGAGATTATTGTCTATCTTTCTTTTGTTCTAATCATCTATATATACATAAATATTTTTTATTATTGGTTAGGATGTTGTTGGGGCAGAATAAAAAGATGCATCGCTATAAAATGTCTATTTTCTATAAAAATGATTAAGATCAATTGTCTATGAAAACACCAATATTTCTTTTAATTTAATAATTTAAACAAATATAATACGTAAGTTATCAGTTATGCTACTAGTTATGTGCATATATAAACGCTCTTTCAGTCCCACTATAAATAATACTTACCTTATGAAAATATTATTTATGATTTGTCAATAACAATTGTCCATGTGGTGAATGATCTTTTCTCCATAACCATTGTGATCAAATTGTTGGTGTAGCATATACACCACACTGTTGGACCCTCTTTTAGCAGTTACCGGCCGCAAAAGTACAGGTGGTAGAGCGTCGGCTTGCGGATCGGGAGGTCGTGGGTTCGAACCCCGGCCGGGTCAAACCAAACAAAAAAGTTGGTAGTAGTGGCTTCCCTCCTAACATTCGGGGCTAAGGAAACAGCATTACGCCTGACTCGTCGGTGTCAGTATAATGGCCGGCCGGGTTCAGTCCCTGGACACCTCATAAGTGCCCTGTGCTATAATGATAGAAATGTCGCTGCGCAGTATCGGCAAAATGCCGGCTAATCCCATCCCAACCTCATCCTAGCAGTTATAATATCTTAGTTCTTGAAATATATATAATTGCGGAATAGTGAAATACCATTCTACAACTACATTGACCTAGCAATTACATTCATGGTAAAACAACATACTGTTACTAAAATGTTAAAATGTTATTTGTCAGTCTGTTAAAAGAGTAAGGCCTTTTTGATAAAATTGTAGTAATTCATTCAGAATTCAAAAGATACAAAAAAGTAGATAAAAGAAAGGTATTTAATACATAGTAAACACTTGCCTGATACCTCACTGCAAATTCCAAGTCAGTCACATTTCTGCAAGGAGTTGCAAAAAAGTGGACCATCTTGTTGGGCCAAGTAAGAATGGATCACTTGCATACTAGAAAATGTGGCGCTGCAGCGCATTGTTGGAACTAGGACACTGACCTAAAATACATACAACAAACACCATTTTATTAAGTGATAACTTCATTTCGCTGTGAGGTGTATCCCATATGTTAATTATGTTTCAGTCTTTATGAAAAGTGAAATACCATTTGAAATGTAGTTTATTCCAAAGGCAGCTATGATAATGTGTTTTATAAAAAAAAATGAGTAAAAACAATCCAGAAATATCAAATAAAGTAGTTTTTTAAAGATAATAATGTTGCATTTATAATGAATTTTGTTGTCGGGCGCCCGTAGCCGAAGGATTAGAATCGCTGGTTTGTACTCCTCAACCTCTCTATGGGTTCAAGCCCTGGTCGAGGAGAGAACTTTCATGTGAGGTTTTCTAGCTACCTTGCCGTGCACTGACGGTTCTACATATTATTGTGTTTTCTTTCTACATACAAAATAGCAAGATCTTTCCTAATTATTTGATTGAATATCAGTGTTTACACAAAAATGTCGACATATTTACTGCCGGTTTCGTTTTCGCTGAGGAAAATTGCATTCACTACTGTATGAAAATTCTTAAAACTAAAACACGTCATGCAATCAAAGAAGCTGAAACAAAACTTACCATACGTGTGGTCCTCTGTGATATTACTCATTAGAGTAACTTGTTTTAAATAGTAACATTTTCTTGTTTTAGTCGTTAACACACAGGAAGAAGTGACATTTACAGCAGTAATCGAGTGGAAAGTATGAGTACTTAACATTTTTTTTGTTTATAAAAAAGATTATCCCAGTTATCCATCCTGTAAATTCCGTATTTCTACACATGCGAAACAATATAGTTTCAAGTAAGAAAAGGTTGTGTCAAGTTTAACCGCACTTTTAGCTTAAATTCATTACCGCATTGACCCCAAATCACAATTCACGTCACGTATTTCAATTTCAGCGACTTTTCTGGTTTCATTTTATTTTGTAGATTCAGAGCCAGCATTATTCGATTACATTGCATATGCTTTTGTTGTTATCCTAGGTACGTATACTTTATTTTGATTTGTTACATGCCGTACGTTTGGGGGTTTGTTTCACTTTGTTAAGACTTTTATAGTGTAAAATTGCTTACGATTTATTAACATATAATGTCTTAACCTTTATTTCTTCTTACCTCCAAACCTACCTTCACAATGTGTCTTGCAAATGCCGACAACACCGACCAACTTCAGTGCCTTCAGTTCTTTGGTAAGTTTTCTTCACGAATGAAGACAGACCATAACACACATTGGAGGGTGGGGGTATAGCTTAGCACAGTATAGTATCTAAGTCTATTATCATTGTATTTTTTATTAAGACTGTAAGATTTAATTTGAATTTCATTTTTTTCTTCACTTAAGTGCATGACAGGTAAAAGCAATAACCTTTTGCGTAAAGATAAATCAGGCAAACTGATCTTGCAAGCATCGTAAAGTATTCATCAATAAATGTTATCTACGGTGGACCCTTTATAACGTTAGCTTACCTTTTAACTGTTATGAAATAACATTAGCAATTTGTGTTTAATAGTAATAGAGTGCATTGAAAGATTAAAGATTGAAACGTTTTGCACGCTATGCTCCACTTAACACAATACACATTTGATATCAGTGGTAAACACATACCTTCATGCTCCCACATTTGTTACAGCTGAACTAGTTGCAACAAAACAAATTTTCACAGCAAGTACAATAGTACCTTAGTTAAAGTGGTCGAGACATTCTTCGGGTATGTCATATAATTTTAATCACGCACACTATCCCAGAGAACTTGATTCTAGCAATTTTAAAAAGGCAATAAATGTGAAGCCTTCTTGTGGATCATTTAAAATCGGAACTTCATGCAAAAAGTTTGGAAACGCAAAAAAGGAACATGGCAAATTAATATTCACTGATGCGAAATAAACGTGTCTAACCTAGTTTGCAGTTAATAACAAAAGCACCGCAAAGCGGAGCAAAATACGCCCGTCAATAGGGCAGTTTGAAACAAACTGCTGTGCACTCTAGTGCAGTATGGCAAAGTTTTCGACTGCACTCTATGATAGTACAAGAAAAACTGAAAAGAAAAAAGAAAAACATAAAACAATCTTAACTCTGCCAAACTGCTATGCACTGTTGTGCAATGCACTCTTGCATGGCTATAGACTGCAATCTGGATAATTGAATAAATTAAAGGGGAATACCATCAAATATTCAACATTTCCATGAGAGTAATGGCATTTGTGCAGAAAGGGGCATAACTCAAAAATAAGAAGAGGAGAGCGATGATTCTTGTGCACTGCACACCGTCTCAATGAGATCTATCCACACATGAAGTTTCAAGTCAATAGCTTTGATAACGTAAGAGTTATGCTCCAGACAAGAAAATTAAACATAGGGGAATGACTCCAACATCATGAAGTGCAACGCTACGGTTCCTGTGCAATGCGCTCCGTCTCAATAAGACCTATATATGTGTCAAGTTTCAAGATAGTAGCTTTGATAATGTAGGACTTATGCTCTGGACAAGTCAAAATAAACAAAGGGCAATAACTCCAACATCATGACGTGCAGACTGACGGTTCTTGTGCACTGCACTTCGTCTCAATGAGATCTATCCACCTATGAAGTTTCAAGTCAATAGCTTTGATAATGTAAGAGTTCTGCTCCGGAAATTAAACAAAGAGCAATAACTTCAATATCATGATGTGCAGAGTGACGGTTCTTGTGCACTGCACTTCGTCTCAATGAGATCTATCCAGTTGGAGTTATGCTCCGGACAAACATCTGGACGCTGCCCGCCCGCCCGTCCGGTCGAAAGCCATGGGTGATCTCATAATACGACTCGTCTTCGACGGCGTATAGTAATGGAATGGCACAAACACGAAACTAACAATGCTACAATGGATAAAAGTTTCTTCAAATTTGCCTTTTACGAATTATACTCGTCAAATCATGTTAAAAAAAAAAACATTATACAAATAATTAACGTTTATGAAAAGTTCAACAAGGAAAAGGTAAAGACATAAATTTAAAGATTTAAAGCTAACTACAATTTAAGAAATCGGCAGCAAGCAAACTTCAATTCGTCTAATTGGCTTTATGTGTTCTTTTTTTTCTAAATGATAAAACAACACCAAAGTTAACAAAACCATTTCGAAATGTGTGTTATGTATAAATTCCTGATACGCAGAATATCACTGAAAACGCAGTAAAAAAAAAGAAAACGTCTACTTACATTAAATAACACAAAGTGGAAAGACTATTTAAATTTTACTTCCGCATTGTACACCTGTAACTAGCCTATCGTTTCCACTGGTTTTCTTATTATGCCTCTATCGACAACGTCACTGCGGGGATTACTCTGCGGCACGGGTGTTTCGCAAGATGTTTATAAATAAATACGTTATTTTATAAGATTTAAGAATATACGACTTTGCTTTCTTTTCTTCTCAATAGCTTTTTGTTTATTTGATCCTCGTTTGCTTGGATTTTAAAGACTCCATCGCAAAGACCAGATGTTATTAGAATAGGGACTTACAGCAATTGTGGTGGAGGAAGACCCCTGAAAAATATCTGAGTAGAACCAACGGCGTACAGCTGGTCAGCTAGAAGACCTTATCCCATTAGTTTGTTTTTTCGCCCAGAACGGGAGTCAAACCTATGTTAGGATGTGCTTTGAGGGCCAGCCGATTTCCTCTTACGGTTTATTGTATATTTGGATGCATTCGCGTATTTAGGAGGTCTTTAATCAAGTAATCATAGCGTTATATGAAATAATAAGAATGGCTTTGCACCTTAAACGTTTTCCTTTTCTAGTTGCTTAATACATTTCCCAAAGTAGGTCCTGTAAATCAATTTACATATGATACATGTACAATCAAACGATTCTGTCCAACAATCCCAGCATAATTCAAAATGATTTTTTTTCCAGTAGTTTGACTCTCTACGTTTTATGTAGGCCAGTAGTTTCTTCTACGCTTAATGTAATGCATTTGCAATTCTATTTATATACTGTTAATATGTTGTGTTTTTTTCAGTAAAGGGACTTGAAATTTGTATTCCAATTTACATTAGGAACCATCCGTTTCATGATTAAATGGAACAAATATTTATGATGTGGAATATTTTCTCATATGTTTAAACAAGCAATAATTATTGTCCATATTAACTGTAGATAATTGGAGTTATATACTCACTTATAATTTCATGAATTCGAATGATTTCGTGAATGCTAATTTAACTATACTGCAACGTTGAACATGTTTGACTTTTTGCTGAATAAAATTTACAAAATTTTCTTGCGGAATGTAAACAAAGGGCATCCAGGAACAAGGGATATGAAATAAAACACCAGTTTGGAAGACAGTAAGCTTGGAATGTTTATATTACTGATAACATTCATTGTTGCACTGTGCTTTCTTCTATAATTTATAATTTCAAAGCACAGGGTCAAGTGATGAAACGGTATTAAATTAGATAGGAATTAATATGAATGTGTTTGTAAAAATAAAACAAAGAAAATTAACGGATTTATGTGACAACACGTTTTTCTTCTGATTTTCGACTGGTTGATGAAAACTGCGCAAAATGATGGTGTATTGCTACAGTGTTTGAGTTAAGATATCGTTGTTAGGAACAGAGATGCTTAGTAGCAGTACATCTAATTCAAAGTCCAGTTGATGATTTTATCTGAGAAAATTTAAGGTGGTAATTTTATGAAACCATGGCAGATCAGTATATATAAATAACTATCAAATTAATATGGCACGAAGGAACACGACGTTATCAAGGTAAATGATATATGCAGTAAATAGAGGACATAATTTCTTTAGGCCTTTAAACGTCACTTTACGCTTAAATTACTATTTTGTTAGCATACCCGCAAAAATGTATTTGTTGCATTGCGTTAGTTATGTCATATAATATGATAAGGCACAAACTTATCGTAGCTAAATAATTTATTTTGTTCGTCGGTTAGTGAGAAAAAAGAATTAATAATATGTTTGGATGGGATATTGGGAGATCTCAGCCCTATGGTTACCTATTTCAGATAAATCTCAAAGGCTGGATTATGTTAAAATACTTAATTCTCGGATCGAGTTCCCACGATTTACATACAATCCTATTAGGTATTTTAACAAGCTATCCATTAACATGACTCCTTGAGGACGTCTATTATTGGCCGATATCTGTTAAGCGTATAGTTAATTGTAATACGACACGGTCATAACGCTACTAACCCTTTTACCCTAGCACAGTTTCCACCATCTCTTTAGTGCACAATTGACAGGTAAAACATTGAGAAACTAAATTAAGATGTGCCAAGTACGATATCCTGCAAAATATTTGCTTATGCATGCATGTTCCTGCGATACGTCTGCACCTTCATGGTTTCATGTACAAATGCCTTTATTTAAATCCTTCTTTCAAACCAGCGGGGCTAGTCCTACCTGTGCCCACGAAGCATAGGTAGCCATTTTTAAAAGCGACTCCCGGAGATTGCAAGCACTTAGCTGCAAATACATGGGTGAGAAAATAAAATACTACCATAGCGAAAGATAAAAAGAATGTGGCGTACCGTTAGAATTGAAATCTTTATTTAGCGGAAATAGCAATTGCATTGACAAACAAATTAAAAAATAATGACAATGAAAAATTAGATTGAGTATTTAATTTATTAAACTTAACTTTTAAAATAGAAAATTATCTATACTATAAACATGACTTAAACGACATTAGTTGCTGTTGATCAATGCAAAACAATGTATAGGCGAATCGTTGGTTACCACGTTAAAAAAATACCTCTTTAAGTAATGTCGAAACAAAACAAATAATATTTGGGTTATAAATGATCCCTTTTTTTAACTAAGCTAAAAATTTAACTTAAACAACTTAAATATTTAAGACACCAGACAGAGTATTCCTACAACTAAGTAGGTAGCAGTAGCTATGAATACATAGTGGTCGAGCGCTTAGAGTGGCCGACTTGTAAAACATTTGCCCCTAACCCCATGAACAATTTATATGTGATTATTCTTCAGAGACGGGGCAATGTATGTAAATTAAATGTTAATTACGTCAAAATTTTTCAACTAAAGCAACAGCAAAACAAATAATTGTCAATAAACATTAATAAACATTAAATGGCGGACGCTTCATATTCAATGATGAAGCAAGGACAAAATAAAATACGTGTACCACAACAACCACGGCAAAAATCACACTGCTTTCTATCAACGATTGACCAATCTGATACAATGTTACTAATTTTTAACAACATACATCAATGCGTTTACAAGACATTTTGTATAAAAGCTTCTTTAAAGTAATGACTAATCCCGATACGTATATTTTCAAGAAAATGATTATTATACATGTTACAACATATAATGGATAAAATACTGACTCAGGTTGGTAAAACAGTTTATGAGGCGGGCATTGGAGGGAGCGATCTAATTAACGTTGCTGTAGAAACATCAACTAAATTGTTGTAGTATATGGTCAAATGCAAAACACACATTCTCATAAATGTTACCTTATAGAAATAAAGTTGTCATTGTTTTTTTTCTGTACAACGAGCTTCCACATGTTCTCATCTCAACATAAAACTTTCCACATTTTGATCCAATTCATTTCCTCAACATCTGTTATCACATTTACATCGACAGCTAATCACAAACATCATTTTCTGCTACCGAGGATACACTTTCTGTTCTTATCGATGTTATATTGTCCCTCAATCACCAGCAGATACACAGCCATAGTGTCGATTCATTGGGACTTCATTGCACATTACATTAAATGATACGAGTATATATGTGCATTTTTACACCATCCATCCCATAACAGAACACAGAGACAATGTACCCACTTTTGAACATTTGTCATATTACTAATATGTTTTGAAATTCGAATAAATTACGTAGCACAAAAACGAAACAAGTTGCTATGTGCCAGCATCTAATCCTACACCTGGCCTTCATATAGGCTGCACCATGTGATTCTTAGCGATGCGTTTGCATACCTTAGTTTATTGTTGTGAACCTAGAGCTAAACTGCATATTTTTTGACTAAACAATTGCCGTGAGTCTGATAGCATATATCTTTTTTTCGGTGATATTACATTTATGCATGGAATCGTCGGCGTGGCAATGAAGAAGAATGAAGTGTATAATTTTACATTCTTTAAATGGTAAACTAGAACAAAAGATACGGTTCACTTTGTGAGGAATTGAATAAGCCAAGCTTTACACAGCCTAACATTACATCTATGCTTGCGTATGTTATGTATATTTATGTATTTATTTATGTAGATAAAACATATCTAGTATTCTGTTTTCTATTAGATGAAATACAGTTTTCCCAATTACAGCTTAATGTGACATAACGTCCATTTTACAAGTATACACAATGTCTACAACATGCATTAAAAATATTAAACAAAGATGTGCATTGAAGAATGTTACATTTACCCCCACCTTATCAACATCCACCACCACCACAACCGCAACCTCCGCCACCACCGCCACAACCGCCACCACCGCCAAAACCGCCACCAAGGCCACCATAACGTCTAGGGGGGTCGGGACCTCCACCACCACCGCCACATCCACCACACCCACCACCATCACCAACTCCACCATCTCCTCCAGCACTTGTCGCTATGTCACCGCCGTCCTGGGCGGCATCTAACTCTCCGGCGTGGTCACCAAAATCTCCAACATGGTCGTAGCCTCCACAGCCGCCACACATCGCGCATGCGTGATAACCAAAATGATGCCGGATGTAGAAGTTTGACGGTGTGCTGCACAAAAGTCCTGTCGCCATTATGAACGCCATATCATCGGATTGTATACTTCTTAAAGTCTTGGTACGCCGACTAATTACAGTCGTGACCCTCTGACCTTCTGTCCAGCCACTCGGTCGTGGGACACACAAGACGTGCAGCAGTGACACAGAGAATGCCAACACAAGATGTTCAGCTATGGTTGTACAGCTACCATCTATCTTTACGACTCCACTTTTTAGATCAACAGACATTTGGCCGAGCGAAAAATTGTATCGGTATTCTTCGTAGGGCATGGCCAGAATCCAATTTTCATTCATTTTGAAATTATGAAATTTCACCGATAACGTTCCATGATTTCCATGAACTCCACGCCTTCCCAAACTTTGAGGAGTTCCTGCAAATATGCGTGATAATGTATAATTATAATTGCCGGCGACAATCCATTTGAAAATATAGAATGTCTTACGAGAACGTTCGCATATTAATGATCATACAGTATATATATTTGAGCAAGTGCTAGACAAAAGCCCCAACGCGCAAGTTAACTTAAAAAGACGGAAACAGAAAATAACAAATATAGGACAAACAGGTATCGCCTTGGAATAGTTAATAATCGATGACGTAAAGTCAAAAATATACTTTGGTTTGGTTTGACATATTACAAAAAATGTACAGTAATGCTTTCAGATGCACCGTCAGTCTCATCACGATGACCGTAGACCTGGATGTCTTAGCAGTTTATTTGCATTGTACCACGATTTCTTGACCGTAACAGTGAAATATTTTATTTATTAAAAAGTATGCAAATTTGTCACCTTATTTTATTACCCTACCTTAATCCGATTAACTTCCCCTTTATTAATGACGCCATCAAACGATTTATATTTACTGAAAAGGGTTAATGTCACTTTTATTCATCTCAGTGGTCTGTCTTGGAATGGGATTTGCTTACATTTTTTGCTGATACTGTTAAGCAACATTTCTATCATTATAGCACAGGGGCACTTATAAGGTGTCCAGGGACTGAACCCGGCCGGTCCATTATACTGACACCGAAGAGTCAGGCGTAATGCTGTTCCCTTAGCCCGAGCGTTAGGACGTAAGCCATTACTACCAACTTTAAAGTCTTTGGTTTGACCCGGCCGGGGTTTGAACCCGCGACCTCTTGATCCGCAAGCCGACGCTATACTGTTTGAGCTATTGCTCTTGTTTTCTTGCAATGCATAAGCTGTTCAAGTCTATGTCTTTAGAAGTGTCAATTGCAACCAAATAACTGAGTTAAAGACATCATCAACTTATATTCCGATAAGCACGAGAATAAGTTTTGAAATTTTGAAAGGAAATAGGTAAGTTATTTATTTTGCTAAATATTAAACATTACATTTCTAAAAGCTGAATGGGTTATACACTGGTACATTAGTGCTTTCAAACTTTGAAACCAGTTTTTATAATTTCACCTAAATTAATGTTCGAACAACGTTTTATTTGTAAGGGACCTTGACCGTAATTAACTGAAAAGCACAACATGGCTGACACAATCGACGATAGTTAAGAATGGGTACACACCGTTTGCACCGCTAAGGCAGGTAATTTTAAACGTGTGAGAATGTATCCTCAGAGTCTACATATAGAGAACACAGATCACGCGTTCAGCTTTGATCATTGATTATGTGATTGTATCATACACTTTCTCGTGATGTATCCGACTTCTTCCCATACTGTTAAAGAACGAACGTAGACATATTCAGGGATAGTCATTGGTTTTCTGGCATAAGCATATTTTCAGTCACTGCTAAAATACTTTAAATTGTGTATGTTATATGTTTAATGATGACTAGGGGCTAAAATATTATATACTGTTCTCGTGTTAAATATATAAGTCTTTATGTGTATTAAACATATAGTCTGTACACCTAATGACATATGTCGTATTTCGTGTGTATTGGCACTTAGCGTTCAAACGGGTATGATAAAGGTAGAAAGTAAGATCTTAAACGTATTTACACTCAACATAACAATGAATGAATTGTATATTTTCACCTCCACTTCATAAAAGTAACAATTTATTGTTTTATGATATTTCTTTAGGTAGAAGCGGCGGGCAGTTACAATTATATTTCCATATTAATTGATTCATGGCGTTTTGAGTTTAAATGTCACTACACGTATTATGGGGTTCGAATTAGCCTTAATTACATACCATGTACTCCGGGAATTCCCTTACGGAAACCGACCCACTTCCCTGTCAGAATTCCCCAGTCTCCTTCATTGTTCTTGATCAACACAGCCCTCTCGCCCTGTCTTGGGTTTAGTGTTGGAATGTTCTTGCCATTAGCCTGCAAGAAGAATAAAATACTTTAAATTTCAACTGTTCATCGCAGGCAGACTTTACGTGTTAACCAGTGGGTATAATCGCGAGAGAACTGCAAAACCTTGTCGCTGCTTCTCCTTTTAAAGATCTTTATATGGAAAAAATCGCCGGTGTTTGGAGCTGGTAACTCATCCAACCATCATCTATACCGATTTTAGCCAGGGAAAATTAAAATCTAAATCGATGCAATTACTTGCTCTAGCCGACGTAGACCGAGATTCAAACCATAGGCCCTACGAGTGTTGCCGCTTAATCATGGGCTATCCGGAACTTCTAATACCACGCTATTCATACCTGGAAGGGCATCGGAAGTTGATCGGAGGCAATAAGATGGCCAATGGCCACCATACGATCAAGGTGGAAAATCTGGATGACAGACATCATTAGAGGAGCACTGTGTATGACGCGGACAGTGAAGATAGGCTGGCCCGTGTGGTTTTTCATTCTGAAACAAATCATCATTGTATACCGTTATATCATAACTGACTGATATTTATACATATGCATTTTCAATAGACACTATTTATCGGAGAAGTTAAAAAGTTTCTAAAATGATACTATTTGGAGAACTTTTTGAGTGTGAAAAACGGTACAAGCAAACATTGTGTTAGATTTGAGAAATATCTACAAGCATTTCCCATGTTAATATAATATGTCAATATATGAGAAAGCCTACCTGTGAGTCGCTACCTGACATTTGTTTGGTCTTTCTGGGGTAAGTATCTCCATGTTCACAGGCCCACAAAAGGATTGGATTTGTTCAGGTATGATGGTCGTTTCGTAATTGCCTTGTTCAAGGATAAGAATACATGGTCCTTTACAGGGAGGGTCAAACCGGAGAGTGGCTGTCAGTTTCATCTCAGCGTTGAGCGTTGCAGAAACATTAAATTGACCTCCATTGGCATTACAAATAGGTTCAATGTGTTGAAAAATTTCAATTTTTGTCGATCCTAGCATAACTCTGTTTGCAAAGCAACCAAACCCTTCTCTCATCGTTGCAGAGAGATTTATGTTGTTTGCGGTTATGGAATTGAACATGTATTTCCCAATGCTGTGCCAAACATGAACATACTCGCCTTGCGAATCTACAGTCGTGCGTTGGCAGGTCTTTTTAAACCATCTCATCAGTGTTCGATTATCTGCGCACATATCCCCTTGGATTGTCAAGTTTGACAGACGGGAATTATTGCCTTTAGTCTGAAGGGAAACCGTGTCAATCACTATATTGGTTTTCTTCGTGCACATACCATAAATGTCAGTCGATGACATGCTGTCCAGTTTGCCGGTGGATGGTTTGCCTCTGTACATTGCGCCGAAAAGTGGAAACGACTCATTGTATATATTCTTCCATTGGTTTCTTGTCTCCATATAACCATTGTTGAGTTTCGATCCCTCACTGCGGTCAGTAACATCATCATCGTGGTTGAAGAGGTTTCCAAGTATCGCCATCATGTCATTCTTGTAGGCCACAGAGTTCAGTTGGTGGCTGTGCCATATGAGGTCAATGTCGTAGCAAGGGACAATAAACTCATTTGGAAACATTTTCTTCAAATACAAAAACTGTTTATAGCGCAGCACTGAGTCGTTGACGAACTTGACATCTTGATAATGTGGCAACGAAACCTGGTAATAAAACAAGGCTTGTCTTTCGGAAGCGCTTAAGATGTCATAAGTAATTTTCGACCTCAACATGCTTGGGTTCATGTCAGTGAATTTTCCGTTGTCCACAAAAAATGCTTCGTGGTCACGGTAGTACTTTCGATTCCACAACGTCTGTGATTTTCTGAGGGCTTCGTCATAGTCGGCTTGATTTCGAATGACGTGGTTCACAACTGTATTGACAATTGCGACACAATCTGTGATGTAGGCTCTCGGAGACAACATGTGACAGTGCCATACCCACTCGATGTCCAAGGGAGCACTGAGACACTCCTTTGGGTGATCGGCGGCCAATGGAAGCCAGAGACGTTCGTACCGATAGATGGCTCGTTGAATCACGTCAGGATTTTGTAGGTTTGGATCAACAGAAACCGCTCGCAGGAAGCCCAACTGGTTTAATGATTGTTCTTCAAGATTGGCAGAAAATTGGATTTTGAGGGCTTCCAATTTTGCTTCATGTTGGGCCATAGTTACTTGTTTTCTGAAATACATATTTAATATACTAAGACCCTGTTCAAATGTTAACAGATGTTAGTTAATGCCACCATAAAAACATAATCGGCCTAGTGCGTGTGTAAATATACAGAGATTAACTCGTTTCGATGTTTACAAAACTACAGTAAAACATCAAGAAATTAATTTCATCGCCAAAATATGTTTTGTCGCATATTAGCTCTCGAAGCTAATTTATTAGACATCGACTTACTATTCTAAAACGCATGTTACACGTATTTTCTTTCAAGAATTTTTACTTGGAGATTTGAGTTTTGCGAGCGATTTACGGCACATCGGTGCCATATCACCAAAATCTATGGTAGTCATATAAGGAAAAAAAATATGGTGTCAGATTCATTGAAGGTATTTAGCATAAAAAATAAGTAAATTGTGAAAACGTGAAATTTATAGCATAGGTATATAGGGAAAATTTATGGGACCAAATATTTTGAAATATATATGTAAAAAATCTTGAAATTGTAAAAGAAATGATACTTAAGAATTATTTAAAAATTAAAATATGGCACCGAAGTTATATAGGAAAAAAGAAAGTGTAGTACTTAAAGCGAAAGTAGTAAAGTAACATTATTTCGGAAAATTCAAGTCGCCTTCGAATTTATTCGCGTATATATGTACAAGGTTATGTGGTCTATCAAAGTAAAATATATTAGAGTTTAAAAGTTTAAATGCAAGACAGGAAAAAGATATGAATAAGGGTATGGTTGTGTAGAAACCACATAAAGTAACGACGCGTTTTTTTTTCGGAAAGTGTGTTATGACGTCGTAATTTTTGTAGCTACGGAAAGTAAAAGTAAGTTTATGGAATGGAAATGAAACCAAAAGAAAGATATAAGAAAAAAAATTATTTGCATAAATGAAGCAATAAATGGCGTGTTGATTTAACAAATTTTCACGCACTTTAAATAAAACAGTCTTCGGGAGATTTTGTCAATACACAATGGCTTTTCTATTTTCACTCTTCTGCGTCTCTTGGCTGATTGTTTTTACTCTGTAGCGGTCTTCTTAGGGCACATCTTGGTTGTTTTACGATCCGTTTACCTTAGTTTCTTGTGGGCTTTTTCTCAGGGATAATCTCAGAAACTGTACGTCACTATTCATGTGGCGCAACCGGATCGTTTTTTAACTGTTCTGATGTTTGAACGTGTCGATGCATAATGTCCATTTCGTAGCAGCTGTAGCATGTTGTTCTTCTCTCTTTTTCCATCCTGGCTTATTTATCATTGATACCTGTACACGTTCCTTCACTTGATGAACATGGTGTGTTAGAGTACAAAGCAAACCCCATTCAATGTTCTAAGATCATCAACATTGTAAATGGTATGCTTTGACACAGAAATGGTTCGAATCCAAAAAGTTTGAACTATTTTCAAAAGGGACTAATAGAAGACCATATTCCCCTGGAGATTGTTGAAAATAAACACCAGTGGAATTGAATAGGAAATGATGAGGATGAGGAGTGAGATAAGAACAAATTTTACAACGAGAAAAAACTCTTCTAAATCAGTAATACTACGAACCAGAGAAATCGTCAGGCTATTGAAGGATAAAAGAACTTTATAAGGCCATAAATCAACATGTTTGAATTTGATTATGAAGCCAAATAACTTATACACTGCACAAACCAATACGTGGAAAATTTAAAAGGCGACAAACTGTGGTAGGAGGTATCGATGATCAATGGCAAGCTGATCTACCAGATCTTTAATCTATGTACACCTATAATTCACCTAATCGTTACTTACCGTGTGTCATTATCGTATTTTCAAAATATGCATTGGTGGTGCAAATGGTTGACAAATCTCGAACCACACTTATTCAAGCTTTCAAGTCTTGAAAGATCGCAAACCACTCTCACTGCCAACAGACACAGGACGGGATTTTTAAAAAAAGAGTTTCAATCATTTTTTGACAAACATGGCATTGATTTCTTCAAGATTGATACCATAACAAATGTTGTTGAACGTTTTCAACGAACACTGAAATTAACTATGTGGAAATACTTCACACATAACACCATAACAAGAGTCGTATATATGTGGATGTCTCACAACAACTATTTCGCTTTCATATAAGTATTGGACGTGCTCCTTATCAAGTTTCCACTGAAAACGAACAAGAAGTTACACAGACATTATATGGCAAACAGACCAGGGTCAGTTCAACATACTTGGAAGGTGACTTTGTGAGCATCAACAAGAAAAAACGAACCTTTGACAAAGGCTATCTTCGTAATTGGACTGTCGCATTGTTCAACGTAGTTTCTGTCAACAAAACAGATCCAGTGACATTTATATTAGAGGATTTGGGAGAAGAACCGATTAGTTGAGCTTTCTACCAACTTATAAAAGACGATGCAATCTATGAAATGGAATCAATATTAGACCGATGGACAAGACCTGTAGATAGAAAATCTACCAGAGACGTTAAGGTACAATGGTTATGATACCATTCAAACACTGACATTTAGATCCAAGGATCGCATTTAACTTAAATCAAATAAGTGCCAACACCATGTCTCAGTCAGAGTCAACTTAAGATCTACAGCTCGCCACAGAATTAGCAAAAATTCAAAACTCATATTAGCTCGATGATGAAAAGGGAAGAAAATAGGTCATTTAAAGAAATAAATGTATGTGACACCTTAACATTTGGTAGAAGAAATCGACGATGCCAGTAAGAAAGCCGTTTCATCGATCTATGAGCACTAGAACATCACATTTGGCCTAGACTTTTCAACCTTGTCAAATCGAATAAAGTTTAAAGGAACTAGTGGAATGGCAATCGGATTGGAATTTCATCTAAATCTACTCATGAAACTTGGTGGATTGAAATATCAATCTATCAACAATTCCTTATAATTACAACAATTTTAAGCATTGAGTTGATTTTACATCATATGGGAGTGAATCATCTGTATATTTACAAGGATGTTGCAGAACATACAGTTTGGGATTATGTGGAAGCATTTATTTCACACGCTGTGTCTTTCGACACAAGAACAAAAGCAGGATCTAATCTCCATTTGCACATAGAATTTCTGAATCTTCATCATGTGCAGGTGAACAGATCTTATTTGATGAGATCAAATCAATATGATATATAGGTGGTCCGGTTCAGTTTACTCAAGGCAAACTTCAGTTTAAAATAAATAAACATAATAGATGATTGTAGTATATCATGGTGAACCTCGTCAAGGAGGATATGGGTTATGTTCAATGTTTAAGAAATCGGCCAGCAATATTCCCCCATTTTGAAGACGGGGGATGGTGGGGTGGTCAAAGGATTAGACGCTGGAGAAAGCGTGAGACAAGAGCTCAAGAATCGAGAAATAACGATGTTGAAAAATCGTTGTTCAGAAAGCATTGGACTGTATTAAAACAGCTTCGCTTCGGTGAAAGGACCACATCAATGTATATTACAGCAAGCCTGAGATACACACCAAGTCAAGGAAGATCTGCACGGCTACTTGACATATTTGATTCAAAATGTTGCAACGCGGACCTTGCAAGTACAATAAAATTGAACTCGATGTAATATATGCACCTCCTATCAGGACTGCAACGCACTGTAGACATTGAACAGAACATTATTCCGTTCATCGCTGAACAAATCTGCTTATATCGAATTTTTATTACTGCTCAAACAGAAAAGTGGACTGATGTCAACCAGAGCTATCTGTATCAAAAAGTAAAAGTGAAGCATAATAGGCACACTCTGGCAAATGTCAAATTAATGCTCTTAATTAGGCTGTGAAAGAAATTGTTCACGATGGATGTCTCGTGAACAATTTTCTAACACAGCCTATTTAACAGCAGTGATCTGTATCCTCACAACACGATGAACACTGACAACGCAGATACATGTGCCTGCCGCCTGCCGTGCCTACCTGGAGAACATATTGTCTTCCTCATCAGTCATTAAAATACACATCTCAGTGCTTAAGAAGTGGGGTACCCAGACACTGCTGTACATATGCCAGACAATTCTCCATGTGAAAACAACGATGGTTAAAAGGAGGGAGGAAAACGTATCCATGAGAGTCGAGTCCTTGAAATGTATGATCGGTCGCATTTATACCTGTTTCTGTAAGACAAGTATCTTTCAAACAATATTGAAATGCGACTGACTTTGCCTGTTTGGATAAGAGGGAAATGTGAAAATTGTTTATGCAGAATTTAATAAATGTTGGATCCATGGACCTGTTCGAACGGTGGTGGCCAAAAACTTGAATCAGACCATCGAGGTATGAAAAGGCCTATTTGTCGTGTATATGTGAAGACATTTACTATACCATCAGTTTAGCGATCCAAGATAGTAGATCATTTGTTCAAGGGACAGTTACCGAAACGTATCATTCATGGCATGGCATGGTAATAAAATAAGATATTACTGTGACAGGTTGATGTGTTTTACGTTTTGTGGAGAAAGTAACCTTTAAACTTTCAGCACTTTCAGTCCTTTGGTTTGGTAGCATGATATCATGTTAATCCTTTGATTTCATTTGTTGACTAGTTTAAGTAAGCTTTGTGATTGGTGGTCACTTCCTATCTTCTCACTTTTACCGGCAACTTCAAAGTAGATAGATGTAAAGATTAGTGTACATATTGGACTTTGCAATTATGCACATCCTTTGAAATTACGAAATTTGAGCCCATATATGTTTTCCCTATATACCTTTGGTGCCATAAATTTTACAATTTCACACGTTTTACATACACATTTCACAAAAAGGTTGGTCCTATATTTTCTTCCTTTATACCTTTGGTGCCATAGTTATAACAATTTACCTTTTCACAATTTATTTATTTGGCTTAAAATACCTTCAGTGCCATAGATCTGGTACCATATCGTTTCCTTATATATCTTCAGTACCATAGATTGTGTGTGCGTGGGGTGGGCGGCGGGGCATATCCCCGCCCTACACTGCTAGTACAAAATTACTAACTAGACTATTCCTACGTTCCACTTATGTATCAAAGGTAGAAAACAAAACAATTTGTCACGTCGACATTGTTTCATAAAATGTGCACTATTTGGTCTATTTGTAACAGTCTATACCCATTTTCATCTGGCCCATTCATAAGTTTTACGTTGTTTGCAGGCTGAGTTTATTAATATAGATTTTGTGATACTTGGAACAATGAAAATAATGAAGGCATTTATTTAAAAAAATATTCCATTTAAGTGATCTCAGTAGGTAATACTACGCTTAACTAGGCAGTGTTTTTAAAACGGTAGGACTCGAGCTAAATAGAGAATGTTATATGCTTTCTTAAATTTCCTGCATGCTCAGTTATAAATTAACAGTGACAAATACAGCAGAAAAATGTCTACTTACATTAAACTACACTGATCCGGAAGACGATGTAGAGCGCATTGTATACGTAGATGTTTGTGTGCTGCCAAGTTTTCAATGGTCCTTTTTAGTGTACGTAAACCGATCACGTGACTGCACTGCTTATTATTCGGCCCGGGTATTTTGCAATATGTTTATGAATATATTTGTTACGCTCCCCGACTTCACTCAGTGGTTGAAATAGCCATTTTCTTCAACCTTCAAGGTACAGGTTTGATTATGTCTGATTGAATAGCAAACTACTACCTTTACAAAATTTACCTGCACAGTTATACAACAAACCAGTTTTGTGACAAAATACCCATTTGTGGAGCATCGCCCGTCTTCGACGGCCTCTTGTTGTTATTTGTCGTAAAGAAAATGTTTACCTATAACTGAAATGGAAAACATACAAAATTGTTTGGTTAATATTGTATATGGTTAATTGCTTTTATGCCAACAGACATTGCGGGCAGAGGGAGAATTCGTGAACTGTTGACGTGAACATAGTTTCAAACAAGAACTATACACCACACGTTTATATTACGTGTGTGAAAATTAAGATTGGTATAAGCGAGAGTTTTGTGACGTATGCAACAACGTGGTTCATAGGGGAGGTTTGTGCATGACTAATAATTCCAGCAATGAAAACAAAGCCACGTCCGTCCTAGTACTTTATTATTATTAGTGGCAAAAGGTTCCACAAGAGATACGGCGAGTTACAAAATACTTTATCAGATATCACAAAATATTCATTCATTGAATATTCATACAGTCATTGACTAGCTGTCATAATTGAATTATGAATGTTTAAGGCAAAACTAGGTAATTTATGACAATGCAGAACCAATCAATTCCACCATTTAAAGCAGAGCCGCCCCCTTCCTTATACTTTTGGTGATTCTGCAATTCGACTTACCTCTTGTCGAACATTTTCCCACTAATAATATTATTTACTGAATTAGTACATTTGTATACAACGATTCATGGAGAAGTCTTGTGGGAGGGAAGCATAATCAAATACTTTTCATACGTTATAATTGAAAACATTGTTTATTAGATATTGGTATTTGAGTATGGTTAATGTCTCAAAATCCGTTAACAGGTTGTATACTCCATCATCAATACTTTCCATTATAATAACACATCAAATTGTTTATTTCTCTTACTTTTGTAATTGCTTCTTGATTCCTGTTAATCATTTGTCTTATATAGGGTTAACAATGACGTATTTTGGTGTACTTTAAACAAGTTATTATCAAGACATTTAATTAAATAAGGATAACTTTGAACTTTTTCTGAAACGTTACTATCTTTCTTCTATTGTTAAACTTGTATGTTCACTCCCCGCTCCCCTCAATTTTTAAATATCAGATCTTAATATAAGGATGTTCAGGGTGTGTCCAAAAATTGATATTGGGCAGCATCAGCATTTTGAAGGAAGAGGACTGAAACAAAAAAAATATCACTAAATGGAACAAACAAATGGTTCCGTCTGTATGGCCAAGTCATTTAACTATAGCTGAGTAACATTGATATAACTATCCATTAACATAACATTTAACGGTGTGTACTTACAGTCGATGTCAGTAAAACACGTAAGCAAATGTAATTGAATACCAAATTTCAACACAGCTCCGCATACCAATTTGAATTCATAAACAATACAAAACACGTTAATAGGTCTAAATTTAGACTTTGGGTAAAGAAGGTTTAAATAGTTAAGGCGTGCGAGAAAATCAGAGAATTATGTCCATATATTACGCTGTGAGTTCGTTCTCTTGTGGCCCCACTGTCTTCCCAGCCTTTCCTTTTTATATTTCTCTTTTCTATTTTCTAAGTTATTTAACAAATACTAATATAAAGTTGTCATTGCTTATGCTTTAAAGACTCCTCATTTTATTTCCTTTCATAGATTTCATAGATTTATTTTTCATTTTACATAATTGATAAAAAACAGTATGCTGAATTGAAATATTGATAGAAAAGGAGGGTTTGCGTACAAGCTGTTTTCACAGTAACCATTACTCTGACCATAGGGCCTGATACATCTGTGTATTTTTCAAGCATTTTTCCATGATGACAAAGTATTTAAATACACAATCAAAGTTTTACAATCGATTTAATAATAAAATATGGTTATATATCATAAACACTGTATAGAAAGATTTATATGCGATGTTCAATAAAGAATGATCATTTTACCATAATTTAAAGTGCAAATAAAATAAGGTGTTTTACTCAAGTTCTAAAAGTGCTTAAAAGCAGTTTCATTAGCTTTTCATGTTTTCCTATTTCGTAGTTTTATGTATGCTCAATAAAACAAATATGGTTTACGTTTAGCTGTTTCCTTTTTTGTAAAATGGGTACAGTTGGTGAGTATGCTTTCTTACAGGTCCATAGAATTTCATTGATTAAATAAACTTTGTTGTGCCCTATAACTTTGCCAGTACTAACAGAAATCAATACCCCTGGCAGTGTCTATTATCAACACACTACTTGTGAAAATCAACAATAACAGAAAACAAAAAAACTTTGAGACAGGGTCACAGAAAGAAAGAGTTTGAACCAGGAATAATATCTAAAATCATAATTATTCGGTTTTTAAAAGTACTTTTATAATGGATGCAAGTGAAGTATTCTTGTATATTCATTTTTCTCCAAATGTAGACTGGTAAGTAGCATGCATCGACATCTTTTCTTTGCTTTAGTCCATGTGTAGTCGGTGTATATAGAATAACAATTTAATTATAAACTGACGTCACATTGATTTGGCATTCATTATAATTTCATTATTCATAAATTCTTAACAGAAACGGTTCCAAAATACACTTATTTACTTTTATTGACATTAATTTTCATACCAGTTTGTTAAGAAAGTGCACGTATACTATTAAGTTGTAACTGAAACTCGATTGCTGTGTCAGCTCTGTTAACAACATCTTCTGTTAATAGAATATATACTATATTAGGTATACGTTTTGTTTTGAAAATATCACATCAATATCATATCATATTAAAATAAGTTGTTTGTTATGGAGAGCGGTAACTTATCTAGGAAAAGATTTAAGATTATTGTACTGGTTTTGTCCCCTTGTCTTGTCCCGTCGTTACACTTTAAAAATCGGTATCGTGTTTTTTATACGAATCGGACTAAAAGATTTGAGAACATAGAAGCCAGGACATTATAAATCTTTCTTTTTATACCAATACTACCAGGTCTTTTGAAAAAGGTATAATGTTTGTAATCATCGTAAGTCATCTGAAAGTCGACGAATAGAATATAGAACCTTCTATCAGGTTTCCTATTTTACTCTGAAGTTTGAACTTATCGTCAGTTGTAAAGACAAATGTTACTCATCTTACTCATTCAGACTTTAAGATCAATTTACTAGTGTTGAATTTAAAATAAGAGACGATACTTCATTGATTGCATAGTAGTCAGACAGGTATGTTTTAGACCCAGACTTATGTACAATACAATTTTGCTTTCGCACCAACCGTCCGATAAATTATTGGTGTTTAAAATGACATTAAATAAAAGACACATAGTAGGAGTAATCAGGTCCTATACGATCTATTCCGTCTGCTCCTCCGGTTTTTAATTAAACAAAAATATCATGTTTAAACTCATTATGTGTATTATGACTATTTAGTAGGAATAAAGAATATGTTATATAAGAATTAACGCACATATTCAACATGTATTACCTCTAGACAAAGGCAATTAGTTCAAATATTAAAGCGACAACAAACCAACAAACACAGAGATGAGACATTACACACAAAAAGAAAAACTAGCAGTTACCGCCTTGAAATGGTCTGTCGGTAAAAGGACCGACTGTGGTGGTTAAACCTGGTTTGTGGAGCCCTCCAATCCCCCACTTCCTATACGTATCAGCATTTGTACAGTGTGTACAGTAGATAAAGGCCTCAGCAACCTATACGTTCTAAATGAGTTTGAAATAAAACAGCCCGAGTGATGACAGTTCAACTACGGCTTTAGGTCACTATTTTCGTATAGTCTCAACGACCTTTACGGTCATCAGGTAATTTAAAAGCAATACAAGTTCCTGTCTGTAATAAGGTCAAATGCAAGCGATGTAGTACAAAGAAAGATTCCCGTTTTGTAACTGTCAGCAAACCGTCAGTTTTATCTTGTATAACCCATTTCCATAAATGCAGGATGACTTATGCCTTGCTGCATAAGTGTATTCATACTGCTATTATAGGAATGGGATGGGATTTGCTGGCATTTTTGCCGATACTCTGCAGCGACATTTCTATCATAATAGCAGATGTTTTTATTCATGATCTTTGCATATGTAATTTGCAATGTTTTCTGATTAATCATTAAACTGGTAACAGGCTGAATTACACATCGGACTACTAATAAAATTAAACCACTCAGTTGAGTGTATATTTTATTCTCTTACTTGCTTTCTTGCCCTACTTGTTTTAAGCAGTCGCCAGAAGTTTTGTGGTTTATAGAGACTATTTGCTATTTTGTTTTTAATGTTAGTTTGGTATTTTTCTCTTTGCATTTGCATAATGTCTTAAAATGGATTTGTACGTTGTTAGGCATTTTCAGAATTTACTGTCCTTCAAACACAAGATGGGTAAATCTTACCGGCAAGTCACCACTACTATATATAACGAGGTACTTATTTTAACGCGGGCTGCAAACATGAACGCAAGGATGTATGCAGGATATAATTTGAATTAAAATGTTCACTGAAAGACCCCCAGTTTTACAGTGTCCCTGAAACACGGAAGGCTTCGATTATTGGAGGTAAAGACACCAAAAAGACATCAAAAGAAACTGAAAGTGAACCTTATTCTGCAGACATTTCATATAATCTTGGTCAGTTTATCATGTAAAACTTAACAAGTAAAATACACGACAATCAATAGGAATGTCAACCAAACTTAAACATCAGAGAAAACACTAACTCTCATTGTATACTAGCCTCTGTACTGTATTGCGGAGTAAATAAAATAGTCGTGTTCCAAATACTGGAGACGAATGGTTTGTTGTAATAATGGGTGATCTGTTCTGATCTGACAGCATCGTTGTTTATACTACAGCCTAACGAGGCTTACCAATCATATCCAAGGAAGTGGATGCTTCCCAGTAAACGTTGAAAACGTTGAAAATTGCTTTATCCATAAGGCAACATGTGAAGATATTAAACTCACATACTTAAAACAAAATTTAAAATGGACTTTTTCTTCAAGCTTCCAACAACGTAATATAGGCGATGGAGCGTCATGAGCATGCCAGAAGCTTCCAACAACGTAATATAGGCGATGGAGCATCATGTGCATGACAGAAGCTTCCAACAACGTAATATAGGCGATGGAGCGTCATGAGCATGCCAGAAGCTTCCAACAACGTAATATAGGCGATGGAGCATCATGTGCATGACAGAAGCTTCCAACAACGTAATATAGGCGATGGAGCGTAATGAGCATGCCAGAAGCTTCCAACAACGTAATATAGGCGATGGAGCATCATGTGCATGACAGAAGCTTCCAACAACGTAATATAGGCGATGGAGCATCATGTGCATGACAGAAGCTTCCAACAACGTAATATTGGCAATGGAGCATCATGTGCATGACAGAAGCTTCCAACAACGTAATATAGGCGATGGAGCGTCATGAGCATGCCAGAAGCTTCCAACAACTTAATATAGGCGATGGAGCATCATGTGCATGACAGAAGCTTCCAACAACGTAATATAGGCGATGGAGCTTCATGTGCATGACAGAAGCTTCCAACAACGTAATATAGGCGATGGAGCATCATGTGCATGACAGAAGCTTCCAACAACGTAATATAGGCGATGGAGCATCATGTGCATGACAGAAGCTTCCAACAACGTAATATAGGCGATGGAGCATCATGTGCATGACAGAAGCTTCCAACAACGTAATATAGGCGATGGAGCATCATGAGCATGCCAGAAGCTTCCAACAACGTAATATAGGCGATGGAGCATCATGTGCATGACAGAAGCTTCCAACAACGTAATATAGGCGATGGAGCATCATGTGCATGACAGAAGCTTCCAACAACGTAATATAGGCGATGGAGCATCATGAGCATGCCAGAAGCTTCCAACAACGTAATATAGGCGATGGAGCTTCATGTGCATGACAGAAGCTTCCAACAACGTAATATAGGCGATGGCTCTTTGCATGACAGAAGCTTCCACAACGTAATATAGGCGATGGAGCATCATGTGCATGACAGAAGCTTCCAACAACGTAATATAGGCGATGGAGCATCATGTGCATGACAGAAGCTTCCAACAACGTAATATAGGCGATGGAGCATCATGTGCATGACAGAAGCTTCCAACAACGTAATATAGGCGATGGAGCATCATGTGCATGACAGAAGCTTCCAACAACGTAATATAGGCGATGGAGCATCATGAGCATGCCAGAAGCTTCCAACAACGTAATATAGGCGATGGAGCTTCATGTGCATGACAGAAGCTTCCAACAACGTAATATAGGCGATGGAGCATCATGTGCATGACAGAAGCTTCCAACAACGTAATATAGGCGATGGAGCATCATGTGCATGACAGAAGCTTCCAACGACGTAATATAGGCGATGGAGCATCATGTGCATGACAGAAGCTTCCAACGACGTAATATAGGCGATGGAGCATCATGTGCATGACAGAAGCTTCCAACAACGTAATATAGGCGATGGAGCAAGGCTTCCAAACAACGTAATATAGGCGATGGAGCATCATGTGCATGACAGAAGCTTCCAACAACGTAATATAGGCGATGGAGCATCATGTGCATGACAGAAGCTTCCAACAACGTAATATAGGCGATGGAGCATCATGTGCATGCCAGAAGCTTCCAACAACGTAATATAGGCGATGGAGCATCATGTGCATGACAGAAGCTTCCAACAACGTAATATAGGCGATGGAGCATCATGTGCATGACAGAAGCTTCCAACAACGTAATATAGGCGATGGAGCATCATGTGCATGACAGAAGCTTCCAACAAGTAATATAGGCGATGGAGCAGTCATGTGCATGACAGAAGCTTCCAACAAAGTAATATAGGCGATGGAGCATCATGTGCATGACAGAAGCTTCCAACAACGTAATATAGGCGATGGAGCATCATGTGCATGACAGAAGCTTCCAACAACGTAATTAGGCGATGGAGCATCATGTGCATGACAGAAGCTTCCAACAACGTAATATAGGCGATGGAGCATCATGTGCATGACAGAAGCTTCCAACAACGTAATATAGGCGATGGAGCATCATGTGCATGACAGAAGCTTCCAACAACGTAATATAGGCGATGGAGCATCATGTGCATGACAGAAGCTTCCAACAACGTAATATAGGCGATGGAGCATCATGTGCATGACAGAAGCTTCCAACAACGTAATATAGGCGATGGAGCATCATGTGCATGACAGAAGCTTCCAACAACGTAATATAGGCGATGGAGCATCATGTGCATGACAGAAGCTTCCAATAACGTAATATAGGCGATGGAGCATCATGTGCATGACAGAAGCTTCCAACAACGTAATATAGGCGATGGAGCATCATGTGCATGACAGAAGCTTCCAACAACGTAATATAGGCGATGGAGCATCATGTGCATGACAGAAGCTTCCAACAACGTAATATAGGCGATGGAGCATCATGTGCATGACAGAAGCTTCCAACAACGTAATATAGGCGATGGAGCATCATGTGCATGACAGAAGCTTCCAACAACGTAATATAGGCGATGGAGCATCATGTGCATGACAGAAGCTTCCAACAACGTAATATAGGCGATGGAGCATCATGTGCATGACAGAAGCTTCCAACAACGTAATATAGGCGATGGAGCATCATGTGCATGACAGAAGCTTCCAACAACGTAATATAGGCGATGGAGCATCATGTGCATGACAGAAGCTTCCAACAACGTAATATAGGCGATGAATCATCATGTGCATGACAGAAGCTTCCAACAACGTAATATAGGCGATGGAGCATCATGTGCATGACAGAAGCTTCCAACAACGTAATATAGGCGATGAATCATCATGTGCATGACAGAAGCTTCCAACAACGTAATATAGGCGATGGAGCATCATGTGCATGACAGAAGCTTCCAACAACGTAATATAGGCGATGGAGCATCATGTGCATGACAGAAGCTTCCAACAACGTAATATAGGCGATGGAGCATCATGTGCATGACAGAAGCTTCAACAACGTAATATAGGCGATGGAGCATCATGTGCATGACAGAAGCTTCAACAACGTAATATAGGCGATGGAGCATCATGTGCATGCAGAAGCTTCAAAACGTAATATAGGCGATGAGCATCATGTGCATGACAGAAGCTTCCAACAACGTAATATAGGCGATGGAGCATCATGTGCATGACAGAAGCTTCTCAACAACGTAATATAGGCGATAGAGCATCATGTGCATTACAGAAGCTTCCAACAACGTAATATAGGCGATGGAGCATCATGTGCATGACAGAAGCTTCCAACAACGTAATATTGGCGATGGAGCATCATGTGCATGACAGAAGCTTCAAACAACGTAATATAGGCGATAGAGCATCATGTGCATGATAGAAGCTTCAAACAACGCAATATAGGCGATGGAGCATCATGTGCATGCCAGAAGCTTCCAACAACGTAATATAGGCGATGGAGCATCATGTGCATGACAGAAGCTTCAAACAACGTAATATAGGCGATGGAGCATCATGTGCATGACAGAAGCTTCCAACAACGTAATATTGGCGATAGAGCATCATGTGCATGCCAGAAGCTTTCAACAACGTAATATAGGCGATGGAGCATCATGTGCATGACAGAAGCTTCCAACAACGTAATATAGGCGATGGAGCATCATGTGCATGATAGAAGCTTCAAACAACGTAATATTGGCGATAGAGCATCATGTGCATGACAGAAGCTTCCAACAATGTAATATAGGCGATGGAGCATCATGTGCATGACAGAAGCTTCCAACAATGTAATATAGGCGATGGAGCATCATGTGCATGACAGAAGCTTCCAACAACGTAATATAGGCGATGGAGCATCATGTGCATGACAGAAGCTTCCAACAACGTAATATAGGCGATGGAGCATCATGTGCATGACAGAAGCTTCAAACAACGTAATATAGGTGATGGAGCATCATGTGCATGACAGAAGCTTCCAACAATGTAATATAGGCGATGGAGCATCATGTGCATGACAGAAGCTTCCAACAATGTAATATAGGCGATGGAGCATCATGTGCATGACAGAAGCTTCCAACAACGTAATATAGGCGATGGAGCATCATGTGCATGACAGAAGCTTCCAACAATGTAATATAGGCGATGGAGCATCATGTGCATGACAGAAGCTTCCAACAACGTAATATAGGCGATGGAGCGTCATGAGCATGACAGAAGCTTCAAACAACGTAATATAGGCGATGGAGCATCATGTGCATGCCAGAAGCTTCCAACAACGTAATATAGGCGATGGAGCATCATGTGCATGACAGAAGCTTCAAACAACGTAATATAGGCGATAGAGCATCATGTGCATGCCAGAAGCTTCAAACAACGTAATATAGGCGATAGAGCATCATGTGCATGCCAGAAGCTTTCAACAACGTAATATAGGCGATGGAGCGTCATGAGCATGACAGAAGCTTTCAACAACGTAATATAGGCGATAGAGCATCATGTGCATGACAGAAGCTTCCAACAACGTAATATAGGCGATAGAGCATCATGTGCATGACAGAAGCTTCCAACAACGTAATATAGGCGATAGAGCATCATGTGCATGACAGAAGCTTTCAACAACGTAATATAGGCGATGGAGCGTCATGAGCATGACAGAAGCTTCCAACAACGTAATATAGGCGATGGAGCATCATGTGCATGACAGAAGCTTCCAACAACGTAATATAGGCGATAGAGCATCATGTGCATGACAGAAGCTTCAAACAACGTAATATAGGCGATAGAGCATCATGTGCATGCCAGAAGCTTTCAACAACGTAATATAGGCGATGGAGCGTCATGTGCATGCCAGAAGCTTTCAACAACGTAATATAGGCGATGGAGCATCATGTGCATGACAGAAGCTTCCAACAATGTAATATAGGCGATGGAGCATCATGTGCATGACAGAAGCTTCCAACAATGTAATATAGGCGATGGAGCATCATGTGCATGACAGAAGCTTCCAACAATGTAATATAGGCGATGGAGCATCATGTGCATGACAGAAGCTTCCAACAACGTAATATAGGCGATGGAGCATCATGTGCATGACAGAAGCTTCCAATAACGTAATATAGGCGATGGAGCATCATGTGCATGACAGAAGCTTCCAATAACGTAATATAGGCGATGGAGCATCATGTGCATGACAGAAGCTTCCAATAACGTAATATAGGCGATGGAGCATCATGTGCATGACAGAAGCTTCCAATAACGTAATATAGGCGATGGAGCATCATGTGCATGACAGAAGCTTCAAACAACGTAATATAGGCGATAGAGCATCATGTGCATGCCAGAAGCTTTCAACAACGTAATATAGGCGATGGAGCGTCATGTGCATGCCAGAAGCTTTCAACAACGTAATATAGGCGATGGAGCATCATGTGCATGACAGAAGCTTCCAACAATGTAATATAGGCGATGGAGCATCATGTGCATGACAGAAGCTTCCAACAATGTAATATAGGCGATGGAGCATCATGTGCATGACAGAAGCTTCCAACAATGTAATATAGGCGATGGAGCATCATGTGCATGACAGAAGCTTCCAACAACGTAATATAGGCGATGGAGCATCATGTGCATGACAGAAGCTTCCAACAATGTAATATAGGCGATGGAGCATCATGTGCATGACAGAAGCTTCCAACAATGTAATATAGGCGATGGAGCATCATGTGCATGACAGAAGCTTCCAACAATGTAATATAGGCGATGGAGCATCATGTGCATGACAGAAGCTTCCAACAACGTAATATAGGCGATGGAGCATCATGTGCATGACAGAAGCTTCCAACAACGTAATATAGGCGATGGAGCATCATGTGCATGACAGAAGCTTCCAACAATGTAATATAGGCGATGGAGCATCATGTGCATGACAGAAGCTTCCAACAATGTAATATAGGCGATAGAGCATCATGTGCATGACAGAAGCTTCCAACAACGTAATATAGGCGATGGAGCATCATGTGCATGACAGAAGCTTCCAACAACGTAATATAGGCGATGGAGCATCATGTGCATGACAGAAGCTTCAAACAACGTAATATAGGCGATAGAGCATCATGTGCATGACAGAAGCTTCCAACAACGTAATATAGGCGATGGAGCATCATGTGCATGACAGAAGCTTCCAACAACGTTATATAGGCGATGGAGCATCATGTGCATGATAGAAGCTTCCAACAACGTAATATAGGCGATAGAGCATCATGTGCATGACAGAAGCTTCCAACAACGTAATATTGGCGATAGAGCATCATGTGCATGACAGAAGCTTCCAACAACGTAATATAGGCGATAGAGCATCATGTGCATGACAGAAGCTTCCAACAACGTAATATAGGCGATGGAGCATCATGTGCATGACAGAAGCTTCCAACAATGTAATATAGGCGATGGAGCATCATGTGCATGACAGAAGCTTCAAACAACGTAATATAGGCGATAGAGCATCATGTGCATGACAGAAGCTTCCAACAACGTAATATAGGCGATGGAGCATCATGTGCATGACAGAAGCTTCCAACAACGTTATATAGGCGATGGAGCATCATGTGCATGATAGAAGCTTCCAACAACGTAATATAGGCGATAGAGCATCATGTGCATGACAGAAGCTTCCAACAACGTAATATTGGCGATAGAGCATCATGTGCATGACAGAAGCTTCCAACAACGTAATATAGGCGATGGAGCATCATGTGCATGACAGAAGCTTCCAACAACGTAATATAGGCGATGGAGCATCATGTGCATGACAGAAGCTTCCAACAACGTTATATAGGCGATGGAGCATCATGTGCATGATAGAAGCTTCCAACAACGTAATATAGGCGATAGAGCATCATGTGCATGACAGAAGCTTCCAACAACGTAATATTGGCGATAGAGCATCATGTGCATGACAGAAGCTTCCAACAACGTAATATCGGCGATGGAGCATCATGTCCATGACAGAAGCTTCCAACAACGTAATATAGGCGATAGAGCATCATGTGCATGACAGAAGCTTCCAACAACGTAATATAGGCGATGGAGCATCATGTGCATGATAGAAGCTTCAAACAACGTAATATAGGCGATGGAGCATCATGTGCATGATAGAAGCTTCAAACAACGCAATATAGGCGATGGATCATCAAGTGCATGACAGAAGCTTCAAACAACGTAATATAGGCGATGGAGCATCATGTGCATGACAGAAGCTTCCAACAACGTAATATAGGCGATGGAGCATCATGTGCATGACAGAAGCTTCAAACAACGTAATATAGGCGATGGAGCATCATGTGCATGACAGAAGCTTCAAACAACGTAATATAGGCGATGGAGCATCATGTGCATGCCAGAAGCTTTCAACAACGTAATATAGGCGATGGAGCATCATGTGCATGACAGAAGCTTCAAACAACGTAATATAGGCGATGGAGCATCATGTGCATGACAGAAGCTTCCAACAACGTAATATAGGCGATGGAGCATCAAGTGCATGACAGAAGCTTCCAACAACGTAATATAGGCGATGGAGCATCATGTGCATGACAGAAGCTTCAAACAACGTAATATAGGCGATGGAGCATCATGTGCATGACAGAAGCTTCCAACAACGTAATATAGGCGATGGAGCATCATGTGCATGACAGAAGCTTCAAACAACGTAATATAGGCGATGGAGCATCATGTGCATGACAGAAGCTTCCAACAACGTAATATAGGCGATGGAGCATCATGTGCATGACAGAAGCTTCCAACAACGTAATATAGGCGATGGAGCATCATGTGCATGACAGAAGCTTTCAACAACGTAATATAGGCGATGGAGCATCATGAGCATGCCAGAAGCTTCCAACAACGTAATATAGGCGATGGAGCATCATGTGCATGACAGAAGCTTCCAACAACGTAATATAGGCGATGGAGCATCATGTGCATGACAGAAGCTTCCAACAATGTAATATAGGCGATGGAGCATCATGTGCATGACAGAAGCTTCAAACAACGTAATATAGGCGATGGAGCATCAAGTGCATGACAGAAGCTTCCAACAATGTAATATTGGCGATGGAGCATCATGTGCATGACAGAAGCTTCCAACAACGTAATATAGGCGATAGAGCATCATGTGCATGACAGAAGCTTCCAACAACGTAATATAGGCGATGGAGCATCATGTGCATGATAGAAGCTTCAAACAACGTAATATAGGCGATGGAGCATCATGTGCATGATAGAAGCTTCAAACAACGTAATATAGGCGATGGAGCATCATGTGCATGACAGAAGCTTCAAACAACGTAATATAGGCGGTGGAGCATCATGTGCATGACAGAAGCTTCAAACAACGTAATATAGGCGATGGAGCATCATGTGTATGACAGAAGCTTCAAACAATGTAATATAGGCGATGGAGCATCATGTGCATGCCAGAAGCTTTCAACAATGTAATATAGGCGATGGAGCATCATGTGCATGACAGAAGCTTCCAACAACGTAATATAGGCGATGGAGCATCATGTGCATGACAGAAGCTTCCAACAATGTAATATAGGCGATGGAGCATCATGTGCATGACAGAAGCTTCAAACAACGTAATATAGGCGATGGAGCATCATGTGCATGATAGAAGCTTCAAACAACGTAATATAGGCGATGGAGCATCATGTGCATGATAGAAGCTTCAAACAACGTAATATAGGCGATGGAGCATCATGTGCATGACAGAAGCTTCAAACAACGTAATATAGGCGATGGAGCATCATGTGCATGACAGAAGCTTCAAACAACGTAATATAGGCGATGGAGCATCATGTGCATGATAGAAGCTTCAAACAACGTAATATAGGCGATGGAGCATCATGTGCATGACAGAAGCTTCAAACAACGTAATATAGGCGATGGAGCATCATGTGCATGATAGAAGCTTCAAACAACGTAATATAGGCGATGGAGCATCATGTGCATGACAGAAGCTTCAAACAACGTAATATAGGCGATGGAGCATCAAGTGCATGATAGAAGCTTCCAACAACGTAATATAGGCGATAGAGCATCATGTGCATGCCAGAAGCTTCCAACAACGTAATATTGGCGATAGAGCATCATGTGCATGACATAAGCTTCCAACAACGTAATATAGGCGATGGAGCATCATGTGCATGACAGAAGCTTCAAACAACGTAATATAGGCGATGGAGCATCATGTGCATGATAGAAGCTTCAAACAACGTAATATAGGCGATGGAGCATCATGTGCATGATAGAAGCTTCAAACAACGTAATATAGGCGATGGAGCATCATGTGCATGACAGAAGCTTCAAACAACGTAATATAGGCGATGGAGCATCATGTGCATGACAGAAGCTTCAAACAACGTAATATAGGCGATGGAGCATCATGTGCATGATAGAAGCTTCAAACAACGTAATATAGGCGATGGAGCATCATGTGCATGACAGAAGCTTCAAACAACGTAATATAGGCGATGGAGCATCATGTGCATGATAGAAGCTTCAAACAACGTAATATAGGCGATGGAGCATCATGTGCATGACAGAAGCTTAAAACAACGTAATATAGGCGATGGAGCATCAAGTGCATGATAGAAGCTTCCAACAACGTAATATAGGCGATAGAGCATCATGTGCATGCCAGAAGCTTCCAACAACGTAATATTGGCGATAGAGCATCATGTGCATGACATAAGCTTCCAACAACGTAATATAGGCGATGGAGCATCATGTGCATGACAGAAGCTTCAAACAACGTAATATAGGCGATGGAGCATCATGTGCATGACAGAAGCTTCAAACAACGTAATATAGGCGATGGAGCATCATGTGTATGACAGAAGCTTCCAAAACACATTTTTGCAGAAAATAAGTATACGAGTACAATATCAAGTGTTAAAAGCTAGCGCCATAGGTCCCCCATATTAGCTTTAGGGTACAGATAACATGAAAGTAGATGTACTGCGCTTATGTAGAATGAATACAGCAAGTCGAGATAAGCGATCTAGATACAGTCTTTAAGCATGCAATATTAATCCTGGCTACCGTCTATCTCAATTCCAAAGCTAAGAAACAAAACGGACCGTTCATCATGTCTGCAGTAAATTACTCAAACTCGGAAAGGATGCTCAGACGTAGAAATGGGAATATTAGATGGTATTGCCACAGTCCAGATTCTTGAACCAAGAAGTCAAGAAAAAGTGTTTACAAATTTAAAGAATATACAGAACACTTGCTTTTTTCATGCATTTGGATACATTTAAATGGTGTTTCTCGTTAGAGATCATGTGGGTCGTTTACAGGCCATTGAGTTTGGATGGTTAAACTGTGATATAAGAGGGTCTGTTACCAGACATCAGGATTCCAGTGAACTGCTACACATTTCTAGGACATAACAAAATAACCTAGCTGACTGGAATAAGCTGCGGTATATTCCAACTATCGTTGTAGAAGCAAGTGTGGACTATGCTAAACACTAGGACTTCTATTATATCATGCCTTCTCTGGGTATGATGCAGTCTCGTTCTTCTACAATGTTTTTTAAGATGTGGCTAACATAGCATGATATCAGGCGGGATATGTTTGTGGACAAAATATTTAAGAACTCAATACCTACAGGTATCAATACATAGAGGATGGTCTGTAAATAGCACCATACTGATGTCAATCTGAGGTATCCTACCAGGTGCAGCAAAAGGTTGCAGGGAGTTGATTAAGTGTTATTATAATGGTTTTAACGCTCAATTGCCCTGCACCAAATTTGATTTCACAGAGGATAATTGACACCACATAGAGGGTAATCATGGTATATATTAAAAAACAAATGATTATGGCGTTAAGTCGTTATTTGCTTGAAAACGACATTGCACCTAATAATGAAACATTGAATTATACAACTACCTGAATTTGAAAATTGATTTTAATCACCATATATTTTGATACAGTTCAGGGTTAACTTAATATTCTGAAGGCCTGTGCCAAGGTCAAATATATCGTGAAACGAAATGATCACCTGGTGGGAGGTGCAATTTGAACAAAAGAGCACTTGGTCTAAGTGCCTAACTGACTTCACATGAACTTATATTTGTATTTAATGAGTAGCGGACACACATAATGTGTACAAGCGGGGTTGTCCTTGCTTCTCTTTCGCTTTTAATTTCTTGCATCCCACTTTTGTGTAAGCTGCGAAATTATTGATATTCAAATGGTCACAATTGCGAAAGCTTACAACTGGGAAATTTCACAACTGTAAACCTTCATCGGCTTGTAATACAATACGAACTTGCAGACAAACGCGTTCAGTGAAGCTTATCGCTAAACGGAAAACGTAAATGCTAGCCGTCCTGTTATATGTTTAAACTTCAGGGCGGATGATAGGATAAGGAACATGACAATTGTAAATACAATTTAACTTTAAGTCATACTCCTTTTCCTACCAGTAAGGTAAAAGTAAAGTAAAAGTAAGGCAAAAATGAAAAAAAAATGAATAAAATATAATAAACGCTCCAATTCAGACTCTAAAATTACTACCTATTTGTTTGGGTTACTGTAGTTAATTTTGTATCAGTATTATGTTGGTATAGTCTAACCGTGTTTTCTGTTTTCTTTGCTCGGAGTGGAAATATATATTGACCGCATGATTCAGTAGCCGTGCAAAAACAATGTCATTAAACGTTGTTCGTTGGTAATTTTCGAAGGTGAATGCAGTAATGAAAACGAGAAAGAGCATTGACGAAAAACATATTACTTACTTGTAATATAATTAACATTATATATTATGTTTGTATCAAGAAAAAGTTGAAGGCAATCTAAAGCGACTTTTGCCATGTAAACTTTCTGCATAAATATTTTTTCCAAATACAACTACGGAATTAGAAAAAAAGTTTCATTTATATGAGATTTCTTGAAAGTGGATCTGGACATTGCATTTTAACGTAGAAGTATTAAATTATCGATGTAAGTAAACTCCAAAACAACACACACGAGATGTTATTAGAAAGGGCGATACAAATAAATACAACAATACTTTTTCTTTGATTATATTTTAATACTTACTTACAACATATCTAAACTATTTAACAATCTAATCTCTAATTACATTGTATATTTATATAAACATGTACGGTTGATATCCTTTTATTTGCTTTATAATACATCTAGTTTAATTTATTACCTGTACATTTTACATGCTTCTATGGAATATAGGTTGTACATTTAATACACAAATTAGATTAACTTGCTTGTACACTTAAAATAGTTGGGTTAAATTGGTTGAACATTTAATAAAATAGTTTAGCTTATAGCGTGTAATGGTGTTTCAAGTGCAAAATATGTACATGTCTAAACATGGGTATGAAATCATATTAATTCTGATGACCTCATATTGGCGGCTTTTAAAATAGTGCTAATAAAATTCACATATTTTAAAAGTTTTAAATACTTTTCTTTTCCGAAACATTAGGAAAATAGGTCTGCGTTCATTACTCCTTCTGTGTCTATACATAATGAATGTTTTAAAGAATTAAATGTTAAACAAGCTAAAAATACGAAAAGTTTAAAAGTTCATGACCTAGGTTAAACCTGTCAGCTGTAATGACAATAGCCATAAAAGTCTTAAAAATGTTCGTTGACATGATAAACTACCATATTTGCTCGCTTGCAGATTGCTCCGTCCTTTTACAACTACAACTATGTAATGGGTGAATTGTATGAAAAAAGAGGAAAATCATGTGATAAGTCTATCAAGTGCAGAAAATACGTTTATTGTTAAGGGGATATGTGTGTTTTGTGGAGAGAAGAATCAATATAAGGTGAGAGACAAAATGCTATTTAAAGTATGACCATTAACTTAAAATATTTGATTTTATATAACATAATTTAATATAATATTATACATAACGTTCTATTCCCATTTATCAACATTGTGGAAAATGTTCTCAAATGTTAAAAGAATGTTGTCATTATCCACCACAGCCTCCACAACCCCCACCACCGCCACCATCTCCACCACCTCCTCCTCCTCCACCACCACCACAATTTCCACCACCACCGCACCCACCGCCTCCTCCACCACAGCCACCACCGTCACCCCCACAACCACCACCACCACCACAACCGCCGCTATCCCCACCTCCACCACATCCACCGCCACAACCACCACAACCACCACATCCACCATCATCGCCACCCTCAGCATTACCAACTTCAGTATCAACGTCCTGTTCCGTTGCAATGTCACCACCGTCCTCAGCAGCATCAAGACCATCGGCATGGTCGCTAAAATCACCAACGTGGTTGTATCCACCACAACTACCACACCCTGCGCAATAACGGAAGCCAAAGCGGCGACGGAAGTAGTAATTTGATGGGGTATCATATAAAAGCCCAGAGGCAACAACAAAGGCCATGGAGTCAGATGGTGTGGTCGTAGATGTCCTGCCGCCTCTAGTGATTGTCGTCATTACACTTTGGCCCTTTTCCCAATCTTTTGGGCGTGGGACACACAGGACGTGCAGCATTGACACAGAGAAAGCCAGCACAAGATGCTCAGCTATGGTTGTACAGTTGTCCTGAATCTTTACAACTCCTTTCATCAAATCCACCGCCAAGGCGCCAATGTTGACACTGTACAGCTCATTTTCGTATCCCATAGAGACAGTTTCACTTTTTCCGGTTACCATACTGTAGAAGCTAACTGCCAACGTACCATTTTTTCCGGGCACTCCGCGGTATCCTCTACTGTAACGAGTGCCTGAAAGTAGCGTACAGACAATATAACTATATACATTAGTGATGGAAACTCCGGAACATGCTGACAAACGGTCCCGTGATAAGGTGGGTTTATTTAATTCACTGTCCTCATCTCTATAGTATAACCTATTTTTTTAGCTTATATTTCATGAAAATGTCAGTTCTTTTATGTTAGCAACAAATAACCACCAGACTACCAAGTTAAAGTCACTTATCCCATCTTAACCAGTAACAGATAATTTATTTGTAACGTGAAAAACAACCTTTAAAGGCCTTATGTGCCCAAGTAATTAAGTGACCAGTGGTAGAATTTTATTCCACACTTCATTGTGGTTCGATACAAGTTTACTATATATTTAACTTACTTTCGACCAACCTACGTGATTGTTTTAACAACAACAACAATTGTCAAGCTGTGACCAAGTCGCTTGATAAATATTCTTGAAAAATAACAGACTTTGCACGAGCTGGGAATTTATAACAATGTATAACTTTAGAATCATGCACGACAAATGTGTACTAAGTGATAAGCGCATACTTAATTAAAGCGCAGACAAGCGCCGCTTGGGCGGTTTGGGTGGTGTGGGCGGTTTGGGCGGTATGGGCGGTTTGGGCGGTGTGGGCAGTGTGGGCGGTGTTGGCGGTTTGGGCGGTTTAAGATTAAACCTGTCAGCAAGTAAAGGTGTGCAAATAATGGTCTTTTTTCTAAGTAAATTAAATGTACAACGCATTCTTCAGCTGCACAGATTACCTTTAAAAATATAGATTATACATTGTGACAAAAGTTAAAACAGATTCATTAACATCCAATAATATAAACGATTTTTCGGTCTACAATATTTTCTACATTAATTTAACTTAATTTAGGTTTAACATAATGCTAATCAACGCTGCCGGATGCGACCAAAATACACTTAGTTTGATATTAACTTCCAGCACTTATATTCATATTCAACACTACGCCCCTGTGATCGGAATCTGAAAATCCAAAGTGTGTTCGGCAACTTTAGGTTAAGATGATGAGATGAAACGATGACCCCTGACATTCATAAAAATACCTAATATTTTTACATAGATTACCCATATTTTAAACATACCAGTGAATCCTGGTATACCCTTGCGTAAACCAACCCACTTTCCTGTCAGAATTCCCCAGTCTCCATCGTTGTTCTTAATCAACACAGCTCTTTCTCCCTGTCTTGGGTTAAGTGTTGGAATGTTCTTTCCATTTACCTGAAAAATCCACTATTTATTCAAAATCAGTATATCAAAAAGATACTAAAAAGAAAGATTTTAAAAAGATATGCAGCGTCTGTGTGGATGATTTGTATATACAATTTCCCACACGATATCCATAAACTGCTTCTCATCTTTCACAATTATGTTCACTTTCTCCACACACACAAAACTGTTATTAAAATGCCGTCATATTTTGATATTTTAAAATTATAAGCAGTAACGGTTTGTCTTAGACGCATGGGAAAAGGTCTGAATACAAACAATAGAATAGAGCATAACATTTAACTTGTACACTGTACATCGTAATAACAAATGCAATTTAAATTAAACATATCATGCATACACATCTGTAACATTAATAAATTCAAGAGACATGTAATGATATAGCAACATTTTCAACTGCTATGTTATTAAATAATGTATAGAACAACATGGCGCCATCCATGGGACTTTTGCAGAACCAATAACGTACAGACGTATGTCTACTTAATACTTAAAAACTTATAATAAATACTTAATACACGATTGCATGTCGACACAATTTACATGTCAGTTATTTAGACATACGTATCTGTTTCTGTACAAGCACACCTTTTTACCAAGATTGAAGACTGTCTGTGGGTAGTCAACGTCATGCAAAGTTAATATTTGATGCTTCCGATACTCAGCTTACTTAAAATTCTGGACGCTGTCGTAATCAATAACTACCAATTTGATGTCTTAGTTTTGGTTCTTACGTGTAAGCAACATCTAGTTAACCTCAATTCTAGCATAAATTTTTTGGCAAATTTCTGTCCTCCTATCAGCGATAATTATATCAGAATATAATAATGGATATATTATTACAATAAGAATAAAAGGTTAACTCTTTTACCATAAATTACATTCCAGTTTTCGTAAATCCTATAAAACATAGTTAGCCAATCTAGCAGCACTTAAGATAAGGAATAAGCTATTCACCGTGATTCGAATCCAAACGTGGTAACAAGTCTTACACAGCTGTAGTGCGTCCTACCAGTGAACTGTCCTGCCCTTCTTATATAACCTGATCATTACCTGGAAGGGCATAGGAAGTTGGTCGGAGGCGATGAGATGACCAATGGCCACCATTCTGTCCTTGCAAAAGATCTGCACAACAGACATCATCAGAGGAGCGCTGTGGATTGTGCGGGCAGTGAACAAAACCAATCCAACGTGGTTCTTTAACCTACAATACAAAATTATGACAAACAATTATGACTTAGCACTTGGCAAATGTATACGCGTGTCAGTTAAACGTTGAGCGCCCAATGAACAGATGCGCGGTATTGAGTAAAGAAGAAAAACAAACGGTTATCTCCTAAAACGGTCCTTCAGCCAAATCGGGTGCTCACACCGTTTTAGAGATCTTTACCATAGCAAGCATCAATACAACTCTTATTTATTTACTCATATCGTTGCAATGATCATGTTAGCATTCTACTACAGAATGGTAAATAAAAGAATGCAATATATGATATTTAGGTGCTATGAGCAAGCTCAATATTTGACGGTAAAATAGTAACGTATATGTGTTTATAGCTAACGTACTTGTGAGTCGCTACCAGACAATTGTTTGATTGTCCTGGTGGGAGTCTTTCAAGGCTTACGGGTCCCCAAAGTGATTGGATCTGTTCAGGGATGATTGAGGTTTCGTACTGGCCTTGCTCAAGGATCAGATAACATGGCCCCCTTCGTGGAGAGTCGTACGTCATGTTGGCTGTAAGTTTCATATTACTGTTAAGGCTTTCAGAAACTCTTATCTGACCACCGGTTGCATTTGCAATGGATTCAATGTGTTGCAGAATGTTGATGCTTGCCGAACCGAGCACTTCCCTGTTTCCAAAGCATGCAAACCCCTCTCTATTAGTTGCGGATACCTTTAAGCAGTTTGCAATTAATGAATCAAACTCATATTTGCCAATGTTGTGCCAGACAAATTCGTGATTTGCGTTCAAGGTTTTGTCCTGTTTCGATGTTGTAAACCATTTCTTCATAATCACATTCTCTGCGCACATCTCACCATGTAGATTAAGGCTCTTTGTTTGTTTGTCATTGGAATTGCTCAAAATCTCCAGAGATATCATTTCAACGGAAACAATAGCTTTCTTCGTGCACACACCGTAAGCTTCGATAGGGGCGATGCTACTCAAAGAACCTGAAGCCGGATTTCCTCTATACATTGCACCAAAAAGCGAAAATGACTCGTTAAATATCATCTTCCAATTCTTTCTTGTTTCCGTGTCAGCGTTTGACAGTTTAGAGCCCGGACTTCTGTCTGTAACATTATCATCATGGTTGAAGAGGTGGCCAATTATCTTCATCATGTCATTCTTGTAGGCCCATGGATTCAATTGGTGGCTGTGCCACATTAGGTCAATGTCATAGCAAGGCACAATGAAGTCGTTTGGTAACATAGTTTTCATATAGAGAAACTGTTTATAGCGAAGCAGTGAGCTCTTAAGAAACTTCGAGTCCTTAAAATGTGGCAGCGACACTTGGTAATAGAACACGCCTTGCCTTCCTGCTGCACTTGTGATGTCATAAGTAATCTTAGACTCAAGCATATGTGGCTGCATTTCAAACGGTTGCGAGAAGTCCACCGAAAATGGTTCGTGGACACTGTGGTACTTTTGATTCCACAACGTCTGTGATTTTCTAAGGGCTTTATCATAGTCGGCTTGATTTCGAATGACGTGGTTAACAACTGTATTTACAATAGCAACGCAATCGGTGGAGTAGGCTCTCGGAGACAACATGTGACAGTGCCATACCCACTCGATGTCCAAGGGAGCACTGAGACACTCGTTTGGGTGCTCAGCGGTCAATGGTAGCCAGAGATGTTCGTACCGATAGATGGCGCGACGAATGACATCCGGGTTATGGAGATTCCGATCAAGGGATATAGCGCTTAGAAAGTCTATTTGATAAATAGATTGTTGCTCGAGGTTGGCTGAGAATACGTACTTTGAAGCGGCGTCGAGCGACATACTGCTAAAAACAAACAACACAAGACACAAGGTTACTACATTGAAAATAAAAAGTGATACAATTAATTACAACACAAATACATTGACAGGGTTTAAAACATTACAGTAAAACATAGATGGACATTACAGGATTTGTGAAAAAAATATGAAAAACACACATACAAATACGTATCAAACATAAAAATAATGTAAATAGGTGCCGTTTGCGTGGTGGTAAAGTCTCCGAACTGTCATTACTCCACCCCACCCCGCTCCCCACCTCACCTCATCCGTGTCCAATTCGTGGCGAATGAATTGGTATGAGCTCTGCGATGCGTCTGTGGTTCTACACAGACATTTGTCTGGAGTCTGTCTCCACAAAATTTCTGGACGTCGCTATAATGATCATAACTGGTCGCTGTAATGTATTTAAAATATGAAGTAAGATTTTGGAGCACAACCTCTTGTTACGTACCGGCATCCTAAAGTTGTCGGACTTTATGTAAGTAAAATGAATTACAATGCGCCCCGCATATCACCGGATTGCTTCACTTTTACACTGCTGACATTTAGGTGGAATTTACCATGATGATATGTAACAAATATTAGGTTGAATAGGGTTTAGGATCGTGAAAACGCTGAGTCTAGGGTTATACTTATAGTCTCCTTGTACACCTTTATCTACTGCAGAACGTCATTTAGTGGATAAGACTTTTCGGGGATATGAAGAGCGCTTTAAACATACATAATAATTATCCACGTTTGTAAATACGGTCAAGCATATGTGTAGAGACTTGGGAATTGTCTTTGTGTTTGTTATAAATATTGAAAATGCAACAATTTTAAATAGCAAGGAAACATTTTTTTATCAGGATTCACTTTTTGTCAATCTTCATTCCAGCGTGTGGCAGATGATTCTTATCGAGGAAGTTGCCCAGAGATCGGAATATCAAATTATGGAAGCGTATTTATGCATAAATTAAAGCCGACAGCTATTGGGTAATATGCGAGTTTATATAAACATACTTCTTTTTTAAATGTCCCTGATCGTTTCTTAATAACCAACATCGTAACTTGAAGAGAATGTATGGTATTGTTGCTTATCTGGTACTTAGCATAGGGCTTATTTTGCTCAGTAATGTGTTCCTAATCATTTGAAGTTACCATGTGTCATAATGCGTTGTACCATACTTTTGTACATAAGCATGTTTCTATGTCAATTCATGATAACTTCACCTTAATATCACTCTCAAACGTCCTAGACCTGTCAGTGATCAATATTACACGTGTTTAAACTGCAATTCATACTTTCTATCATGCACTGACGACTTAGACTTATCAGTGATCTATATAACATGTGTTTGAACTGCACAGACTATTTTGAGGTCGAAGTGCCTTTCTAAATGTAATATTTTTAGATGCCGAGAACTGCCGATGGTTGCATGCACTGAGGAGGATTCGGAATGATCAGTAAGTTACTTGCAAGCCGTACGATCCCATGGAACCGTAGAAAAGCTTTAGTGAGAGGGTATTGCTTTTCACGTTCATTTTGTCGATGAAGCGTAAATTATCAGGAAATAAATAACGTTCTCTAGGTCGATTTATCATGACGTGCCCTCTAATGTGTTATACCGTCATTGTACATGGTGTTTGGTAATGGGTAGAACAAAATCTTGGTGACTTTCAATTACACATTCTGCTAATAATAGGGTTTGTGCAATTCTGTTACAGAACAGTTATTTTAAGTTAAATGTATACATATTGTAAAAACGACACATAAACGACCCGTATTGCCCGAAAGCGGATTAAAAAGAAACGTATAATAAAAAGTGGTGCACAAAAAGAAAAAGACGAAACACACATAGAAATTCAGAAATAAAAAATAACGTGCGAAAAGTAAGATAAACAGAACGGTTTGGATAAAAAAGAAGAAGACAGAACAAAATATAAATAATAAATGAGTTACCTGACAATATGCATGAACTATATTCTACATAAAACTATAACTGAGGACGGTAAAACAGTGCAAATACTTATCAACATTTATCACAGAATCAACATCCTCAAAAAGTAACAGATACTATGTGACCATTTGTATTATAATATACATGTATTCACACATTCACTTAGCTTAACATTATTACCTGTTTTAAATATCTCCTTACACGTTTACACGGGACAGTACAGAATAAAAGTCAGCCATTCCTACGCCTACGAACAAAATAATAGTTCACTTGAACTACGTCTACACGTGAGGTTTTGTTATACATGCCACACTGGGTATGTATTGGAGATCAATTGCCTAACTATTGTTACGAGGTCATTGGTGCGTTATAACTCGATTATTATGTCAATGATAGGTAAGACAGGTAGGACGCCTTTGATGGGAACTTCAGCAGTAACGTACCAATCGCCGTCAAGCGTAAGAGTTGTTCGATATATTTTACTGATTTATTTAGTTTTCAGCTGAGTGTCATATGGACATAATGCCATTAAATACTTCCAATTCAAATGAAAAGAAAATTTGCATAAACGCCACTACCCAGATTTGTTCCATTTCTGAGGTTCTTCCACTTTCTCGTTTTCCTTTGTGGCTTTAGTATTGCCATAACTACCAACGTGGCATATCCATAAGCTGTTGTCTCTATTTTAAGTCAAATTTAATCAAAAATAATGCTTCTTTCATCGAGCAGTTATTGTAACCTGCCTCGCCCGTTTACATATAATGGACGAGGAACAGTTACTGCGACCGAGTTACAAAGCAAATGGGTACGTTTATAAATATCGTTAATCCATCTAGGTACCCTCGCACCGGGAGTGCTCAAATTACTTTGACCATTTATATAGAGGTGTTACACGCATGCGTATAGTAATTCGGCGGTGTTCGTATAGCGTACATACTGTCAATGCGGACAGCTAGGGTACATACAAATACTTTTGCCATATTAACTTTATTTCACGATTTAGAAGATCCTCTGTTTTGTTTATCTGTTCTTCTACAACTAAAACTTTGAGCTCTAGAATTTTCATTTTCTAATGTTATGTAAGACATAAAGCAATGTCTAAAAGTGTATGGATAACACGTTGTTTTACAACTACATGTAACCGTATGTGCGGCGAGGTCATTATCTTTTATCTACATGTAAAAAGATTGGTCTTTAAACTTCTAGTTGAAGCAAAAATTGATGGGTTTTATCAATCTCCTTAGTGCGTGCTCTTTTTATAATTTCAGGGTTTAATTTGTTCTCATTAGGTAGTTTTGTTTTATTGTTTGCTGTTCCTTTTATTTAAATATTGTAAAATTACAAATCAAAGCTATATTGTTCTTTGAGTACTGCGGGTATCTAATAGTGTCCATTTTATATGAAGGGCCATAAAACCGCCTTCCTGATCGTAATTAAAATAAACAATATTTATGCATCGCACTTTGGCAATGCACGTAGAATTAAGGATATTTTGGTGCTTACAAAGTTTGCGAGACCCTGTGGTTAAAATTTGAAATTGAAATCCACTATGGATGCAATCCAGAAAATTAAGAAAGTAATCAAAACCCTTAACGATTATAGTTTATTACATTGATACGTTTCCATGTCTTGTATCTAGTGGGTATGCCAACAGTTTTGAACCTGTAAAAGGTGGTATCCGGCAGTTTACCTATATAAAATACATGTAGCAATATCTTACCGCTGTTTTATGGAATTTTGGCATAATTTCTTCAAAACTCATACTTTGGTCTAAGTAATGACGATTTTATACACTAATTATAGTGTTAGCTATATTCTAATCGCGAAAAATACACTAAATGTACATTTGTTTCAATCTATAAAAAAGCATGATAGTGTTCTCTGCTATATAGTCAGGATATTTACAAAATGCTGCTAAGTCATTATCCAATGATATGGACAGGTAAAACCGGAATATTAAGCATTGCTAGAATATTCAGGCATACTATAAGATCGAGTTTGCATAGGTGTGACTGGTGATGGGAAGGGTATGTACAAATGTATGAGAAACTTTAAGGTCTTGTTTATATTGTCAATCCATAATTTCAAATACAAGTGAAGTTCCCGATTCAAGTATACTGTAATCCTGGTCCGAAAAAGATAATACCGTTCATTATGAACAGGTAACGTATTAGGGGTTAAAACACTTTACTTTCTTCACAATGAATTATAACCCCATACCATTATGTACAATGAAATACACTGTAGCACAATGGCCGACGGGGTTGTTCACGAGTGACAAGCGTGTATGGGTATTTCGAAATGCTTGAAACTTCAATAGCCGCCGGCAAACATTAGTATTTTTCAATTGGCTGGTAATCACTAACCGTAGCCTTCAAAATTGCGACGTATGTATTATAAATGTCATATCAATATCACTACTATTGTAAAGCTTAAGGGATCGTGTGACACTCTATAAGGGCTATTGCGAATCTCCGACCGACTTTCTTTGGGCATAGACAACTGCTGTGTCATTTCCGAATATAGTTTATTCTTACATTTTTTTTTCTTATGCATTATCTCATAACTCGGACCTTTACGATTGCGGGTGCTCGTAGCGATTAAAGTAAATAAACTAATTAATAATAAGTAAGTAAACAATATAGACATGTAGTATGCGTTTACATGATACACGTAATACAGATGATTAGTGAATCAGAGATCGTGCTTGCGTACGGAAATCTTACGAGGCCCCTCAGACATTTTGTTGTAATCTCGCAAAAGTTTCTTACGAGTCACTTAAAATTGTGTTCCTATTGCTTCCTGTCGTCTACTGGAAACGTCGACAACAGCCATTGATATTATGCATGAATATATGTCTAATTAATTTTCTTGATCTTATAAACTCTTTTTGAACACACGTACTTTTTTCTTACGTGCTGTAATATATACATTGTTATGAATACTGTGAACTTTTTACCTAGGACTATGTTAATTGTTAAGTAAAATCATTACATCATTGTTTTGCACTTTCATCTTTCGATAAATTGTATTGTTAATCTTCTCTTTTATTACTTTTTCTGTTACATGATATCCGTCCCTACGATATTATTAAACATGCTTTCTACAACTATTTTTTCTCTCGCCCATTGTCTGATTGTTTGTTGTCTAATGTTCATCTTGCTAAAAACATGAATTTGTTTATAGCAATAAAACATCTTGAATTGTGACAGGCGCATTATACTGACATATATCATATTTCAATAACAGTGTCTTTACAATCAGTTGTGTTGCCAATTAAATAATTTGGTGTTTTTTTCACACTTCGTTTTTTATTGTTGCAGTTTTTACACCTAACCGGGTAATGAATTTCAGCTGAAGACACGAGCTGAATTCCGTGTTCCACTTGTTTTCCTATAACTCTAGCTGATCTAAATCAGATTGTAACATTTTGTGAATCTTTAAGAGAGTTTATGGTTAAGTATAGGGCTGTATCATCTGAAAAAAACCGTACCTGTGACCTATCAGCTGATGACGTGGTCGGGGTGGGGGTGGGGGTCATTAATGTATATACGGAAGCAAAGTGGGTCAAGGACTGAGCCTTGGGGCACACCGGAACTTATAGATACCTCTACTGATTGATCGCCTTCCAAATACAATAATCAGATTTCATCCTTTCAGACATATTTTCCGCTTAATAAATGCGTGGTTTTGAGTTCTGGTCAGAATGAGGGACGGGGTCCGTTTGTTATTTATACAACTGTTAGCTATTTTAATAAGTAATGGGAGATTTTTACTAATCAGACGACAGGAAAATAACAATGACTAATTAAACTGAGCATCAACAGAAAATTGTCATTTTTATTATTAAGAAAACCATGATGCTCTTTACCTAAAAATAAAAAAAGAAATTAAATAGGTTTCATTGTGTGTTAGGAAATGTGTTAATAGAAACCCAACTAATGAAGAATACTCTATGCCTTTTTGTTTAATGTAATGATGTCTGTAACATGATAAATATATTTGAAATTTGACAATATATTCTATGTATTTTGTTTTTTTCTGCAATAGCGAAATCTCGTGAAACTGTTTATACCATTCTCTGGAAAATAGACTTTATTTTACTTTTAAAATAATGTACAACAATAATCGTAAAAAAAAATCTATATTCTATTAATCGCAGTTGTCATTTCTCGTGGTTCCTCACAAATATATTTTGACACAGTCTGTCTCGGCTGAAATTGTTCCGGTCTAGTCAAGACAATATGATTTTATCCTTGTATGTCCTTGCTGCCAGGTCTTGTTAGTGTAGTTTACTATATTAATCAGGTTGAGAACAGACGAGGAGAGGTAACCGCCATCCAACCTATAAAGACGGGGATCTACGTTTCAAATCCAAAACCACATTTATTAATTTGTATACGGCATGAGATTTTTGTTATTTCGTGATTCTGGATGAAAATCCTTATAATTTCACTCTAACCCACAGTGAAAGGATAAAGTAATCGTTTTTACTTTGGATTCCGAATGTGGTAATAATTATAATGGATTAAAAGAAAGTTTAAAGAAGAATAAAACATGAAACACAAGAAAAAAATGTCGACTTCAGTGTATGATTGCATTGTGGTCATAGAAAAAGAATTTACACCCGTGACTGCGCCACTCGTGATTTTTGTCCACGACCCTTCGTGCAATAAAATACGGCCATATACCGAACTCGACAACCCCCTTAATATGTTTACAAAAGCTTAAGGACGATTCGCTTCATTGGTTCAACATCCTCTTTCGGCGTAGTTATCTAAATTTAAGTTTCACCAATATGCATGTACAAATGCTGACGCTTGGTCATTTAATATAAGCGAGTCACATTGAAACAATTTCTAGATATACTTATAACATTATCGAAACAAGAAACGCATCGCTGAAGCAACGACCTATACACACAGTCTGCTTATTGTCGACCGCTACTACGGTAGAACACGTTTCTAAAAGTATACTCACTTTGCATAAGACAAGTGATGAATGAGTCGAAATAGGTGCATGCAGCCATACATTGCTTACTGTGATAGCTTTTTCATTAATCTGTAATATTGTGGTCTTATTAAAAACTTGGCAGAAATCTAGCATTGTTAAGTTTTAAACATTTGTCTGCAGTTATGTTTACACGTTTATTTAAAATGCTTAAACCATAATTGTCTTGTATGATAAATTAATACAGTATATGTTAGGCTTCCTTATATAAGCAACTAGTAGAGTTAAGTGTTAAGCTTTTCTAATAATAATATAATTTATTCTTAAAGACTTACTTCATTTGTGTGAATTATTAAAACGTTTGAACAATTGCGAGAAAAATGCATATACACTTAATTAAGCACATTTGAAACCCCAATAAAATGTACAACGTTGCAGCATATCCAAAATATTAATTCCATGCATGAAAAATATTGTAGATAGTCAATATGCGAGTTTCCCCTCGTTCAAAATGTCGGATTATTCTTAATTTTCTAAATATTTAAAAAATGATATGATTGAAAGCATATTTATGTTATAGAAAGCACCGCCGCCATTCTTACTACAAAGTTGTTGTTGTTGTTGCTATAAATGATGACAATGATGCTAGTGATGATGCTAATGCTGATGAGAATCATTCCCATCGTGCAAAAACGTCCTTGTAAGACAGTATGTACTGTCGTCCATAACAATTCATTAGTAACTACTGATCTGACAGTTTCACTGCCTGTATTTATTATTTTTTACATGTTATTCATTTAATAGTCGGTAGAGTTCATACATGTGGGCTTGACGAAATCGATATAGTGTCTGTTAAGTCATTGCATACTTACATATAAAAGCCATCCAGAACGGAAAAAAGTTATTTGCAGAATAGATGCAAAAGTGTCGTTTTTAAATAAGTATTAAACATGATCTTTTTCAGCAATTAATTAACTGATTTGACGAACGTGTGATAACATTAGAATGGTTAACTTTACGGAAACTATTAATTTGCTATTTTATTGTTGGCAAAATTATTATAAGTAGTTTCGAAATACTTACCTGTCACTTATAACAAAATACTTATGTGTAAACGAAATGCAGCTCTGCATTCGTCCGTACTACTAATAATTTTCGTATGAAGGTTCCTAAAACAAGTTTGCATATGTTATAGGAACAAACATATTTGTTGAATTACAATGCTTATTATTCAAACCAGTAAAGCGTTGACTTTGGAAAATGAATTATCTTTTCCAGCTACTGGTTTTAGAGTCTCAAAAGTGACCGATATATAACAAAGACATGGAATTCCTGCTGTAATATGTTTATGCTTTAGCACTTTGCATTTGCGAGTCATATTGTGTTCCAGCCATGTCGATCTGAACTGAGTGCAATTTCCAATATCTTTAAATACTTTGGTTTTCAAGTAATGTTTTATCACTATTACAATTGCAATGGGCAGTCATGCGGCTTTAAAGTCCGATTCCAGATGTTCATAATATTTAACAAAAACGATTATTACGATTAAACCAATTGAATGTTAGCATATGTCAATAGTTAATAATGTATTATATTAAAAATTACTATTTTACACAGCGTGTTCCCATTTTAAGGCTACGTAACCTTTTAATACAATGTTTAGATCAACGCGGTTTTTGCAAAAAGTATTGGGAACGTCACGTGAATTGTTAGTACAAACCTTACACGGACTGTTAATACTGTTAGCTATTTTGTGTTTATCTGTAAAATGGAAGTCACTAGACCTTTTGACTCCTTATTGAAATAGACGCGGATATTCCCTTAGGTATTTTAGAAACAATCGAAATAAACACACGATTTTAACCAGGGAAGGATGTAAGCTAAACAAATGCTTTACAGGAGTTATATTAGTGCAAAATACATCTGACCACCACTATGGTCACGTATTGAATTATCCACTGAACACAAATTCGATATTCGGCCGTTAGTTACTGTCATTGTTAATCAACTACGTTTTACGTCTATATAGAACTCTTTGTCGGCTAGGGATTCATGAGATAATTTTTGGAGACTTTTAAAATTTGAAAATAAGAGTCAGATTTTTATTTATAAACAATAACTAGGAAAATTCATAAATAAATAAATAAATAAATAAATAAATAAATAAATAAATAAATAAAAATAAATTAATAAAAAAGTAAATAATAAATAAAGAAAAAAAGAAAGAAAGAAAGAACAAAAAGAAAGAGAAAGAAAGAAAGTTCATATGTGTAAAGGAGGTTGGTCATCTGTTTAACATTTTAAGCCGGTTTTATAAACAGAGTTGATCGACTATTTAGAAATCGTTCAATTGTTCATTTCAGCCATCGATTGTGTTTGGCCACCCGTTAACGAACTCTTTTCCACTGAGCTTTCGTTATAGGGTTCAGTCAACTTTAGGTCAACATTCAATTGTTCAACGTTCAGTTACGTGTTTCAAAAATAATAATAACAATACAGCGCTTGATTCTCGATATTTCCACAGGGTCTTGGCAGTATTTCCATCTATCTGAATATTAGACAATTAATTTTAAACCACCAGTGTCAGTATTTAACTTTCATCAAATATAAACAACAAAAGGTAACTAACTGTGTGAGATTTCTGTATGAAAATACACACCGGTTAACTCCCTTGAATTTTATTCGATGTTTTGGCAAATTAATTTACCAGAAAACGACTTCGTTTTAATAAATTTAGTAAGAGTATGTTAAAGATAAGACATCGATCGGCCACTTTGCGGGTTGGGGGTCTTATTTCTGTTGCTTGAATGTATAAGTGATAAAACTACATACATTGAATCAGTCTGTTGGATATTGCAGTACTCCAAAAACAATCAGAATGGTGGCTGATTGTTTAATCATGTATTTATAATGAATACATATTTGTTCTACGTAAATTAGAAAATATCAGGTAAGTCGACTAGATGTATTTTACGAGTCATGTCCATTTTCTTCAAGAAAAGATGAAAAATTCAGCACGTCAAGGGCAAATCCCATAAAGGATATTGTTGAAAATAAATACCATTATATGAATTGAAACCATGGCAAATCCTCGCAAAAAGTGCACATTCACCTTGCATTCATATTATACATGTTATATTATTTAAATTATTATTCGTTGTTTCTACCTCCCGGTTCATATACTTATTTTTATGTGATGCTATATTTACTTATCCTGAGTGTCTTGAGGAGAAAGCCATCATGAGGAGAGAGCTAAAAATATTTACAACGGTTTTAGCATCATACTCTGGTGTTTATCCCGACGGACCTATTTAAAGCGGTAATTGTGTTTTTGTCTTATGACTCTTCGAGGTGTTATTGTCACTTTTACATAGAACTTGAGTCTTTGTCTAGTGAATTTTCATTTTATTTGTGTGTAATTGATAATAGAACCTTTCCAATTTGCCTTGTACTTACCAATCGGTTTTAGCTTTTGTCGATGAATGTTTAAACAACCAGCAACTGATAAAACTCCTGCTTGAGTATTTGTTGTTTGATATGTTAACGTGTAATCTAACTTACAATCTTGAAGCATAGATCACATTGAAAGTAGATTCCTCGCCGCGAAAAAGGCATTCGAGAGATTAAAATTTGTATTTATCAAATTCAGATTGAACTATTTTGACAATTTAAACGACATTTTACAATCATAGTGCAAATTATTCGTAATGGGATAGTTGAAGTATCATTGATTTGCTTGAGTAAACATCAGACAAATGTAAATGGCAATTATAGCACAACATAACATGTTAAACATAGGAAATACTGGGACCATGCTGCCTCTGCAACACAAGGTCTTACAGTATTAACTTATTGATTTCATTTTACAAATTATGATCTTGGTAAACAATCAATACAGTGCTATGCAAATTTATAAATATAACATACATATATCGTAACTGAACCACTATTGCAATTTATAAAGTATCGATGGTCTTAATGTTTGAGTACATAAAGGGCCTGGACATATTTCCACATTTAAAGCCACAATGGCGCTAGCAGACCTGTTTCTTGACTGTTTAATTAGTCTGCGGTGTTGGATACTAAAAGAAAACTTATTGTTTGTAAATTTAGGCGCAGTAAATATGCTTGAAAAGTTCCTTCCTGTGTTTTCTGTGTCATAAACTTCTTGTGTTGAATTGTTTTCTACAAATTTCACTTTTCTTTACGAAAGATATTTTTTTTAATATACACTAGATATTTGTTTTAAGCTGTTAAATCAGTAAAGGTTAGAGTCAGCAAGATGTTGGTTTCAGTTTTTTAATTAAAAAAAAATCAACTATAAACAAACCATTCCGTGTTAAATTGAATATTTCAACGCTCGGTTTGGAATTATTTTCAAAGAACATTCTATCGATTTGTTGTTGATTGATGTTAATTTCTTTTTTATACGAATTTGATTTGTGGCCAAGATAAAAAAGATGAAAAGTAACCATAATTGCATACATTCATGGGATTGATGAAATTATTTTGCCTGGGTCTTTGATGTTCACATAAAATGACGTGTCGGTTAGACGTTATATGAAACAAAGCTAGCAAACTATCGTTTGTACAACATATGCATCAAGATGAAAAGAGATATTGAGCTTCGTTGAAGCAAATAGTGATTGTGCAATAATAAAAAAATATTTATTCCCATTTGCTTTGTATTAATCAAAGCCACCTTTAATTGCAAATTACATAATAGTACAAGACAGCCATTATAAATCGCATTTAAAAAAAGATAATGTTTGACGTTGTAGCTCGCTATGAGATATAGTCATGTCTGTGACATCATTTGTGGATCGACTGGTCATGTAATGCAGTTTACTGTTATAAAATTTACAAAAGTTTTAACAAAATGTAGTTTTGTGTCAAAACGTAAGTAAATACAAAGAGAATACACACAGCAAAAAACAAATAGACCGACACGCGAGAAAGACAAATAAATAAATAAAGACAACGCGAGTTAGTCTAGTATTTCCTAATAATTACTTACCTTCAACATAAAAGACCTAATTAGGAAAAAATGCAAAAAAAACAAAAACAACTATAAGGACATCAAAATCATATCCAAGTCTGAAACACCGGTCGACAAAGGCACGTATACAAATTAAATGTAAAACTGACAACACTACGAGGGGCATTTATAAAGTATTAATCAGTTTGGCGCTTTAGTCGTATACGTAATATTTCTGCAGAAATTGTAAGACCAACCCTTCGAAGTATTCCCCTTTGACTTGGATGCACTTTTCCAAGCGATGAATCCAATCGGAAAATGCTTTGCGGTAGCTCTCTTTAGGTATAGTGTTTAGACACTGGAAAAGCGCGCTGCCGACGGCGTGCCGAGATTCAAAACGTCGACCTCTCATGTAGTTCTTGATATAAGGATTCAACCAAAAATCGCACGGAGCAAGATCAGAACTATATAAAGGGTGTGGTAAAGTGTCAATGCTGTTGTCCCTAAATTACGACTTAACCACCACTGACTTGTGGGCAGGTGCGTTATCATGAAGGAGCTTGATTCCGCGTACGCCGGTACGGGGACGGGCTGCAGTATAGTGGCTTACAACAGCAGAAAGAACCGAATCTCTGTAAAATATTCCAGTAACACTCCTGCCTTCTGGTATAGGAATTAGAGCCACCATTCCCTGGCAATCAAACAATAATGCATACATAATGCGTTTTGAGGTGCGAGCTCTACGGGCAACTTGGGGCCGTTCGTCATTTTCACCGACCCACACCTTATTTTTTTCTTTACTGTCAGGCTATAAAAATATACCCATGTTTCATCGCCAGTCACAATTTCATTCATGCGGTTTTGGTCAGCATTCTTGTATATATCGAGCAGCTGTGACGCAGTTCGCACGCGCTCCCGTTTTTGGTCCTCAGTGAGAAGGTGGGGTATCCACCTGGCGCAAACCTTGCGTAGCTTTAACACGCGAGTCAATATTTGAAAAACCGATGACGAATTAATGCCACATAAATTACTTATCTCTTCCACTGTACAGCGGGCATCATCTTCCACAGCTTTTTTAACAGCGGCAATATTTCCGTCAGTCATTGTTGTAACTGGACGGCCAGGACCGGCCTCATCTTTTATCGCCTCTCTACCGGAGGTAAATAGACGGACCCATCTTCTAACTGTGGCATACGATAGGGCACTGTCCGCATAAACCTTGTCTAAGTCTGATTTAATATCAGGTGCAGCAACGCCAAGCAATGCGCGTATTTTACAATACGCTCTTTGCTCATCTTGAGAATTGTTTTCTTTATCTGCCATTTTTAACTGCAGTGTACCTGACCGTAGTCGATTCAAGTGAACATTGCGCTCACTGTGTAGGTTTCCTCGTGCATGTAGCTGTAGAGGAGAGTCTAATCTTTCCATACATGTATAACATGTACCAATTACGCTCGGATTAACGTTAAAAAATCGCACTGATTAATACTTTATAAATGCCCCTCGTAAGAAAACACACAACCCAATAAGAAACAAACCCGCCACACGCTTTAAGGGGGTCAGTCGGCATAAGGGGCGGCACAAAAGGACCGACTTGGGTGTTTAAACTTGGTAGCCTGGCCGTCCCTTTTCTCGCGGTATTTAAATGTAGAATAAAAAATGTGATATAATATAAAGACTTACCTAATAGTATAATGTATTTTCCCAACTGTATCGTCCCATAATTATTCAAAATAAACACAGTATCCATTCAAAAGTGTCTAACACTTATCATGCAATCAGGCGTGAAAAATGTTGACTGTTGTCTTATTCGATAAAATGATGTCATCACTATTTTCGTGGTAATCAAGGGAAAGTACCCTTCTCGATTATAATAAGGCTTGCATATCAGTAAGTAAGTAACAGTTCTTCAATAAAAAGGAAAAAAGTGGAAAAAGTCATTAAATTGCCGACAGTTTGTTATTAAGAACAAAAACGCAACACGACAAGCACTTTTAGTGGAAAATGTCTACTCTTTATGACAGTGTACACGATAAATTGTGCTTGCCTCTCCATAGCACGCTGACCTCAGTGCAATATTGCAGATGCACCCAACGTTGACATCTGTCACATTGGCCCCATTTTACAATTATAAGTGATGTGCAGCTCTTTAGCTGTGGAGGGAAACGTTTCTTGCAGACACAGCTTACATCATTATCTTCAGATTCATTACTGCCGGAATCATCCACCATTGTAACATCTTCTGCACTTGATGTGGAAGGCAGTGAGGGGCCTATCTTTCAACCAGAGTTTTGGAAGATGTCTGCTCCTGTTTTTATTTTGAGCTTCTAGTATAATAGCGATTGTCTGTGATAATAAATTTCCTACAACGTTTTAAGTTGAGACAAACCTTTTCTTTGGTTTCAGTCAACTGTCAATATCTTTTTGCACTCTAGGAAGTCAATAGCAGGTGGAATATAACTAGAGGCATAATTATGTGACTGCATCAGCAGGCTCGTCAACAGTAGCTTCATCAGCCGTTCGAAGGTAAATAGTGGTCGGTGCTGTCTGTGTTGGGCTGATTATGCTGCTGTTAAAAGGATAGATACCGGCCTTGTTAAAAGCAGAAGTTATCTTTTTAGGAGAAATGCTTTGTGGTAGGGTTTTGATGTGAGACTTGCTATTTCATATCGAGTGACTTGCACTCTTTATCATAATGATGCTCCATTGGTCCAAACACACCAACAAATAATGTTTGCTTGATATGGCTAGAGTGCGGAGGCAAGACAAGCAACAGAACTGAATGCTCCCTGGCCCAATCTGCAAGTTTCAAAGAGATGTGTGATTTGAGCCCATATATAATATGAGAGTTTCCTTCCATAGGTCCTGCGTGTCTTGCAGAATGGATAGTAAGGTAAGTCTCGAATAGGCCCGTGTTGACAAAACCAGTGTCTGACATTCCTGCTGTACAACCAGTTAGAGCACCCTCAAGCAAACTGTCACACAATATCTTTCCTGGAAAGATATAAAATGGAGGCATTATTATTCCTAACTAAGCTCCAATAATTGTAACATTTTTCGAACGTGCAGTTTGTGATTTTGTGTTCTTGCCACACACAATCCTGAGAGGTGTGTGTTCCGTAGAAAACCTTGATTCATCCATATTATGAATTCTCTCTGGGAAAATGAATAAGTTGTGTTTTTTCTATAATATCATGCATCTTTTTAAAATATGTGATAATAGTGTCAGAAGATGTTGATTTTGGCTGTTGAAGGTGTCAGATTTTGTGGCTAGACCAATTTCAGCTCAGGCCATCTCACTAAAAGCGGGTAGAACCAACCCCGACTAAGGCCCTGTTTGGCCTTCAAATTTTTATAATATGCAGCCATAAACAGAATTTCATCGATAGTATATTCATAGCCTATGTTTCCCGTATACTCTATGTGGTCTTCCAGTCTTGTTTCCTTCTCTTCACAGAATAGTCTAGATGACCCAGGAACATTGTTCCTTGACCTATCACTCCGAGGAGACTCTGGCACGTCAAATACCCTTGAGGCCCTGTATATTGACGTCTCTGATAAAGTAGCCTTTAAAGCTATTTTCAAATTCTCCCTGTCATATGGCTTCTTCCCTCTTATCTCCAACTTCTGAAAAAAACAAAACAATCAACAACCTCTATTATTTAACATATATCACATAAAAATTACCCCAAAAAATAATGAAAAGAAAACAAAAGTATCAACTGAAATAATTGAAGGCAATTTTAATGCTAACAAAATATGAAAAAAAATATTGTCATGTTACCTCAAGCTCATTTGCATACATTTGATATATGTCAGATTTAGAGGGCGGAGCAGACAAAATGTTAACACACGATTTATTGGTATATATTAAAGAAATTTAATACAGTTATAACACTTTCATAATTAATTAGGGTAGGATTTTGTTTTCAGCCATTTTCACAAGAAAACCAGTCTTGAAAGAGGTAAAGTAAAATAGGTCAACGGTGTTTACTTTATTCGAGCGGTAGACGGCGCTAACAACTTTTTCGTAAATACCGCGAGATTAGTTGTGCCGCGATAATAGTAAATATGGAGCGCTCAAACTTCGGACTCCCTGATGATGATGATAATGATGATGATGATGATGATGATAATGATGATGATGATGAAGAAGAAGAAAAAGAAGAAGAAGAAGATGATGATGATGTTAATGAAGCTTATGATAGTGATTAATGTTGGTGCTATATGAGACAAAAAGGTTAGTCGACCGGTTATCAAACTCTGAAGTACAAAATATAAAATGGATGATTTTTCAAATACGTCATTGGCATGTGTAAAGGCAAAATTGCCACATTATTTTCTAATTTACGTTTAAGTGGAATTTCCGCTAAATGCAGTTTCATTAATTACTTTTACTCCTATTGAACCGCTTTTCAAAGCCCTTTCATTCTCGTCATTTCTAAATATAATGATTAATAGCGCGAAGTCCAGTGGTCGTCACTGTACGCAGCATTGCTACATGTCAGACCGTAACTCTATAATGATTGCAAAGATAAATCAACTTGATTCAATAAAAGGCATTCCTTTATCGAGAGGAAGACACTTTGTGCTAGAATAATAGTGCTACAAATCCGACAGACCCCATTCACAACCAGCTCAAACAACCGTATAAATGTAATTAATAATACTTTTTATTGCAGTTATTAAAATGAAATTGTATCTTGCAGTAAGGAAATTAAATTTGAAATCAACACCAAGAAAACCAACACTTTTAAGTGTAAAATGTTAAACATTTCATATATTATACTAAAAAAAAATTTGATAATAATTTTAATTTGAAAATGTTGTTAGCATGAAATAATATTTAACTATATGAACGTTTCCTCGTTTTTGTACTGTGTCTGTGATCAGGACTAGATAATTGTAATATTTTACATAATCGTGTAGATGTTATACGTACATTTAAAGATTTATTGTCAGAGAAGATTTAAGATAATTACTTTATGGTTTGGCGGCGAACAGGAAATAAATCTTTGAAAATGAGGTAACATTTAGATGTTAAATTCTGGTAAGATACATTGCAAGTTGTTCAGTTTATTGGATACAAAAACAATAGATGCCAATATAGTACTATGTATATTATTTTTGTATGAGTATAAACAAAAGGAATCAGACATTTTTATTTTCAATAGCCTGACACTTAGAGTAACAACATCATGTTTTAAACAAATATTAGTAAGGTTATATCTTGCATAAGTATAACTCTGGTATACGGTAAGGTATATACACATCACAACTGTTATAAATTTTAAAAAAATATAATGATATTGTTAGAAACTGATTATTACTGAAACCAAATTTACGACAATATATTAAGTTGTAGTGGTTAATTAATTAATAATATCCTACATTAGCCCCTCACTGCTTTGGTTCGGCTCCAGGTCGGATGGAAATATTACATGTGGGGAGTTATTTTTAGCTAACATGCGGTGTGCCGGTGGTTCTACCCCAAGCATAAGTTTAGGGTCATCCTCCACCAGCAATAAGCTGGACGTCGCCATTGTGACAATTATTGTGTCGGTGACATTGATTGATGGAGTTTACATACATAAAGTATTTTTATTCGACCAAAACGAATAAATATTAGACGTAATTTATACAAAAATGTTACCTATGGTAGACAGCCAATGCTTTACAGCTTATTTTCACAAATTTCCAAGCAATATAGTAACAGTATGCTACAGATTCTTGGTTATGTTCCCATAAATAATCGTGGTTTCAACAAAACATAATCATAAGTAAGAAACATTGAAAAGAAAACACAATAATGAACAACTATGTATATTTGAATCAATCATGCAGCTGTTTGTGTAAGGCAAATACATGCACTGTTATGTAATTTAATAATAGTTACTATGCCATTTAAAGATAGCTTTGTTCTAATGATAACGATTCAACCAAAATAATTGAACACTAAATGTTCGATAATTATTCTGACTTAAATTTATTGTTGCTTGGCCCACGCCGACCGGAAAATTATTGGCTGATATTTTTTGTTAAATCAAACCATATGCCACATCAAGTATTCCCAACAGCCCGAAAAGCGAAACATCGTTATAGCTTAACGGCAATGTTGTCTATGCTCAAAGTACAGGCGGCAAAATTCAACTTTCGTGTGCTACTGAGAAGTTAATGCTATACGAAATGAAAATGATTGTCATCAGATGAGCTAAATAAAAGTTACGATAGTATTCGATCCAGAATTAAATTAAAAAAATAAGAAAAACGTTTAAAACTCCTTAGTAATATTAATCATTAGTTAAACATATTCTTATAAATTGTACTTGAAATCCCTGAGTGTGTTTACAACGTTTATACACATACACATGGTATTGTACCTTTCTTTAATGAAAAGCACCACAGGATAATTGTATTTTGTATCTCTCAAGAATACTAATATGCACAGTGTGTATATAACGAGCGGCTGATCATCAACGAATACGGCTTCCCGAAATGATATAATTTTGTTAACAACGGCCAGCTAATTATTCCACATCCTGAAGAATTTCCTGTACTTTCTTTTAAGAAGAAGAACGTTATAATCGTATTATACTTTTGATAATCAAATTACCTTGCACAGTATATAACCTCACACCCTCTGGATACAAAAGACAAGAACACCACACCCATGCGTGGCAAAAAAACAACAACACAAAGACGTCAATAAATAGTAAATACATGAAATTTTGGTTTTATAATCGAAAGGAAATTGCTGTTATTATAGGAATCGTTTTTTTTTTTTTTTGTAATTATGTAATTGTTTATGACAAACCTGACCGTTTAAAATTCATCGGGCCAAAATCACACAAATTCCTTTTTACAAGGAATGATATCAGGTCAATTTTCTTATATTATGTGTTTGTTTAATACGTGTATGACCTTTGTGTATACACATATGTTGCAGGTATTTGATACCATATAATTACTGAAACACATTTAAGATGTACCTTTTTAATGAAAATCGACATTTTGTTCCATTTGTTACATTTATATTTCATTATATTATATGAATTCCATCACAGGGAAGTGTGGATTAAACACCAATACCTATTTTAACGAATGTATTTGTTCAAGCTGTTCCGATATGCTATATATGATTAGATTGGAGACTGGAGACATACGACCAGAGCAGTCAATACGACTTTTTTTGACCCGGAACTGTTACATACATATGGACAATGAAACTTCAACGCAATTGTAAAGGCATGCTATGATCTAATGTTTGGATGAACTCTAATTGTTACATTTTCTCCAAAGTGAGTCGCCTATCTGTATAAAATGAATACATATTTATTTTAATAAATTTATCTCCTACTCACTTCTTATTTATTGTGTGTTTCTTGTTCATAAATAGTATTTAGACTAATAGCAGGTGTTTTAATTCCAGCTTAATCAGAACTTATATTTATGACGTGCTTTACTGTATAACTGATGTTGCTTGTTATTTGTGCGAAATCAAGTATGCATAATGTGCCTAAATTTACCATAACGACAGTAATATACATGTATATATACATCGAGCATAAAACAAACAAACAAACAAAATATGACGAATTAGTTACATTTGTTAACAATGGTTATACTACAGGTTTGATGAATGAATCGTTTACTTTTATTTTTCGTTTTCGAACAGTTTTGCAAATTGCATGTCCAATTAGACGTTAGGTTTCCCACCAGTTACCTCACACTTAAACAGGTTTCGAAGTATATTCACTTACTTAAAGTTTTAACAGCTTTGTCTTTGTTCTGCAATTCATATGTCAGATTACCTATCGTATTCTCTGTAATACGTTTTTGTTTCTGTCCTGGGGCTTTTAATGATATAATGGTGACATTGAGTCATAGGTGAAGATAGCAACCCGCTATGGTTCTCGAAATTGGTACAATTCATATTTCTTCTATGGGCAATTAATCTAGATCAGTTTCAGTTTCCTTGCCATCGATTTTGGTTAAATAATTAATACATAATGTCTAAGGTCTTTTTAACTGAGGAACGCTTCATTATCAAATGCCTATGCATATTAGAGTTTAATATTACGAATTGATTGCATTTAAACAGTCAGCGCCAGCCTCTTTCTATTTTCATTAATATGTCTGACTTTTTACTTAAATCTTATTGTTATTAATCTATAAATAAACTAGAAGAGTAAGTACAAAATAGCTCTGGTTAAAAAAAGACGAATAACAAACATTAACATGTTCTTTGCATTCACAGAAAATATAAGATACATTTATCAAAACAGCAATGGTAATTCAGCCAACAACTGGCCCTGTTGGATTATACATAGGGAATGTCGTAGTTGTCGTAGTAGTGGTGGTCGAAGGTGTGGTTGTAGGATGACAGTTGAAGTTGTCCCAGTACATTGAATGACCATCGTCGCCGCATATAGTACCATAACACCAGTTGGAGCTGGCATCATAACCTTTCTCTACAATGAAAACTTTAAATGTTCAAAATCAATCTGGTTTTCAATCTTGGACGATTTTGTCAAGTTTATGTAAACAGCGTAAACCTTAACTTTATTAGAATATGCATCATTTGTATTTTGCATTTGAATTATTGATATTCATCAACAACACTATTTCTTAATATTTATATATGTTTTAAGGCAACACAGTTTAGAATTCTACATACCAGATTAAAATCATCCCACACAAATTTACGTTTAGAGACAGTGAACTGGTACCATCAAAGCAATGTTTTATCAGCAAAAGAAATTCATTATTTTATTGATATTATAATTAATCCTTTAGGACTAGATCAATGGCATTAAAATAGGAATGAAGCTCACAGGTCTATAAATGAAACACAAAGTTGTATTTTTTCCATAGGGAACTGTAGAATAATCTTTGCTCTCTTTACATATTAGAAAACCAATATTATATGACAGCGTTCATGAACGTTTGAAAATATATCAAGAGAGCGAGCATTTTGTTTGTTTTTAACTTTTGAAAACGGCAATTTGCCGAAAATTTTAGTATGCGTGTTTTTAGACAAATATAAATAAAACGCTTTAACCACACCAACAACTTGTGTACCCATGTTCCGCCCAAGTTAAAAAACACACACGCACATTACAACCAGCATAAATACAGCTATAACATACTTTAGAAAAGACAAACCCTAACAGCCAAAACAACATACCCATCGTTTCCCCAACGTCGTAATAATTGCCATTATAGAAACACATAACGAATCCAGGAAGGGTGGTTGGGGTCGTTGTTGTAGGTGGTGTTATGGTTGGTGGTCTGTCGTGGCAGTTGTGGTCCACCAGCAAACGACCTCCATCGTTACAGTACGCCAAGTGACACATATTGCCTTGGTCATTAAATCCGAGACCTGCAGGATACATGGAAAAACGGAGAAAATTTATTATGAAACCATCGCGTTCGTGAATTTCTAATGAATAGACACCTCTAGAAAAGGCATCATTTAAAAATAGAGTATGAAAACCCGATTCAAATGAAAAACAAGATACAAAGGAGATTAAATCGAAGATAACGACGACCGAAGTGTAAGGACAACGTCGAGTAACAATCATGTGTAACAATAACGATACAACCATATGAGTTGCAGCAGAAAAAGATATTCATTCTTTCATTATCTAAAAGAAATACACGTAAAAGAGCGTAACTCTTAGGTAACGGCCTGATTGAGCTGCTACTTTTTTCCAATTTCTAAATGAATCGGCTTCTCATCTTCCAACACTTACATGTGAGATATTTCAACTGACCCGGTGTGATAGCGGTTAAATTAAAACACTCCGGGTGTCTTTTTTCATCCAAAACACAAGAATTATTCAATGTACACAAATGGAATACTAACCGATTGATGACCCTGGACTGTACCACTGGCCCTCGAAGTAACAATGGGCTCCTGTAGTTGTAGGGGTAGTCCAGTCGGGTGTCGTCGTTTGCGTCATCCTGGCTTGTTTCCATTGACGTCCGAGGATCATTCGAAGGCTTTTAGCTTCACCGTATATTATAGCGCATGCATAGAATAGGATTGCACCTGTTTGTGAGGTTCGTGTGAAAATATTACAAAAACTACGCCCGAAAATGTTGTTTGTTTATTGGGTGTATCGTCTCTCCAATGGTATTTTATATGGAGACGTTGTCCATTTGATGCAGGTATAGTGCTGCCTTCACTGCGTATAGCATGTCATGGACACCTGGCCTGATACCACACCCAGTGACACTAGCCAGTCAGTCGGGGGTCTACCCTCAAATTTGCTTAAGCGTTAGCAAGGTAGCTATGACACTACCATTTTTACGACGTTGGTGTGTCGTGGTAAAGGTTCGAACCTTCTACTGATTGCGCTGCCAGGTCCGTTCCCAAAAATGAGAACATGTGACTGAACAATTAAATTTTTATTGGGATTTTTTTGTTCTTTGTGGCTTATTTGTTTCATCAGTTAATTATGACGGGTTCTAGAAACGGTACGTTATTGCGATACGTCGAACGTTTTCTTTTAGGAAAAATATACAGATATAAATCGATACAACAATACCACAAAAGAACGACGTTAGTGACGAACAGAACAAAATTGTTAAAAGATAAAACTAAAAACGCAAAGTAGTTACCGGTTATATACATCCCTGCTTTAAGATGTCCACCTAGGATAGTTGTCCAGTGCTTTTAAAGTGTTAAAAAGACCTATAAAGTGGTATATGCCGTAATGTGTGCGTTTCAAGTACAGTGCCAGCTGTGATCGAGATAATGTCGTATCTCTTGTACTTTTTGAACTATTCACCTGCTGAGCGCGAAATGACTAAGGTAAGGAAAACATTGAAGAAATCAGCAATCTTTCGTTGGGATACTCTAATCACATCTGCGCTATTCGCTTCTTAGTCCATAGTGACACCCCTTACCGTTAGAATATATGTAATTTATAAATTGCTTAGAATTATTATGGATTTCTTTTTAATTATGGCAGACTAAGGATAACAGAAACCACATGAAAGCTTATCTGTTACAGTTCTCAGACACGACAGAATGGAATGAATTATTCTGTTAATTGTTTCTGTTATATTTTTCAATTTATAAATCTTTTTGTGAATATGCATAAACAGTGACATGAAACTGAAAATTAAGCATAGACTTAGTAGAAAACAGTATATTTTTGTGATTTCATGTTTGTTGTATGTTGAATAATAATAAAGAATATGGTAGTGACTCGTAAGAAGTTATAGCAGGCGTATCAGTAGGACTAAAGTTCTAAAACTCGCCTTAGGTTTATAGGAAATGTATAAAGATCAGCAAAGGTGTATATCAAAGCGACAGACATTTGTAGAAATCCCCGATATTACCATATATTCATCGAATCAAGCAACGAAACAACATGCACACAGTGGTCACCAATGAGTCAACAATGGCGTCCACCCCGCCTCACTAGTTTGAATATCCGTGAGTTTCTTAATACTTTCAGGAATTAAATCTTATTGAATTATAACAAATATGTATTACAGGCAAATAAAAAAAAAAATGTTAGCATAATGAACTAAAATGACCTAATGACCTTAAAGTGAATATATTCGCATTGATGGGGTAATACAATTAATAAAGCTCAACTAGTTATATTGAGAGGCATTTTTTACAAATTAAGAAATTTTTCCTAATTTATGACTATAATAATCTAAATAAGTATTTGCAGAACTTTTAGGTCATTCTACAACGTGCTCGTTTAATGTTTAACAAAACTTGAAAGGTTTGTTCTTAACTTCACCAAATGTATGGTATTAATTGAATTTTAACAGTACTTAACGGTAGGAACATATATAATTATTTATTGCTGTGAATAAAATACGTCTACAAAGAAGCAGTACATAAACATAGTAGTTGGCTGCTTAAACATATGCATAGAGCATTGACAAGCATTCCACGTGCCTATATGAATCAAATGGTTATATAGTGAACTCCAGGTTCTCGAGGGCTCCCGGTTCACCCACAGGACACGACATATCAGAGTTAAACTAGCATTTGTATAGCGTTGTTTCTAAAGATCAAGTTAATATATTGGTAGTTTTCAAGACTGGTTAGACGGTATCAGGATGATTATACTAAATACACATACATGTACCCGGTGTTCATAACACAGAGCACAGTGAAGATCCCTGTATGGGCTTCAGGTTGACAGAGGCTCCTCAAAACTGAAAATTTGTTGCAAAACCACAAATGAACACGCGAAAAAGCATCAAGCAAAAATAAAAGGAACGTCTTAAAGTACATTTCAATTGACATTAAATAATTTAATAAAGGAAATATAACCAATTGTATGTTACACAGAGTACAATTTGTGACATGTCACTAAATTTTAAACAGGAAAAACATTGATGCAAAGCATCAAAGACGAAGCAAAAGTATGTATTGCACCAGTAAGAGAAATATGGCAAAAAATAATCATAGATGTATACGAAGATTTACTCGTACGCACGCAGAATACAAAAGGTGGCTTTATTTGTTTATAAACAATGTGTATTACCAAAACAACTTCAAAATGCTCAACATTGTTAACATAAACTAGAAATGAAAATAATAACTTGTTTAAGCCCTGAAATTGACTTAACAATGAACAATAATACATGAATGAACTGTTTTCAAGGAAATCATTCATCGGCAATGCGCTGGAGCGCGAAGCCTTTATATGGAATTCTCAATGAAATTTGCACCTGGGGAAAGTTTATTTTGCGGACGTTCTAGGTTACACGACACTAAATGAATTTGTATTTTACTCTATAGTAAATGTCACAACTTTGGAAGCAATTTAACAGCAAACCGTTTCTTTGGGAACCCCAAAATTAAGCATTGTGAAAAAGACCAATGTATTATCTAATAATAGGGCCTCTGTGATAAATGTTATGTGTCGCGAAGACGATTATCCTCCCCTGCAAACATGCACCGTAAGTTTTGCGTAGTAAAGCCGCACATTTTCAATGCAATAATCAGTACCGATCATGTTCATGAATGCTTTTATAGCATCTCTGAAATGTTTGTTATCAAAAGTTTAAGACTCTGGATAGGAGTGTTTCAAATTCAATCTCTTGCCCCGTCACGATCAGTTTTCAAAAAGATCTTATTAAAGATTCGGATGTTTAATTCACTTGCATACGGGAAACGTTCAATGGACCACGGATCGGCGGGTTCTGGGTTCAAACCCTAAAAGATTTATTACTCGAACATTTCCCAAAAATAACAGAATATGTTCGGACCAATTATTACGTCCTTACACCCAAATTTTTTAGAAAGTATTATACTTTTTGATAATAAGATTAATTATTTTTGTAGTTATTTCTTTCCTCTATTGAATGACATATACTACCTTTCACTTGACATCAACTTATGTATTCTTAATATCAGCTCACTGTGTAATTATAAACCACAGTAGTACATACTTAGGTAGTAACATTGCTTTGTTACAACATTTATTCTATCGGGATTGAAGACATATTAGTTTGTTCTATCTTAACTGATTTTCTCAAATTGACTTCATCCATTTCACGTTAAATGTCATCGTCGGATACCCCCGGTTGATTCTATTACGTTACTCTCCATTCATCACCCGTGGGCAAATTGCTACTCATTTCGTCGTTTTGTTTGAATAGAACAGAACAGACATTATCCAATCAGATGAAAGGTTACAAAATTAAATACTCTTCAATCGGAAGATCAATACGGTGACCTGAGAACGTAAACATGGCGACCGGTACAGCGCATCGCAAGTGTAAAGTATGTCTGTCAGCGATCCGCAACAGATGTTCTTACAGATCTTTGGGCACTCCAGCAAGTATGTGGGGCTTCTCCACATGTGCAATTTCTGCTTGTACACTTTAGTTTCATTGTTAATAATAATAATTTTGGCACCATTTTTTTCTACATATGCAATCTCATGGAAGACCTATGTAATGGTGTTGGTTTGCTTTTATTTTGTTTTAAACCACTTTATGGTCTCAGAAATAGGCCTATACGTTATACATACTTATCTCGAGATATTTTATATCATACTGAAATTCAAAATAAAAACTTTCTAAATATGTCTTTATTACTTGCTCCCATATTGCTTTAACCTGTTTACCTTTTAGTTTATCTTCCAGTTTTTTGCGTCGCCTTTGATGCTTAGCATGAACGACTTTTCTTGTAAGACTATTAACTTCCTTGGTTGTTGTTGGAAAGAGTTTAATTTTTTCCCCTTAACCCATCTACAAAAATAATGCACACGCGCGGCTCAGTCTCAGTTTCCCGCCAAATTGTCGGCGAGATTCTCACAGTAATCTCCATTTCTAGACAAATCAAATTAAAAAAAAATACAATAATAAAAAAAAAATAAATAATCGAAATTAAACTTATTTGACTATCATTATCTGATGATAATTTTTTGTTGTTGTGATAAATCACGACAATTTTTGATGTGACACTTTTTAAGATTATTGCTTGATGATAAACATTATTTCTAATTACCGCTTAGATCATATCGTTAAACATCCTGGTCGCATGACCCTCCAGTGGCAATCGGCAAACGTAATCACAGCAGACTCCGCGCTTCAGCACGTCGTCAATAAGTATATTAACAAATATGTATTAGAAAAGGATGCCGTGTGCTGCCGACTATTAACTTCACTATGTAGATGACCCTTCTTGGGTCTTAGTCTTGGCGAAAAACCTTCCTTATTAAAGGAGTTTCAGCTGACCAGTCATGCGCCGGTCGTTATATTCAGACTTGTGCCTAGGGGTTCCTGTCCCATTAAAAGCTGCACATCACACTCACGACTAAAACTCTCCGCGATACATCATAACCAAACCAACAAAACGACACCAACAAAAACAAACAAAAAACAAACAAAAAGGAAGTGAATAAGAAAGAAAATAAAATGTAATAATAAATAAATGTAATGTAATAATGTACGCAACTTTTCCGGTGTCAACTTTTTGATTGCAGCTGCTTCAATTTACGATAGAGTAAATAAACCAACATTGTGTTTAAACAATAACAAGAGGTCAATTTCTCCTATAACTACCGTAGGCAGCAGCTATTGCGATTCAAAGTTTTAACCGCTATGCAGATTATGTTGTAGTAGTTTAAATATACCTAATGAGATACCTTGTGCATGGATGCTTTGTTGTTGCTTTAACTGCTAAACAAAACTTAAACGTATGTCAGCGATGATGAAATAGTTCCGTGAATAAAAAACAACAACATAATTATATTGTCATACATGAACAATTATAAGCATTTTAAGTACATTTAAGTACACACAGAGATATTCGTCCGTGAACGTTTTATTGTCAAGAATGTTTGAAAATACTGCGTATCTCTTTAAACGTTTTTATTCAGACTTGTTGTGCAGTCTGATGTATACATTATTAAAAAGCATTAAAATTTTATCGCTGAAAGCGACACTGCACTGTTTAAGCATTAAAATTAAATCTTAAATCAACATTGTTTACTGTTTAAAATGTTATTTAAAGGCTTTTCTTTTTTACCACATTGTATTACTTTGCTTTTGAGCAATTTCATAACGACATTTTGCACAGCATTGCCTACAAATGTAACTGGTGTTATACATGTACACCCCAGCTGGTTTTGTGTATCAAATAGTTCTAGTATTAAAACCTGCGAATTTATTATGTTTTGGTTATGGCATCATCTGACCAAATTGCGTTCTATAAACACAAACTGTTCCAAATATTATAAACATATAGGGGAAACCATAGTTAGTATGTCGTAAATCTATCTGATTTATCGCTTACATTAAGTTAGCAGCGGCTATATCGTCCTTTTATGCCAATCTCAATGATCGTAATTGAGAAATAATGAAAACAGGCACCGTTTAATATTTTCCAGAGAAAGCCTTTCGCATTCTACGTGAAGCACAATAATTGCACCTTTTATTGAAGAAGTTGTCGGCCACATTCATACTCGTATTTAGGATAGTTATATATCGATCGGTACACACATACGCTAACGAACACGTTTCTCTCTCAAGGGAAGGTTTGCTTGGGGTAAAAAAGAAAGCTAGCCAATTATTTCACTTTCAAAGACTTTCTGGTATTTAAGCACATACTGTTATAATCGCGTTTTACGACTGACACGCAAGACCTATGCAAACTATGAAAAATACTAGAGCAGATTGTTTAAACTCCACATGCGCTGCAGTTATTTGATTTAGATGACTTTATACCAATCTGACTACTATTTGTCGAATCCTTGTGTACATTAATTATTAATAAACATCACCTTTAATCGCAAATTCTTTTTCGATTAACGGCATGTTTAAATGTCGTGTCTGCCATTTTGTTAACAATTCATTAAAAATATAACAATTCGAAATGAAGTCGTGATTGACGCATATCATTTATACAAATGCCGTGTTTTAAACTAAAGCAAACTCGGTATAAATCTTCACAAATGAAATTGTTCCGATTTTGGTATTTCGATTTTTTATGAGGTAAACTTAACAATTTTTAAGAAGATATGGTTCAATATCACTTATTGCTTTTTTAAAAAATAATTATCGAATTATATCATGTCAGGTAGTAACTGTTAGTAATTGATAAAAATGAAAACGATCGGACGGACAAGACTAGATAGTGAAAAAATAATATTATACGAAAATTAGTGGTTCTTTCAACTGATTATCCTGGCAATCTAACTGATTATCTTAGTGGTTACCTAACATATTATCCTAGTGGTTATCTAACTGATTACCCTATTGGTTATCTAACTGATTATCTTAGTGGTTAGGTAACAGATTATCCTAGTGGTTATCTAATTGATTATCCTAGTGGTTATCTAACTGATTATCTTAGTGGTTATCTTAGTGATCATCTAAATGGGTATCTAAATTATATCAAGCAATCGTGTGTTTGTTAAATTTTCTTTCCAAATTGATCAAATTGATACATTTCTGATTAAATATAATTTAGACGCATAACAAGACATCGTCCAGAAAAGGACGAGTTTGAATAGCAAAATGTTGAAAATGTTCATTAACGTACTGATGCTTACATTGTGGTCAAGTTACGTTTAGTATCTCAAATAAAAGAAGAAAAACAATAACAAAAGCCGCTGTTTTCTACTGATCAGAATGATAAATGATTTTAAAGATAAATAATTACAATTACGATATTGACAAAGATATTCCCATGCAATCATGCAATTTTAAAACATTCTTAAACCACTTTTTGACATTTTGATAAACAGTCTACTACAAATAAATCGCATGTGAATCATCTACAATGAAATGTTACTTATACTTTTGCAGAGACATTGAATTATGTAAAGGCCTTGTAATGTGTTAATTTGTCAATCTTTTGGATTAGAATAGGTGCCTTCAGTAGCAAAAACCACGAAATGTTTATTATATAAAAGAAAGAAGAAAGAACATATTACACACTATTACAGCAATTCTAATTGTCTTAACAGCAGTATGCATCCACCGACAAGAACAATATGGGGATGGGTCCACCTTCACTATGGATTCATTTTTGTGCAAAGACGTTGGAGTGCTGGGAATGGGCAGGGAATTTATTCTGTCAACGTGTGGAAGCGTAATTTCTTCATAGTGTCTTCTAGAATGAACAAACACACAGAAGAATGAATTATGTATTGACGCTTATAGTGCATTTTTGTGGTTTCGTTAAAGGATTTTATTTCAAGATAAAATGTTCTCTATGAACGCACCATTGCAAATATATTGCCTACTCTTTAATTGATTGTTTGCATTAATCAAAATTAATAAATTATGTTAAATATCGACGGAACCAATACAAATTCTTTTAAAATATAAAAATTACATAGAGCGCGATATGAAGACTTTAACTAGGCAAAGACTGTTAACATTCATCTTTCACTGTGTGTGAATATACTCTTATATGTTGAACGTTGCTCATGTAGTGCAACCTTTGATTTCAGATAATATTTTAATTCATCGTCACGCAATCCTGACGATATTTTTTTCTTTCGATTATCCTCTCTAATCTCAAAAGATCCAATTGATTAACCATCCAGAGATTTTCTGTAAACAAATTCTAGACATCAGAAAATGCATTTCTGTTAGTTATACATGTAAACCGGGATTTTTTTGCGCTACATTCTTTATACAACCCCCTCCCCTCTTCATTACAGTCAAGAACTTAAAATGCTTTTAAATTAGACGATGACTTGGCAGGTCGTTTCGATATACATCTAAAAAGGTAATTAAAGCTATTTCTTGGATTGTCACTGTTGGAATTCCGTTTTTGAAGGTGAGGCAACCTAACTATTCTCCAGCCAATTCCATGTTGTGGATTTAAAGTAAAACTAAACTTTATTATTGTTACAAACATTGTAGCCTCTTTAAAAAATATGTTTTTTAAAAAAAACATTAATACGGTTTTGCAGCAAAAATGGTTGTTTCACAACATTCTAAAAGTACTTGAAAACAAAAAAAAATGGTTAAAGAACTGTGCTATTATGTTAAGTTAAATGTCATTCTTAAATAAGAATATATGACAAAGTCCTATGAGCATTGCAACTTATACCAAACTTTGAAAAGGCACAGAACAAATGTATTTCACATGCAAACCAAGCGAAAAGTAAGAACAAATTTGTGATGAGTCATTTAACGAAAAGAGCAAACCCGACAGTTACCGCCCTGGAACGGTCAGTCGGCAATATGGACCGACTGGGGTGCTTAAAGGTTTATGGTGCTGAAGTTAAAGACAACCTGTTAAGTTGTTAATGGCAAGTACAATCTGAGCTCTTTCTTTAATCTCCTCCCAACAATGTAGTAATGAAACGAAGCAGCTTTGTTTTTCAGACTTACAGCTTTAGAAAGTTGTACTTGAATGCAAGATGCGACTGAAAGCAGTGTTGTTTAAACCCCATAGTATGTGTGTTGTTGTGTTTTCTTAACCGGAATTTACTAGAGATTCACAATAAATAATTGGTTACTTATTGTCTTTGCAATTCTAGTTTTATTTAAAATTGTAGTCCTACATAGACATATAAAGGCAACATCTATAAATAGTTCTGACAGTGTTCAACAAACGGTGTCCTTGCCCAATAATAATTCATTTTATCATTTCACATACTTCTATGTGGTGATGGTATGATAATGGGAATGAGTACGAATAGGGGTATTGGTAGGCCATAGTAGGGGCGGTGACCTTTGTCTGGGTTCTACCGAAACGCATGGGTCGGTTCTTTTTTAACCAATAACATGTCGCTAATGTGAGTTAATTTGATATAACAAAAACAACCATTACAAAAACAGATATAAGTGTGAAATGCGACAAACATTATAGGATATGATTCCAGTGTGCTTTGGACTTAAATTGCATTCACATATGGCTAAATGCAAGCATATAATTGCAATTGGTTTCCTTTTCACTCTAACGAAGAATTAAATTGAAGGTAACGTTGTAAAATGATTTTAATCAATGAGTGCTGTTACATGTTGACTATGTCAATCATTGCAAAGAAAACATTCACATTTTTGCAGTATTTATGAGATAAGAAATATGATCTAATAAAGTATCGAAAAGGACAAATGTGTATTTGCAGAACTAATGGAACGACGTATTGCCCTATAACTCCTTAGCCAATCGCCGTCTGTCTGTTCAATATAGTTACTAACATGGTTGTTGTTTTTATCCATATATCTTTTAAGAATATATGACAAAGTCCTATGAGTATTGCAACATACACCAAACTCCGAAAAGGCACAGAACAAAGGTATTTCACATGCAAGTTAAGCGAAAAGTAAGAACAAATTTGTGATTAGTCATTTAAGGAAAAGAGCAAACCCGACAGTTACCGCCTTGGAACGGTCAGTCGGCAATATGGACCGACTGGGGTGCTTAAACCGGTTTTACAGAGCTCTAACCTCGCACTTCCTGACGAGTTTCTCAAATGCAAGTAACGAAAAGAAAAACGATCTATTTGAAAACAAAATGGCCATGCGCTGATATTTTCTATACGTTATGATGAAAGTAGTGACGTCATCGAAAAATAATGTCCACATAGATTTCTGAAAAAGAATATGGTATTATTTCGATTTGAAAAACAACACAAAAATGGTTGACCACAAATAAAATGTACTTTCTGAATCATGAACAAACATGACCAGAGACGAATAAATGAGTGTAGCATCCTGTTCATGTGAAGATGGAATTTAAGAACCAAAGTTCAGCGTCCATCAAAGGAAATAAACGTAACAATCCTTATAGGATGAATTAAATGACAACATAGATTACATGCACGGGGAGATTTTTTACGATATAAGTTGTATTATAACTTGTATACATGCGGACCGTTGGATCTCAAACGTTCTATTTGTTGTCAACAATACTTATTATGTACATAAGACATCTCCATCCTATACTACCATGTTTGTAGCTTGCCAATATTTTTATAATAGTCTGATTGTATATGCGTACTTTTTATAAAATATAGGTAACATTCAGATTGTTGTTTACACTACAAACCAAATTGTAAATACACTAAGTATAGCTAATTAATCAATAATCGACAATAATGGCAATGTTACTGATGTTCATCTAATTTTAACAGGTTTTCATAAAGGTTGTTCGTTCAGGTGGTGTTTAAGTCTCATTGTTTAGTTGCATTGTTTAAACGATAATGCCAACATCGAAATAGCTCACATTGTAACTTTTTGTAAATTATTTGTGTGTATTCCTCCTTCACTGTAGCGTAACTTTACGTCATTCAAAGGGGAAAAACTTGTATTGGAAAGTAAATGTTGCTCATTATGCAATTAGATCATTAGGGATAATTTTGTAATACTTGAAATGTTAGCAATTGTTCACCACCTGTCTAAGCCATCTATTTAAAGAGTGTAGAAAGAGGATGCATGCTGTAAATATTTTGTATATAAACAATGTCTGAAGTATTGGCAATAAGCAATGCGGAATTGATCGATCGAGTAAAAGTTTGGAGTGCGGTAGGATTTATTGTCCGAGACAATGTTTTGGAAATACTCTTATATGCTTTTGAAAGTCCCTCGAAATGTGTCCGATCTATCTGAAATAAACGTCCATCATTGCTGAGAAACAACCGAATTCTTTAAGGTTCAGTTAAAATGCGTTAGACTTCATATTTATTCAATCGTCAGGAGAGAGGAGACTTAGACAATCAACAGCAATAGTTTCTCAGCACGAATGTTGACCAATTCCGCAACCTCACTTGACGCTGATTTTCAATATAACACAAGCACACTTAACAAGAAGCGGTTAACGTTGACAAATGTCAAATACATCCTTGTGTACATTATTCAGTAAGTAAAAACATCAAGAAACATACAGATATACCATATTTGCAATTGGTGAAGAAAGAGCCAAGCTACGTATATGGGTAAAAGTACATACGCTGCACGGGCCTGCTGACAATAATTCAAACAAGTTATGCTTCGTATGAAGACCAAATATCATGAGTCGTGTTCAGAATGTGAAGGTTATTTGCATTTTAATTTTGTAAACTGAAAGAGACGTGTTTAATTGAGACTTAAGTACTGTACGTTTCATTTCCAAAATCTGCAACATTTTATAGATTTAAATACAACTAATTTTTGTGACTTAGCTAACGGAAGACTATTTCTGTTAACTATATATATTTGTGCATGATTTCTTAAAATCTTATGCATTTAAGTTATCAGTGTTTGTATAAAACCGTTTGTTAAACATACTTCTTTGCTTTTAAATATAAGAGTGTACAGATATGTATTTTGCAAGTTGCAGAAGAAGCAGAATAAGTCTTTGAACAGTCTTGATAAAGGTAATCGGCAACAACATTTTCTTATTTGGTTTTGTGTTTGAAATAGATCGCAGCGACCAATTATAATAATTATAGCGGCGTCCACCTATTTTGGTGGAGGGAGTCCCCCAAAATGTCTAGGTAGAACCACCGGGGCACTGCATGTCAGCTGAAAAACCTTCCCACTTTGAGTCCTTCGCTCCAAACGGGACTCGAGACCATGCTGTGAGAGGCTAAGCGGTCAGAGGAGTTTTACAAGGAAAGCACGTAATGTAATTTGAAAAAGCAAATTCATTTCAGAATTGCGTTGGACAGCTCTACCGCTGGCGTTATGTCAATAATCGTTTAACATGGGTTTCTGTTTTAACAAAATGCAGTTTTTGTACTGGTCCGTACCACAGGAGAAAGTGATGAAAATAACACGAGAAATGAGACTTATGTTAAAGTTAGGCATCAAAGTTAGGCATCATAAAATACACATTTACTCACACTTAATCAGCTGTGAAAGTCATTTACTAATTTAAGTGAATCAAGTAAATGTCACTACAGTAAAACAATGTAGAATAATTAACTATATAGTGTTGCCGACCTTAGTAATTTAACAAAATCGCATATAAAGGTAAATGTAACTTTACCTTTGTGAACTACTTACAGTTATTCACAGAATATCTGCTTTAGTAAACTTCCCTGTAAGAAATTATGCCTGTTATTTTATAATATATTTTAATTTCTTAATGACATGTAATTGAACTTGAAACAAAAGTACATGTCATATGAAATGTACGGAGGCATGTATCATAAAATGTTACTATACAGTATTGATGTTCCCGTGCTAAGGGGATCGTCTACATTTGATTTAAGAATACTGTTCTTATACAGACGTATGTTTCACCATACTCGGTATAATAATTTGTTTGTTAGTGTATTTCCATATAATTGTGACCTTTATATTTATGGATAGCACTCTGAAGTCCGTTATGGGTAGTCTTGAGTCAACACTACAAGGTAGGACGGTCGTAAGCTTAGGCATTTAGGCTACAAATGATAACCCACACATACATGTCCATATCTACGGCTCAATGAGAAAACATTTTTAACACTGCTACCGAAGTTTCGACAAGAATATTATAAACTCCTTTGAGTAACTCTTCTTGTCATTAAGGTTGAAATGTGCAATTTTAGAAGAAACAACACCTATTGCATGGTCATCTACGTTGATTTTGATTGACGAAAATCTCAATGAAGTTGATTTCTGGATTGCCTTTTTTCATAGATTAATATGCATTTATATCAGGAATTGATAAATTAATGCTCTATAACTTAAACATATTTTAGCTATTGCATGGTTAGGTATTTAATCATAGATCTGCCTTCTATGTCAACACCATAAAAAAGATTGTTTACTGCATAGCCAATACCGCAAATCTGACTTACAAGATCTGGCGGTAAGTGCATAAATCCACCGAATTAATATTGTTAGACGAGATGGGAAAATGTCAATGATATAAGCCTGCTTCAAGCTTCATTTGTTTTCTTGTGAGTAATCACCAGACACGAAAGAATGAAATGAGCAGACTACTTCAAGTACAGGACTGTTCTTGCGTTGCTTACCAACCCTTGTTAAAAGTCGTTTTGATAATGTTGTCTTACTAGTAAGACATAAAAATGTACAATTGCATGTTTGGGAAACATACCTGACAATATTTGTATCTAATCAGTCGACACATACCCTAAGAATGAAATATATATCAACTGGTTTCATATATTTAATATATAAAAGTTTTCTCTTTTGTGCATCATGCGTATTAGCGAATAGGAATAAATAATAAATAATGATGTATACTCTTGTGATAATGCCGATAGGAAATTAGCACGTATTAAGCGAGATATTGCGCTGCGATTCACACATGTACGTAGGATATTAATGTATCGATTGCTACATGTTCAATAAAACGAATGCAGTCCCCCTCGCAAAGAATGCATAGCGTCCGAAAACATACCGATTTTTCACTTTGGGCAACTTTCTGGTGTGAAACGTCAGATCGGTTCGAAGTCCCTGGTCAACCTTAAGATTAAGTCCTTTAGTTACATAAATATCAAAGATACATATCAATAAACACCGTATGCAACGGGCGAATGGGTTTGTATTTTATACCTACATGCTAACACTTAATGAAACAACTAGATACACCGGCACATGTAATGATTTTCTCATATTTTATTGATTAGTCAGTGTTGTCTGTAAAAGTTAATATAATAAAATATAAATAACTTTTGACATCGTGTGTTTGTTTGTTTGCAGGTAAAATAAGGTATACATTCTTAGGGTAGATAAGCCAATTAAAATAAGGTACATATTCTATACATGTCTTAGGGAAGATAAACCATTTTGTCACTTGCTATGTTTTATGAAATATTAATGCGAGATTCGTCATGTAGCTTAAGCATAAATAACTTATATGTTACATTAATGACATCACAAAAACAGTTAACAGAATGGAAGAAAAACTGCATTACCGTATGAATGGTAGACCATTCAGTATAATTATATGCCAGACACTTTTAAAATTCTGGCAAACCGTTAATGTGAAATTAAATAATAAGCCATTGTTAAAGTCCCAAATGAACTTGGGTTTATAAAAGAAATTAGTATTTATCTTACTAGTCAAAAAATGTTCAAATGGCATAACTTTAATTTCGACTGTCTTTGTTTTGCGTTGTTTTGAAAAAACTAAAAGTGAAGTTAACAGGCACAAGTTAGATCACATTATTTCCAATGCAAGCCTATAAGTTGCACTAAATTCAATTTCTTAATTACGTTGATATCTCAAAAAATGTTTGCAGCTATATTTTGATAATCATCACTGACACAACCTCTAAAGCGACTTCATATCTATGTAATGGAATCTATATTGAGAACAAACATAAAGATTTTGTATTGCTTTTGTCTAACAAACATTTTTGCTAGAACTTCATCGTAAAATATCCTTCCATGTATGTATGTGTTATTGTGTGTTTCTTTTCTTGTATTGACATACAATATAACTTTAAACATTTGAGCTAATGCAAGGATATATCAGTTTCTTTTCTGGCATTATATATATTTAATCAAATTGTCTGTTTGGTCTTGTGTGATGTTACAAAATTACCATCTATTAAAGCAATCAGTTGCACATTTCCGTCAATCGATTAAATGATTTGTGTGCATCGTATACATATAAATGATGATAACTTGAACATGGCGTTGTACTGAAGAATTGTATGTGTCGTTATTTTGTTTCTAGTTACAGTATGTATATCAGCTGAACAGTCCTCTATTATCCCACAGGCAACCACTAAATGAGTTTTATTGCGCTTGTTTAAAAACAAACTTGCACGTTAAAATTTCAAACCAACGGTGATATTGTGTATCAGACTGGTTCTGCATTTTGACTTTCGTATTTAATCGTTGGGTGAGTACAGTTTAACAAACGGGTAAACATAATATGGTAAACAAAAAGTCATTGATGCGAAGCATCAAAGGCGACGTAAAATTGGAACATGTAAACGGGTTAGAGCAATATGAAAACGAGTAAGAAGACTTCGAAAAGTTAGGTTTTTATTTGATAGTTTTAAGTAACTACAAGTCATTTTTTTAAATCAAGGACATTTTATGATAAACGAAAATAAAGCAAATCTTTTTTTCTGCCATGTTTGTGTGAAAGTTACATTCTTTTTTTTTTCGAAAGGACTCTAGAGAGATTATGACCTTTACTGTTTTAATCATACCGCTTAGTAGAAAACTTAGCTCGATTCCTTTCGTTAATACTTGCCATAATGAGCAGTAAGCGTCAACTATTAAATGGTATACTTTTCCAGGATTTTTTTTCAATATGAAAGCCCTCGGCCAATGATTAAAGTGGTCAACTTGTAACATCTCTGAATGCTCAGCCGCTTAGAGGTTATCTCGGAGATCTGGTTAAAGAAAGAGAACATAATATGTGAAGGTCCGTTAACTGAATTGTGGTGCGACAATAGTTTTGACCAGAAACTGAAACAGTGTTGTCCGCGTTTAGAACACCTACACGTCACTATTATCACCATAAAATGTCGCTGCAATGTCTTTCTCCCAACAAATAAAAATAAATTATCTTCTTGACTAAACATTGCTTTTGAGGCTAACTTAGCATGATCATTTAAGACAGCTTCTACAGAATTTCCAGACAGCATTTAACAAAGCCTGCATTTGACTATCTACTTAAAGTTTAATTTTCTATACACATGTATAATATTGTTATCAAACCTCTACATTTAGCGTCTATTCAGTCCGTCATTTTAAGTACCTGTTGTTCGTATTGGGGTTGCCGTTAGCTTTTGCCAATAAAACTGGTATATGTGTTGTTTAAATGTAAAATCACCTGTTGTTAACACGTGTCTAATGTATCGACTGCTGAGATGTACATTTTAATTTAAACATACACAGGACAGGTATCCATCCCTTTTATTCCAGCAAGAACCTCCAATATCATTTAGTGGAAGGCTAGAGTAACTAATACCAATTTTCTACGGAGTAAAGGTTATGTTTTAAACTGAAATACTGTAAACAAACCTAACGTTTGGTGGGAGATTCACCCGTACTCCATCTTATGTTGTTTTTTTATTGTAATTACAGATTGCTAAGTTTGTACAAAGGTTGAAGAATTCAATGTAAGACACCAGTTAATTTTTTTTCGTAACGCAGGCCAAATTTGTCTGAGCCTATGTTTTATTAAGATTTTTATTATTTGCACGTACTAGGAAAATGTCAATCATTTCTACAGTCGATAATTCATTAATCCCAATTATTGCTATAGCCTTAAAATACTCTTTACTTTGATTGCCATTATATTACAACATCACTTGACGAGAAGCGGAAGCTTTGCTGTAAGACAGACATAATCATCAATGAAATTGCATAAAGTAAACCAGGGAATGTTTGTAATTCTTTTACATTTCTGTAAAATATATGCACAAAATCAGTTCTGTGCTAGGTGTAACTTTAATGGTTCACTGTGTAAGAATTCAATATCAAAATCTTAAAATGTCTGAATTGGAAAAATATTTAAATTGAAAATCGCAGGAATATAACAAATATAAGCATGCAGATTCGCAGAAAGCTTACATTCTCTAATCATTGATTCCTCTTTGTCACACTTGCTTACTTCAATAATCTAACAAGTCACTTCTGCCCAACATCAGTCTGACAAATTAATCTTTATGAGGAGACCAAATCTCATGAGACTTATTTCCTAGCGTCATTTCAGCCATTTTCAGTACAACAGGAATAAGCTTAGAACCGTCCGGTTATCACTCATACTAGCCACTGTTGGCTTTTCTGAGACAATGGGATAATCATGGCCAAGTTTGATACCGGCATGATATCTTATACCTTACTGGACATACTCTTCAGTTTTATGGATGAAAGGCTGTCATATGAATTTACCAGAATATATCTGTGTTCTTTTTTATTTTGTTCCAATATAGTCTAATACGTTCCGGTACAAATTTGCTAAACATGGAAACATAGGACTTCAATAGTACGTATATTCAAAGGTTATAAGTTCTGAGAAACTGGTAAAAGATGGATAGAATGACCGTAACTGTTTGGCCTTGACATACTTAAAGCCAAAATAACTGGCACACTTTCTTATATCAGTTAAAAATAGATTGTGTAACATATTTCAAGAAAACATTAAATATCCGCCGCTTTTGTTGGAGAATATTTGTAAGACAGTAAAAAGGAGAAAGAAAAACAAAGGTGTCATGTAAACAAAATAGAATTGCTTTATTTTTATGATTTGATTCAGAACTTAAAATTATAGTCAGACGCTTAACCAAGGGCGGCAAAGAGTTGTGTTGCATGCGTTTTTGATAATTTAATTATAGTTTGCGACCGGTACAATGCTACCATACATGTTACATACGGCCTACGAGGTATGGTAAGATTCAACATTTGAGCTCAGTCAAAATCTCAACTGAGAATTTTCTATAAGTGTTGTCGGGTTAGCTGCCAATTTCTTTTTAGGAAAAAATAATGTGGTAGAGATAATCAATATATGAAAATGCCGAACCTTTCTCGTTCACCCTAAAGGAACAAGTTTAACATCTGAATGACGTCATAAGAAGTTATTCAAATAACCTTTATACAACATTTGAAAGAAAAATAAATAGTGTTTGGTGACGTTAAAATTTACACAATTACGTTGTAAGGAAGAAAACTTAGCTCAAATATGTTTGTTTTGTGTAAATTATCACATATTTACTTTTACACTATCAAGCTATTTTATGGTATTAATCTGCTGATGTAAAGAATTTTATTAAGCACCCAAGTCCATTTTATAAAATGTAGAAACCCAAATCGAAAACATCTAAATTAGAACTATATGTAATATACACAAAAGAAAAAAATGACTTTCTTTAACTGCAAGTGAAGCAGCAAATATGTATGCCTTTCATGGTGTAAGTCTTTACTCAAGCTGAAGAAATCGTTTTGTTTGCAACATTATCATTATATCGACGAACGCTGAATTTGTCATCTTCATGAATACAATCACTTGTTTGTTTCAAACATCTAGAGACTATAATACTAGAGTACACTATTGTGATTTACTTAAAACCGACATTTAATGGTTTTGGAAGGAATATCACAATAATATGCAATTTATAAACATAGAATGCCACAAACTAGTTTTCAAGCCCTAATACAAGGGTGTTAACACTTTTATGTGTTTTCAGATCCACATCATAAAGCTAATTTGATATAAGAATCTATGAAAAGTCCTAAGAGCATTGCAGCATATACCATACTCTGAAAAGGCACAGGACAAAGGTATTTCATAGGCACACCAAGTGAAAAGCAAGGACAAATTTGTGATGAGTCATTTAACGAAAAGAGCAAACCCTGCAGTTATCACCCTAAAACGTGCAATCGGCAATATTTGCCGGCTAGGGTGTTTCAACCGGTTTTGCAAAACTGTAACCTCGCACTTGCTGAATGAAAAGAAAAGAAAACCGATCTATTTGAATACAAAATGTCCAAGAGCTGATGTTTTCTGTGATGAGTTATGACGAAAGTACTGACGTCATTAAATAATAACGTCCACATAGTGTTTAGAAAAGAAAGGGGTATCATTTCGTTTATAAAAAACTACACAAATAGGGTTAAATTAACGTTGAATCACGAGAAAGCATGACCAGAAAAGAATAAAGGGGTAGTATCCTGTTCGTGCTAAGATGGAAAAGAGGAACCAAAGTCCAATGTCCATCAAAGGAAATACACCTAACAATCCTTATGATGAATTAAATGACAACATAGATTACATGCACGGGGATATGTTTTACGACCACCACACTGCGCAACTAACAATATTGTGATCAGTAATAACAATATATGAAAAGTCGTATAGGCATTACTGGCCGAGCCCGGCGGAAGGGCAAGCAGTATCGGTGCCGGTGCCTGCGCAGCAGCAGGAGGTACCAGTCAGCAATCACAGCTCAGTAACTTCCTACGGGTCTCCGTAACGGATTTTCTATCTGGGTTTACTCTCATAGCCTTTGACCAGCCAAGAGTCAACCTGCAAGGCAGCAGAAATCTTGTAGATGGCGGGGTCGTTCATTTCCTGTGCGAATGCCTTTCTATACATATGATTAATTGTATTATAGAACAATCCTGACAAGAAAAAGAATAAGGCATTTAGAAGTTTGATTTATCGTATTTCTGCATAATGTAAATTAATAAATTATTAAAAGTGAGAGAGTAATATATACGTGTGTTCTAGAGATTTAATATTTAAAACCGCTACTTCATCCCAGTTAACTATTATTTATGGTCATAAAATTGTTACATTGTTGTCGGACTGGTCTTTGAACAAAATTGATTTTTAAGTTGTAGTCTGTTTTCAAACCAAATCACTTAATGGACTGATAATTCACTTAGACTGTGATAAAAATTAATAATTATTAAAAACCATGATGTTTATTCTGAAAAACACAATAATGTTTATTTCGAATTTAATTTTGGCGGCTCCACATCATCAGTCAGCCAGCAAGCATACATGTAGCAATATTGTTAACATACAACAACATAATGACGAAATCAGTTCGTAAATAAAAGCATGTTTAAGAAGAAAATTATTTTATTGGAAATATTAAATAGTCTACACAGTTGTTTTTGTCGATGCTGAGGCTTAAAGTAACACATTTGACAGACCCATCTGAGTAAGTCATATTTCTGTTTTTTTTTTCTCTTGCTTAAATGATTTAGCCAGGCTGTAATTTCTAGAAGTGTAATTGATTCTTAATTTTGCGATACCAATACTATTAAAGTATAAGCAACCAAACCGATGTTTTTTTTTTCTGATTCCAGCAAAGCATTTAATAAAAACTTAGCGAACATAGATAACTTCTATTAAAATAATTAAAAGACAACAAAAAGCTTTGGTTTGGAATATGGCTCTAAAAAGACATTCGTTTACATTCTGCAATGGGATTTTACAAATAATATGCCAAATCAAACGAATTACCACACATTTATAAATATATAAAAAATCACAGAAAGATACAATACAACGATACATACAAATGTGCTGGGCAGGCAGTCACATATAAAATTAATAACATACTCTGTTTAACATTTATCTTGGTTACCGACAATAAACTAGAAATGTGTCTGTATACAAACTCATAGTGTAAATGGGCTTTCAAGCTAATGTCTTTAGGTTAATCACTTAACAGGTCCGTTGTCACAGCAATGTAATAGGAGGATCTCACAAAAAGCCAGTGCTTCATAAGAAATTGACAGTTGAAAGGACATATTTTCCGTATCGGCAATGAACAATATTAAGAAATGTGTAAATTATTAATAATATCTTTGAAACACAAGGGAATAGCAACAAAAACAACATAAAACAACGATGTACATTCTATATTAAATACAAACTATTAGTTTAGAATAAATATAGAGATTTTCCATTGTTAAAACGTTGAATTTCTGATCAAAGGGTCATTAGTGCCAACGCCTAACCAACAGCGAGATAGTATGATTTGACCGGCGTTCTATTTACATTGCCGTTCGTAATCGTTTAGTACGGGGGCACTTTAGAGGAATAGTTTTCCGTTCAGAATTTAAAATCCGGTTTCACTAGAAATAAAGATATAAAAGGACCCATCCAATAATGGTCTAACATAAGGAAGTAGGACATTTCGTAGTGTTAATAAAATATACGTAACAGAGATCTAAACAAATTTCATAATAGGCCGATGATTTATTTGCAAATGGCATGAACTATAAAGTGATACCCAAGTATAAGATTACACGAGCTTTCTCGCAATATTTAACATAAACTGCGAAACTCAACTTTACTAAAGAGCCCGTTACAACGAACACAACAATTTTTTTTGACAAACTAGTCTGTTACTTGCCCATATTTAAGACGGCAATGTAAACATTTTAGACTGAATATTTTTAAATGAAATATAATATCCCTGTTTGACTGCATTGTTGTTTTTTCTAAATTGGTTTACCTGTATGTAAATGATACACTCAGTTTCTTTCTGTTTCAATTTAGCATTTTGTAATAAGCCTATATGTTAACACAAGTGTAAATGATTTGCCAATGAATTTAAACAAGTTGATTTGTGTAGAGTTGTTTGTTACCGTTCTAATTTAATCGAACGGTTCTATTACCAAACGCCAGCAAATAAAATTGTTCTAAAACCACATATTTTCTGGCGAAGACTTGACGTAAATTAGGCTATAAAACAATTTACAGACTGAGGAATACACCAACCAATAATCCATTTCTGAACATTAACCTGTAAGTTCATTAGTGTTTAAATATAACAAAAAACTGGTCTTATATAACATACAAATCGCTTTTAACAGACAAAGCCACATTGCATACAATGTTCATTAAGGGAATATAGATACAAGCATACATTATGTGAAGCGTCAGTTTAATTTGCATTTTCTCGTTGTTATCTGTTCTCATTTCATATGGTTGTTATACACTCATGAACTCACTAATGAACTCCCTTTCAAATTAGCTAATTGTAATAAACATTTGAAAACATCAAATATATGCGAATGTTTCTTTTTTGGTCCCAAAAAGATTTTGTTAAACTTACATACTTTTCACGAACATCGAACATAACAAGAATGATTTCTGCTCCTTTTTTCATTGGTGATATTAACTTTTCGTTATGTAAATACCGTGTGATTTTATTAATGAGTATTCAATAGAAGCACAAATAAATAACATATCAGGAATCTTATACATGCCGCAAATGACAATATCTAACATCTAGCATTTGATTTGTTGCATTATTCATACGACATATTTGTGTACTATATCAAAATGAAAATAGCCATATGCTTACCGTGTATAAATGAAACAGGTATTCAATTAATGTTTGAATTAAGACACAACATGATCCGAAGAAATTAGTTAAAATTAAAAAAAATAGTTTTCGTTTTAAAGAAGCTTTTTAGTAATTAATAAGTCAACGATATTAAGAATTTCTATTGCCAAAACAACCATTACTGAATTAATTTAAATCGAATTTCCACTTAACAGTTAAAGCATTAATTATCTGTAATTCCATCAACATTCGTAGAGCAATAAATATCAATAGTTGTCGATCCTTGAGATTGTTATTTTCAAAACCAGAAGATATCATGTTTATAATGTCTGCATGACCCATATGTATTTTAGTTCTGTTTAAGGTATGACAGGCTGAACACACTTTTCCGACATAATGGCCGTCAACTGCAGCTGAAGTAGCGATTTTACGTAAACAAAAGCACACAAATCGTTGATATCAAGAAATTATTTGACCAATTTGTAAACACACTATCGTTTAAGAAAACATTCGAAAATATCACTAAGTGGCACTTTAATATGTGCAGTTTTCTTTTGTAAAAAGAATATCTTTATTTAAGATGGTTGTAATTAAACAATACACAACACGCTTACTAGTAGGTTCTTCTAAAGTTAGGGACAATGGTCGCGTGGCAAACATCACACGCATTGAAACTGTGGCATTTTTATTTTTGAGGCGCTCACTGTTTCAGCGTTTATTATGTTTTTTTCAATATGAAACTAATTTGTTTTGCGTTTTATTTTCTCTATTCGATGAAAAAGATATGCGATGGTGAACACTTTACAGGACTATATTTGTTACTTTGAAGTTGGATGGAAAATAAACACCAGTTGCTCGGAATTTGAGGGAAGAAACCCAAGAAACGTGTTGTTAGAATGTAAAAAGAAATCATTAGCTTTTGGGGTAATTTTATTTTATTGCAAACCTAGTTATCGAATAAATTAAATATGTTTCCCTTTAAAATATTTCGACGCATATCTTACAAACTTTAAGTTTAATTTAATATTTCTTAATACCATCTTTTATAAATAACACGAATCTTAGAAAACTGTATGCCGAAATACCTTATTCGGTTGTAAAGATTTCCCGACACACATAATATTCGGTTTTATATGATCTAGTCTCAGCAATTACATATAATTGAGGCAACAATTGTTTAGTAGAGTATTAGATGAATTATACAAGTGCGGATGTCCTACGGAAGCATAAAGTTACCTTCTATGCAATGTTTTAGTTTTAAGAACATTTGTTTTAAAGTAGAGACACACTCTGTGCCTGAAACTACCGTAATAATGTGAATTTCATTTTTCTGATGTATATGCTCTGTGAACGATAGGCGTGCACGCATCTTAAGTTTTTAAAGCGCGAGCGTCAGCAAAATGAGATTTAACTCTTAAATAAATAAAAACCTAGATGTGACAATAGGTGTGTCTATATTATGACTTAATAAAACCAAACGTTTCTTTTCTTCTGCGTTTAACAGAAAAATGTAACACATTTAAGTAGAATGTATTTATCTTTTAGCAGTTTCATTTCTTCGCACACCGCCAATTACATAATAAAGAATACTGTCTACTGACACTATCACCATAATTTTATTGTTTGGACAGTTGATATCTCGTTACCGAATCTATTGTCCTTAGTGCCAAACTGATTGTCTTGTGTAATTTCCAGCATGGTTGATTAAAATTCCAATGAATGTTATATCATATGGCGACAACACACATATTATCCTTTTGCCATTAGTTAATGTCTTTGACCATTCTATTTATAACACGGTCAGTTGAAGGATTGCGGGCTGTTATACATGGTTTTCGTGCATTTTGGCAGATCGGACCTTTACTTGGCAAGCACCTCATGACATCATATTCTTTCAAAATAGCCTGAACCAAATACTACAGCTAGTATTAAATCACTATCGGATGACTAACTTGTAACTTTGACATGTACGTGCCAGTTTGGCAATTTATATAACAACATTTGCTTCAATAAACATGTGAAATGAATAAACAGTTAGATAATTTAGTATTTACTTAATCTACATGTAGACAGTGTAGATTCTTGTATTTAATATTTATAGATGAAAGTATAGTTAAACATTCCAGCAAAAATGAAAACAATATCTCTAATGATATTATTCATAAATTTATTTTGGGGGCAAAAACGTCAAATAAAATCGCTATTTATTTGAATTTATACATCTCACAATTCTGCTGGTAGTCTCCTATAGTTTTAACACATTAGTAATAAGTGTTACAGTATCACACTGAGTCTAAAATAACTTTTTTTTTGTAATTTTTGAACGCATGTTGCTCATATATATTTTTTCTGATGTTTAAGACGACAAATGATTTGTGTGTTTATTTCATAAAGAGATTCGTTCGTGAAAAAATTGAAAGAAAACTCGAAGGCGAAGGATCATTAAATTTGAGAAGGAGCTTAATTATACAGCATATACTTCTATAGATATTCATCTTCAAACATTCATGTAAACAAATATTTGTTATTTATCAAATATACAAAAAAGTATCTACGATCAATATTCTAACAAATGCATATACAAATGTATATGTATTTAGAGGTATCTTTGACAAACAGGGTAAATCGCAGGAATTTACGTTTTTTTAAAGATGCTTCACATACTTTAATTAAATGATAACAACACCCACAGAAGTGAATGCTTTGGTGAACTTTATTGTTAATGAAATCACGGATGAGTTATGCAAAACTACTCCCACACTGTAATGTTGTTTTTCTTGAAATTCCAATAGCATTCTGGAAGATCAGTAATTTATAATCGTAGCTGATCATTTTACTAGTAATCTCTAAAATGAGCAAAATTCAATAAAATGTCACTTCTCATTGGGCAGTTAAATACAAGTATACATTAATTTTAAATACCTTGCATTATTTCATATTTCATTTTATGTATTAGTATTATTTTAAGTCTGGTGAAGAATTAATGCGTTATGTGTATGTGCAAGTTAAAACCACTTAACTTTAGTACTCACATGACTATAATTAGTTACTTCTAAAAAACTGTTAAAACATTTTATTTACACCCTCTAATAAACAGAAACACTTGTCTAAATTCATTTCTCATAAATGACACACTGCTGCGAGAAAGATTGATTAGGCTAACAGTGATGTCACCTTTCCAATTTACCAGAAAGTTTTAGTTTTATTATTAATGCATTGGAAAGCCTTATTATCATTATCGGTTCATGCGGTATGGTGATTGACGTTCATTAAATAATAGCAATAAAATTATAACACAAAAAAATACACATTTTACTCTTGAACAATTCTCCATACTGTTCTCTTTGAAGCGTAAAATCTTATTTAGTTTAATTTCCATTTTTCATTGTTTCGTATGTCATAGATTTTTGCCACTGTAAATGATGCTAGTTTTTATGCCAGGTCAGGGACTGTCCTTTACAGACTCGTTCGCAAAGGCAAAGTCAGATTTAAACCCCGCTTTTTTGTGGGTTAACTCTGGAAACATGTGACTAATACTTCAAACAGTAAAACCTAAATGTCATATTTATGCATAATGGAAAGGGCTGTGTGTACTGTATGGTAGTGCCTGTCTCATTGTACTATTTGGCAAATTAGTATTGGTTTCTCTACGCCACATCTTACTTTGAAGATTGACTTTTAATGTCATTGTCTAAAGATAAAAATATATCGGCAAAAAATCGAGAAGATTTTGACATCAAAATAACCATGCTTGCGTTTTCTTTAATAAGAATAAATTAATAGGATAAAGTCCTATGAGCATTGCAACAAATATCAGACCAATGAAACGGAACAGGACAAATGTATTCACATGCAAGCCAAATGTTAAAGTAAGAACAAATCTGTGATGAAGCATTTAACAGAAGGAGCAACAGCAACAACAACAAAAAACGTAGCTCATCTATAATATCAAAGTTTATCTAGTTTTGTAAAAGCAGTGTGTTACTTGTCGAGCAAAACCAGTATGCTTTTTTTTCCAGATCCAAAACGAAGACAAGATTCTTTTTATCTCAGTACAAATTGGAAGAACACAATACACATTTTAAACAGTATTCATGTACTTTGTTGATATGATATATATATATATATAATGTGAATATAAAAATTTAAGCGGATGCAGATCGGTTTAATTTCTAGCCGAATGCTGATCCAGTATCTGTTTGTTCTATATAGTATATGTATATTACAACCCTATTTAGTTTTCATTTGAAGGAGATGATGAAATGAAGGATAAACACACACTTTAATTAATATGTCCTGATCTTGTTTCATGACTCAGGTACATGTAGCATGCACATTTTACTAATAGTTTGATTATATCATATCGTATATCAGATCATATATCATATTATATTATATTATTTTATATTATATTGGTAAGTTCTGATATTTACTGATCTGCGTTATAAGAGTCGAAACAATTTTTATGACTTGTAAAGGACAAATACTATATTTAAATCTTCCACAAATAATATATTTTCGATTGCTGATACATTGTAAAGGCTACAACAATAATATCAACTGGTTTAGTCAAGAAAGATTCATTCGAAAATAGTGTCTATAAAATCCCCACACATTATATTGTGTGATGTGTTTGTAGCATTTACCCGCAAAGTGTACAGTCCTAAGACATAAAGGTTGAGTGAAGCTCGTACATCCAAAGCCACACCGCCATTAAGAACATCAGTTCGATCTTTACAGAAAGGTGGCTCAAAAGTTATTATCTATATGCCTTTTTATTCTACGGGGAGAACCTTTCTTGGAAGATGTGAGGGTATCGTATTGGACAGTTTTGATTTTAAAAGTCAAATTTAGGAAATACATTTTGAGTGTTAATGTGACTTACGCGGATTCCAAAGTTGAGTATGCTCGTATTGGAGTAATAAAGGAGACTTTAGATGATTAATTGGATTAGATTTATTTATATATATAAGGAAGTGTATTTTGTTAACAAATAAGAAGTCGTTAATACTATAAGGATAGTAGATCAGCACCAAACGCAAATCATCCGCAAACATTAGGGTGCAAGTGCCTGGTCAGTTTTCGTTAGGTGGTTGTCAGGAACATGATTTGTTTAAAGTAATAATCTAATATAAAAGCTACGTTCTGGATCTAGTAAACGCTATATTTTGACAGAAAACAAACACAGTATAGACGAAAAGATTATATTTGTGGCTACTTTTCAAGATTTATATATACAGATTAAATCAATACATGTGTGTATTGCGTTTATGTTTTATATAACAATCCGTTGTAATTATAGTTATTCAGTTGCCTTAACTTTCCAGCAATTCTATAATTATATTAAGAGCCTTCCAGCATATTGTTTAGTGTAAACTGTGCAGTCTATACTTCATTTATTAATGGCTTATTTTTTGCTAGCCTCAGATAGCTTCAGAAAGTAGAGCGGGTCGAGACTATGATCTCATATGTACGCAACGTATTCTTATGTACGAATAAAATATAAAACATATAATCTTTCATTTTACCGAATTGCAGGTATATTTCAACATAGTTTAATTGTTTTTTTTAACTTGCCTTTTCTTTTTTTAATATATAAACAAGCTAGATAAGTAAAAAGTTGCAGCAGTATTGCTAGTAGTTAGATATAAAAATGCAAGCTATTCAGTTGCTATAACTATATAGATGTACATCAGCACTATGCTGTGCCCAGATAACAACGCAATATTAATTCACAGAGATGACACAATTCTAAAAATGATAAGTTGCCATGTTTGTACGAGTACAGAGTCTAGCACGCCCCTTTCTCTGTACTACAATCCGATTCTCTCTATGATGTATAGATATCTGTGCTAAACTTCTTGCTGGTTTTCTTCTATCTTTCCAAACTGTTGCTGATGTAATACACAAGGCTATATGTGTTTTTCTTTAATCATAATTTAAGTACTATTGTTAAAACCTGTTACGTTCACGGCATTTGCCCAAATAGTGTACACAAGAATGAAATGATCCAGTAACACTATGCCGTATGTTGTATATGGAAAAATAAAAGTGATAATGTAATATAGACACAGCAAACAATGTGTCAAATACTGCATTGAAATCCGATTAATGTAGTGGATGAAACTTTCAATATATTTCCACAGGGAACGCATTTGTCTTATTTTATTGAAATTTAGAAAGGCAGGCGCATTTTCATTTTGACCTGGAATCACCGAAATAAATTGAAGATTTATGTCATTCGTTTCATCCTTTAATACTTTTGAAAATGTTGTTCAAACAACTTGAATTCTGCTCGTCACTACTTAAGTTTAAATGTTAACGAATGCACAATTTTCACTTAGTTATATCACATTCTACTATATTCAAGCATTGTATGTGCTGTTTAAGAGGTAGGTACAACGTCAATTAAACAATTTTCCTTTGAATGGAATATCTGTTTATTTGTAGATTATTTTTTTCTATTTTTCGTACAGCTCTAATATCCCTAGTTTCTAATTAAAAATAGCATGGAGATAAATGGTCATGAAAATAGTCATATTAACATCGGTCTTGCCCACTTGAAATTAATTTGTTTATCGATAGTTTAGTATATATCAACATGCACGACATTCACTGATAAATTTTATTCATGCAAAGCTTGAGTTTGAATTAAACGTTGACAGAAAAGGCTTTACACATACCATCGTAGATTAAAGTATGTTAATATACCAGCATTAAGCATTTGTGATCTGGAACTTTGTAGGCGTTTTGCATAAATTGCTAAATACATATAATATTACTTTTAAAGATATACCAGTATTCCATTGAAATGTCAGCACGGCTTTCGCTGAATTAATAATGTCATTATGTGTAAACTAGAGCACGACAAAATGTTTCAAATAATCTTGAGAGAAAAGCAAGATAGACTGCATAAGAGAGTTTGTCTGGTATCAACCGAACTCCAGCACATCGTCCCAATTTTGTTAAATTTGACACAGAGTTTTAGTAATAAAACAAAAATATGGAAAGGCCCTATAATATACCACTGATTTTTAAATCGAAACTACTTTCAGGCAGAGGAATATAGTGTAAATGTGGAGGAGACAGAAACAGAGAGACGAGACACTGCATACAAAAAGAGAAAAACAAAACAACAGTTACCGCCTAGCAATACTAAGAGGCATGTCATTTGAAGATGTGGGTGCCTTACCTATACAGGACACTATAACCTTAGTGAAACTATGAAGACTTTGTATCTTGTTATACAAAGAAAATGCTCAGAAAGGATTGTTAAGCAGCTTTAAATTTACAAGATTTTGCAACTTATACTCAGTATAAAATACACAGTTTATTGCATATAACAACCCGTTGATTACAGCACAGCAATACACATCAAAGATATACAAACTGACAAGTTGCTATATGCTATACTGAAGAACAAGAATTTTTGTTCTGTAACGATTAGAAATATAACTACAATTTCAATGTGTTAAATTGCAGTTAAAGTTACCGATGGCAATTGTTTGATTAATATTTAATTGATTTATACATGTGTATTTCTTCTGTTTCAGAAGTTTGAGTTGTTAAGCTACTGTAGAATAAACTCTGCTATGTATCTCAAGTATTTACATTAAACAATTGTTGCCCTAGGTCGGCAATATATATACACATTTGGCAACATTCGTGTTACGTTGTTGAATTATATATTAAGAAAATTTTAAATAAATGGCTAGTGATGTATTTTTTTGATAAACAATTAGTTATACATTTCAACATAAACATGTTCCATCTGTTCTCCGGCCACGTGAATACAAGCTCTGCATTTTCACGAGCCTGTGGAATATAATGTCTTGTTTTCTTCAACTTTAGAAATGTTTGTTGTGAACAGATTATAAAAGTATATATGCTTTCACTTTTACCGGACCTAGTAGCGCTTCAGGTTCAGATGCAGGTGACCCCGGGTCCTAGTCCGGACCGTGACATACAAAGGTCGTTAAAATGGTAGTGATATAGCATCTTTGCTGACGAGAAAGCAAATGTTAGGACAGTTCAATTTTAATCGGCCCGGTGTTAGAATTTTGTGAAAGCATATGATATCATACCAAATGTTCTTGTTGTAGACATCTCTAGAGACAATGGATCTGCAACTGAGTACTTACTTAGTTGCGGAGCTGTAGCAGCGGCAGTGGCTGAAGAAGCCAATGCTCTTGCTGCAAGTCTGGTCCTTGTTGGTTACTTTAGGGCAGCAGTGCCACGCTGTGTTCTTTGCTGTTTGCGGCTCGTCCTTTCCTCGCGCATGATCTCTCTTTTCTTCTCAGCCTGCTTGATCCCAGTTATGACATTTACACGAAAGCTAGAACGGTCGGAGGTTGCGAGATCTGCTGTGTAGATGTTGCATGACTTCAGATAACTCTTGCAGACATACTTGTAGCGCAGGGGAGAGGGTCGTCCGGTTGGCCGTGTTCCAGTGTCAAGCTCGCCATAGATGGTGTCATTTGGGGAGTGGCCATCGTCCATCCTGCATACGTATCCGAGCCAGCGCAGGTGCCTCTGGGAGAGGGTGGCGAACATGCTTGACTTGCCTCCCTGGGCCAAGAAAATCTGCGTTGGAGATGCGATACCGCCAGGTGATGCCGAGGAGTCTGAGGTTGCGCATGTGGAAGGCATTCAGTCTTCGTTCTTGTTGCGTGTTCAGGGTCCAAGCCTTACTGTCGTACAAAAGGTTGCTCAGCATGCACGCTTGGTACAAATTCATCTTTGTGCTGGGGGTCAGCATGCGGTTGTCCCACCCAAGCTTCGCTAGGCGGACCATCGCGTTGCTGCATTGCCTATCCTCGCTTTTATCTCTGCATTCCAGGGAAAAGTTATAGGAGATTGTGGAGCTAAGGTATGTGAACTTCAGAATCACTCAATGTGTAGCGCAGGAGCAGGGAGAGGAATATGCCGAAAAGTGTCGGGGCCAGGACACAAACTTGCTTCACTCTGCTCTTGATTAGGAAGGGGTCCGATGACGCTCCGTCGCACTGAACAGTCGACTAAGGCAGGCTCCATCACTTCAATCCCGGCCTCGAACCAGTCTTCTTTCTGCCTAACTCTCTTCCCGAAGGTGTCTGGGGCGGTCTGGTATATTATATCACGGAAAGTCCCAGCGTGCTGTGGCGCTGTCTGTGGGGATGTCTTCCAGGGTCTTGTAAATAGCAAAGTACTTGCGCAGCTTAGGCTTTGTGGTTATAGCCGTGTCGATGCAACGCCGGCTCTTCTGCTTGGAGCGGTATATCCATCTGCGCCGGAGACGTACCATGCTGCCGACCAGAGAGTGATCGGTGTCGCAGTCGACGCTATGGTAACAGCGTGTGATGAGCATGTGGTTCGGCATGAATCTTCTAGTAATGACGAGGTCCAGCTGGTGCCAATACTTTCACCTGGGATGTCGCCAAGACACTCAGAGGTGGGACTTGGTGGAGTAGAAGGTAATGGTGATGGCGAGGTCATGGTAGGAACAGACCTTAAGTAGCCGCTGTCTGTTCTCATTGAGCTTGTCAACGCCGAAGTGTCCAATGCAACATGACAAGGAGATGTGGGCTGCGCCTAGTCGGGCGTTGAAGTCTCCGAACAGAAACAGGTTTTCATTTGCCGAGATCTCTTATAATTCTTGTCTCGAGATCCTCATAGAATGCATCTTTAGCCTCATCTGTCTGTGGAACAGAGTGTGGGGACGTAGATGCTAAAGTAGTGTGTTGTCATGAGGAGGCATTGAGTCGGAGTGAGAAGACGCGTTCGGGTCCCTGTGAAGAGGGTTCAACCTACAACAAGAGGGAGTTGCAAACTACGATGCCACCCCATAGAATCGGCGCATATCCGACTCCAGACCTTGCCAGAAGAACGTGTAGTCCTTTTCCTTGAGACTGCCACTGGAAGCGAGACGTGTCTTCTGGAGGGCGGCGATGTCGACGTTGAGCTTGGCAAGCTCGCGGTAGATAATGGCGGCTTTCCAGGCGTCGTCTACTTGCTGAAGGTAGTCAGACAGGCCTAGACATACTGTTCTGGCGTTCCAGGTTGCCAGTTGCGATTTCTTGTCGCTTTTCTTTCTCTTTCGATGTTTGCCTGGTGCTCAATTTTACAACAAGTCTGTCTAAGCTTCACTTACCCCAAATAGAGATTCCACCGTCGAGAGCAGCCGCGCTCTACGGCAAACAAGCCTTGGCTTATCACTTGTGCCTTCTGCTCCCCGTGTTAAGTCTCCAATGAGACAGCTGGAGTGACCTCTCCATGTGCAGGCCTGGGCGGGTGGTATGGGGATCCTAGAGTGTCCAGTTCCAGCAGCTCTTCTCGGTATTACTGGCAGAGTCCGGCGGCAAGGCAAGATGAAGTGGCATAGGTTTGGATGATACCTCAAAACGCTTTCATTTTTAAAGAGCGCTTTGATATCAATTTCAATATTATTTACTTCCATCTGTTCTGCATATATATTCAAATATTCCCATTGTAACCATTAACTAACCGGGTAGTTTAGTGGGAAGATTGGTATTTTCGTCATATATAAAATATTCAGTCTCAGACGAAGATTTCTCTCAATGTCTTATTTGATTATTTTTTCTAAAATATAAAGTAGATCAAGCAATTTATGGAGTTTTACAAACCATATTATTTAGTGTACAGGTCAATAGCAAAAGCCATCAGATTCATTGAATTTACACGTATGCTTTGAAAAATTTGGAGTATCTTTAAAATAATGGCAAAGTTTTTCACTAAATTCTATTCTGGTTGTTTATAATATAGCAGGAAAATAGTGTTTCGAACCTGGTTCATGTTTGCGCGTTTATGGGATTTATTTCGTCCTCAAACTATTTATAAACGTATGCTTACATACGACCTTGTGCTATCCTTGTTGATATAGATTATACCTTTTGTTGGCATTACACAAGGGATCTGACAGCTTGCTAGAGAATAAATTGTAAATATCCCGAGTGATTAATTTCGGCCAGACAGAACTGTAATTTTATGTGATGCGTAGGTTTACAAACCGGATTCACATTTCTATACAAAATAGTAGCTTAATGCACATGTCTTATGGACAAAACAATATAAACAGTAATAAACAGAAATAAAACACCTTTAGATTTCACAAAAACACGTTAAGTTAGAAAGATTTGTCTATGGTATAGTATCAATTTACTACATTTTCTTGAGAAATTGGCGTCATGTATCATGCATTAAATATATAGTTTTGCTACTTTAGGCATAAGGTGTTGTCCATAATATTTGCGCATGTGCAGACTTTATTTATTTAATGAAATAACACTCTCTTAAACTTATGCTTCGCGAAAGTGTTCGATTAGTGCCAATAGAACTGCATTGTACATGCAGACAGATTGATATTAATTGCATTAAGGGGGCTACGTCATAGTCATAAAACATAAGACAAGAAGACTGGGATGAATTAGATGTCAGGATTTCCTTTTAGAGTGAGAATACAGAAATAGTAAATACGTCGCAATTGTTTGAATAAGCGTTACTACTGATGCCTTAGATAGATTGTATCTGCAATGAATGTCATTTGGGGAAAGAAACGAACCATTAGTTTATCTACTAGCGCACTTAAGTGAGGTCGTAATTTCGAAGCTTATATTATTCAATTTACTGTAGTTTTAACATAATAGTGTCTGCACATTTATTATATCATGCATGTGAGACTCCATTGAAATAGGGTATAATTATCTATTGTACGTATTTGCAGTCTATGAGAATATCGACGTTAGGATAATAATACTTGTGTTGCTTCTGGCGGAACCAGAGGAGAAGTTACAGGAGGTTTTGATTAGGTAAAATTACACAGATGTCGTTCAGCTTAGTTATAAAGCAACACTATTTAAAACTGATTGTCCCTGGTGTAACAATGTCCAATATAGCACTGAATGAGAACGTATACAATCTTCTATAATTAAGTGTCACCTGCAACAGGGGCGAGGTTAAAGCTATGTAAAACCGGTTTAAGCACTCCAGTCGGTCCATATTGCCATACTGACCGTTTCAAGGCTGGTTACTTTCGGGTTTGCTTTTAGAGTTGAGTAACTCATTACAGATTTGTCCTAACGTTTACGTGTGGCTTGCATGTGAATAATTTAGTCCTGTGCCTTTTCAAATTATTATTATTATTACCTTCACCGTTTGACGGAATGGTATGACATTTGACCAACGCGTAACTATAAGGTCATATTCTTAAGCACACACATAAACATTTATATAAAGCACACAATTAATCGGCAATTCAATGTCTTTTGGCTCTGAATATGTTTGTTAGGTATTTCTTTTACTTTTTCAGAACACATCCTTTTTTATTTCTTTTTTTGTTGTATAGGAATTCTTGTAAATTACGTTTTATCATTAAAGTTACATAAGAACTTATCTTGTCACATTAACAAACAGTTTTATGTCCAAACCTGTTTGGTGTAAGTATAAAAATATATTTTCGATTATAATATTACGCTTTATTGCTTTTGAAGTACATGTGTTCTGTCAATTACATCAGGGCACATTCAATTTAAATACATCGCTTAATTTAATTATACTGGCAACTAGTTACAAACGACTGTCCGACTATTTTACTTATTGTAAACATTTAAAATATATTTGCGTGTCTTCTTCAAACACCACAAAATGTATTGAAAACAATAATAGAGGAATTCAATTAACGACAGTTTTCTTTGTTGATTGTTATCCCATATTTTTGGTAATATTTTATTTGCACGTTATTTGCACGTGTTTGTGCCATACGACATCTCGCTCCCAGTTCTTCCCGAAGGATAGAAAATATAGTTATAAATTTCAATTCTACTTAATCCGCGTGACAGAGCAAATACAAACTGGAAAATGAACTTCTTATTGGATGTGGCAGTACGTATTAAAGCCTTAAACAGAATATTCTTTTACTGTCTTAGTTTCATTCGAATACTGTCATATTTAATTTTACATTGCGTACACTAGTTCATCTTTGAAGTAGTCACATTTTCCTTTGTCTACAGGTAGATAAAGTTTAAATATCTGTGAAAATTTTGATAGGACCTTTTCTTATTTACCTATTTGATGTAGGACATTGGGTATTGTACTTTAAAATAATTTTACACGTCTAATTCTTTGTGAAGATGTCGTGAAATGTAAAACAATTGAAGTCTAGTACACTTTCTCATCAAATAGTTTTAAGATTTGCTAAACTTTGTTTTAAGATTTAAAAGTTTTAAATTAGTTTTGATTTAACTATTCTCTGTTGCTTTTTCTTTTTATTCTAGTACGTTTTATCCCCTCTATATTCTCGATAATAAATTGACTAAGTTATATATAACATTTAAGAAAATATTCTGTCTTAAACCCAAAACATGGTTATTGCAAAAGGTAGTCGCACTTCAATTATGACTAAAGCTGGTTTTTTACGCGCTAAACTATTCATACTTAAATATAGATTAGATTTCTTTATAAAATGTTTAAAATTAGAGTCGAAACTATTATATGTACAAAATACAATATTAAAATAACATATATGTTTCCTTCTAAATGCAAATTGTATGAATAGTGAGAATATTTGGGTTCGAAGGGTGTTCTAAAAAAATAAACCATACGATGCATTAGTTAAATGTCATTCGTTAAAACATATATAAATAGTCTCTTGAAATATATATAATCTAAGCGAATATAAATTTACATTTAAGTTATATTTACTATAATTAATAAAGAGGCCACCTTCTCTTACATCAAGTTTAGGGGTACCAACGTTAAACTAAAACTACATTTATGAATTAAGCAAGGACATAAAACATAAATTATACGAGCGTATGTCATTTTAGTGATGAAATATTCCCCTCTGGAATTTAAAATATACGTATTTGGTACTATCTGATCAAATAATTTATATTGTCAAATAATTTATATTGTCAATTATATTTCTTTTACTTGTACCACATGAAAACGGTATTTTGACAAATAATTATGATCATTTTAATAACAAGCAACTGTCTGAAATAACGGATCAAAATTGCAATCCGTTTGTCCCAAAAGCTCATTATATAGGATAAAATAGTCTTCTGATATGAAAAACGTGTGAATGTGACTAACAAGAACCAATCTCTGGCTTCTTTCAATTATTTATACAGAGTATGTTCTCGAACAGAAACTTATCTTTAATTCTCAAATAAATTCATTTTGAGTTCTTGAAGAAACAAAAATTGCATAATCCGTTTTAAAGAAAAAATCTATTGTTGTTTGTTTTGGCATCTGTATGTTGCAGTGTATCCATTTACACTAATTTATGATGCCAAATCTAAAGAGGCAAAAGTTGCAACTAAATGTGAACAGCTCAATAAAAAATGAGAGAGTAAAATATAACCTAGCAAACAATTGAAAATACATTATATATCATACCGCGTATTTAAATAGAAGCCAAACGTGACAGGTAGTGTTGGTCACATTAAAAACTTTTTTAACTGTAAGCTATTATATAGAAAAGAACATAAACATACATTTATTATAAATATTAAATTAGTACAATATCCTTAGCATTGCAATAAAACTGGTTATTATGTTCCAAAGTTTGCTTGTGATTTTAAATAATTTCAAACTTTGAATATTACGACCGTGAATATACTTTGAGTATTTTTCATTTTAAAGTTTGAAGTCTTTCATTGTCATATGAATCCAATTTGTAAATAGAGAAGTGAAAAAAAAACAATTAAAGAGGAAAAAAAAATAGCGTTTTTTGAACAAACAATAATATATATTTTAAGTATGTTTAGTTCCGTAGGCAACATGCTAAGAGACAATTGAAATTGGCAAGACCTCCTTTGAAGGGATATAACCTGACCTGTAGAAAGGTGATTGGGTAACACTTGGCTCAAGGAAACATCTGTCCACCTCTTCAAGATAACCGTTGTACAGATGTGATCATATAGTCTGACAAAAAGAGCCTCTTTAGGATAATTTACTTACAAAAGTTTTTGTTTATTGCCACAAAAGACTATGCGCACGCTTGTTTAGGCACATATTTCGGTTTGTTTCGACAGATAAGAATCAGAGGTACTTTAAACGGATATATGAAATAACATCTAAGAAGCCAATTAAATACAAACAGAATGTCAAATATATGCTAAGGGATATGCACAATAAATGGTTTGGAAAATATTTTGCTGTAGGAAAGACGGCTGTAAGGAAAAAAATGCATGAAACTTGTTGGTTAAACAAGAACGCATGATATAATTGCCATTGTTAAATAGTAAACACGACAAGCTACCCCTCAAAGATTAAATAAAATTCACGTTGAGATGCAAACAATAATATTCAACTTTTGTAAATTGTTCTATAAAGAACTGTAGAATAATATACTAGAATCTCCTTTTAAAAAATCAATTAATATCTGTTTCTTTTTCATTTGCTATTAATTCACTTAAATGGTCTAATGACCACACATATTTGTCTTATAAACCATTGTTGTACTGTAACTTACATGTGTGCGTATATAAACTATTACTAATTCAATTGCAAGTAAAACTTTTACAATTAAAACTACTGATGATAGTTAAATAAATGATTAAAAAATATTCCAACAGAGGGGTAAATATGTTATGTTTATACTCACCTGGTCCAAGTTTCAAGTTCCCTTCTTAAACCAATGTAAATCGTTGGCTTAACGACCTATTTAAATATTGCATTTTTCATTGTGTTTTTTTTCCATGAAGCAGACACATCTATCAAGTTTACTACTTAAACAGCTTAAAAACTCGGTCAGTCTGCTTAAAATAAATTACCCACCAGTTCAATAGCCTCATCAAATTTACATGGGAAGATATGCTTCAATAAGGTGATGCATTTTATTAAATCAACTTTTATGTTGGTTAGAAATAAAGTGAAATGTTACCATTTTTATATAAATGTACTTTTCTGTATCAAACCCATTTCATAAAACATTTTAACTTATTTTAATAAAATAGATTTTTAAATATTAAATACTTCCACACTATACGATGTACATGTATGAATAAATAACATAGACTTGTTTAAAAATCACAGCACTGATACATATTTCACAAAGCTGTGTACACGTTTTAACGGCGATGCTGGTACCTAGATACAGATATTGGAAATGACTTATTTCTTGATCTCTATAAGGCTAAAAACGTTCCCAATTCGTCCAAAGGTTAAATTAATGTGTATATAAAATAGAATAGCTTTGTTGATAGGTTTAATATGGACAATATTACCTAAAGGACGCCTCTTAAAAATGAATTGCCAAAATCTAGTTTAATGTTCCTGAAAAAAGATATGAAAGTTAATGTTAATTGAACTTGTCTGTGAATATGTGAATAAAGCAGGTTATTGACATGTACTTAAGCAAAGTTTCATTCTTAAAATCATTAAATCGATCGGAAAACGTATATTCTCCGAGGTCAATAGGACAACGATGACAATTAATACTTCAGTAGCATATACAGATGTAGATGGATCCAATGTACGTCAAAAAGATATATACATGTACATAACAAACCTTTTTAATTAAAGGCAACAGAGATGTCATGCAATTTGAGAAAAGTAGAATATGGAGATCTGGAGACCTCATGTGGAATATTATTTATTGCAAAACTTACACACTCAGAAATTTCATTGAACATGCATGCCTGATTATTTTATGTTTATGTTTTATAACCCCTTTGCAGGCAAGTAATCTCTTTAAACAACTCCGCTAAAGCTGATAAAACGAATTGTTACAGGGAATACCTTATAATTAAGAGGCGAAGTAATCTTAGTATTTTTTATGTAACAAAAATTGATAATACAAAAATACTTCCAAGAATATATTTATAGAAATAAGAAAAACCTTTGCTTTTCACTTTATGCGAATTTAACAATTACCTGTATTATTTCCAGTGAGCATGTGACGTCTGACAACAAATTAAATTAATTACTTTTAAAAGGCATACGCATTCTGTAAAAAAAGACAAACCTTAATATGTTTTCTGTCATTTTACGCTTTTCTTTTATTGTCCACGAGTATATTAAAAAGTCTTTAAACTGATAGATCTTTGATGAATTGGACGAGCCTAAGTTGTAAATCTATTTAAAGCATTGTATGCAGAAAGCTATAAAGGAATATACACACTTAGGAGGTGAAATGGTCTTCACATATTTCATGATAATATATAGAGTTGTTGTAACTGATAGACACTAAAATCCCTCATTTCCGAATCAGCGCCGCTTATTTCATAAAATGAAGAAATCGTATGAGCATAGCTTGCAACGTCAATCAAGGATATATTTTAACAAGCGACAAATTGCGTTCTTTTTCTTTTGACATTTTACTTTGTTTAAATATCATATACCGCCCCTGGTAATAAGGGTCTACTTTTGCCAATAATAGAACGCATGTAGCATATTGCTTACAAAATAAAGTTTGCTTATAACGCATATTTGCACAGGCAATGGAAACCATAGATAAATATCTTGTGAAAAAACATTTAGTTATCCACCAATGCAAACAGGAGTTTGAATTTATTACAAACTATATTTTTATAAACTAAATTGTAATTTCCATCAAACTATGTGTGATTCTTTTTAATCTATGTAGTTATAGTCTATATATGCATACTGTGTTGGTTAATTGGTGTGTTTCTTGTTTAGATTATGCAATGGACAATTTTTTCCAATGCTCGTCAAGTTGATATATATCCCGGCTTGACTTTCATCAGTATCTGTAATATGGTCAAAATGTGTCAAACAGGTACAGAAAAACTACGACAACAACAACAACCACAACAACAAAAACATATACTGAAACTTCTCACTGATCACTAAATATACCAAAGTTGATGATGTACTTTAAGCAAACGAAAAGAAAATGTTCAGTGTTATGTGTTTGGCGACTACAAGACGAACTGCATCCCAATTTTACAAATAAAAGAAATGCAAAACAACTTCAGCACGCTTCGAAGAACACCCATCTCCATAATTTTAGTTTTATGTTTCTCAGCAACTAAGGAATTGCAAAGTCCACACACTAAATTCGTACGGCTGTTAAATTTTCTCTGCCATTGTCATATTAGAGGTTGTTTAGTCGACTCCTTGCGTAAATTCCACACTGCTTCGATGAATGTTGTTTAAAACAACATTGGCTGCAAAAATTGGCGTGTCTGTATTATTTAGAGATTGTCCCTGAAACGCATTTGCATGAAGAACTGCCGTATTCAATTGTTCCTAATTTGCAAAGATTTGCAATTCTTCTAAGTGAGTTTGTAGTTTTCTACAACAAAGTACGCCTGCAACGTCGAGAATTGTTTAATTATACGCGCATACAAGCATTTTGTTGTAAATGACAAAATCACCTATACGCATATAAGAATATTTCCTATCAAAATTACCACAGATATTTAAATCAAAACTACCTCTAGACAAGGGCAGAGCCTCCAGAACATTGAAGGATGAAATATCTAAAATAGTACCACCTTTGAAAAAAAATAGGGAACACCTGACAAATGGACTCCATGAATTAGTTTAATGATATGGGTAAGTATACCATCACAGCTGTAAAAACATTGACTGCCATAATTCAGAATATAATATAAACATCCAAGCAGGATTTGAATCTCTGTGGACAAAAGCCTCCTCCCTAACATAATTGTTAGATATAGCAAAGTAGTTGGTTATGGGGGGGGGGGGGGGGGGGTGAGTAATACCAGTAACACAATGCTATAGTATTTGAATCATCATTGTCTCTTTTTAAATTGGTCAAATTATAAAACCGCTAGAAAAAATAAAATGGCATTGTTTTTACGTTGAAAATTTGAAAATCACACAATTACACTATTTGCCTTACAATTAAGTCTAAAAATTATGCCGGTTAATACAAACTATGTCTTTACTAGAATAAAAAAAAAAGAATTGCGAAACTAAAACAGGCCTTTTTATGTTGCAGTAATGGACACATCATTTTATGAGCTTCTCTGATCAAACTACACGTGAGAATCTCTTTAACTATCCGCATTAATACCTGGTTTGTTTTCTGCACACAACTATTTTCTCGCTATGCTATATGTTAACGATTGCATAGTAGTCTCGTTTACCTTATGTTTTTGTCAATGCACTTCATGGGAAAAGTCGATGTCTTATATATCCCTAATATGCTTGAATACGCAGCCAGCATTCCTCACTGAATAGGTAAATAACAAAAGGTCCTGTCAAAATTTCTACAGATATGTAATATTAATCTACCTCTAGACAAAGGCGAACAGGGCAAATATAAATGTGACAAAACACAGATACTAGACATAACACACAAAAAGAAAAACCATCAGTTAACGCCTCCGCAAAAAGACCGATTGAGGTGAAAAAATCTGGTTTGTGGAACATGTGACTTGCATAATTAGGGTAGTTTATTATCTTGACTAACAAGTCCGATATATATTTACACATTTTTTGTAGCTTTATATTGGGCAGCTGGTTTATTTAGGACAAATATAACGATATTGATGCTAATTCTGATTGTTTTGTATGTATAAGCTATAGGATAAGAAAAAGCTTACTTAATTTAAACTGTGTGCATAATTTTATTATAACGATATCTTTGTATACACTCACATCATTGGTCGTTTATGCAGATTCGGAATTCATACGTTTAAATAGTTTACTATGTAATATTTTTCAGACCACATGCTGTTTACTACTGTATAAAGGAAAATTCGACGCTCGTTGCCAGAAATATAAAAATTGAACATTATCTAATTGTTGAATGTGGCATATTCCATTTATATTGATGATGTTTCATTTAAATAATGTCTTTACACTATTCAGACATACATGTCTAGTTAATCCTAATGACACTCGGTCACTCCGCATGTTATCAACCATCCATCCTACCAATAGTGCTATGTGCTTACTTGAATAATAAACGGAATATTACCTATTTAAAAAAACAAACAAACCCTGATAAAATTGAAAACTTTTATTCGATTTGACTAACAACAGCTAATATAAATTGTGAAAAGGTGCAAACTATTGTCTTTGAATATCAGCATCCGTTTTGCAATTATAGAGAACACGGGCCTAGCCTACACTTGCATTGACTTTACATCACAATAATATAAGTGCAATCAACTAAATTGTGTTGTCATAAATCATTTATTATTGGCTTTTCAGAGGTAAGAGAATTCCGAATCACTGAAATAAATCAATATGTTTAATAATTTAAATAACCGTTTCCTTGTTGGAGTGATGTCACTTTGAACACCATATTTCCTTTTATATTTGAATATAATGTTGCCATAACCGCATCTTAACCAGCACAGGTGAAAAGGACCTAGTACACGTCATTACAAATAAAACATCTCAATAAACCAAGGTAATCACCAAAGGTCAAGTACAGTTACATTTATTGTATACGTAGATGCAGCTGGACTTGTTCTACCCTTATCATTTGTATTTTAATGTCAAACAATTTCATGAACAGCTTCTCTTGCTATTTATTGTCCAAGACACGAATGTCAACGTTTAGCACGTTTTATGAAATTCATCCAGGACCATTCAGTAAATATACACAAACTAGAGCTCATATAGATAAAATGAACTCATTTGGGCTATATGAAAACTAATGGTTTTCATGGCAACTATCATGGAATTTTGATAGGAGTGTATGTTTAGAAATGGGCATTTAACTTTTTCAAAAATGGTGACATAAGCACGAAACCACTCGGCTAGTGAAGGTTATTGAATGACCATTATGGTCAAATTTCGCTTACAAATCTTTATAAATTCTACTGATAATCTTAAAATATAATTTGTTTTTAAAAGGTTAATTAAATACATTTAATTTAAAAGCATTATTCAAACAAACTGATCAGCTTTTAGTGTCATATACAAGGACATACCACTTCCAGTCTAACACATGTTTGTCTAACTTTGCTTATTAAATTTTCGATACGATATTTACTTATTTTTGGTGCTTTATGTTACATAGAATGCAACACTAAAGTGTAAATGACATGTATTTTATTGAAAGATAACAATACTAGATATTATTACTCTGGGTCTAGAGCTTTGAGGAAGTTTAAAATTGTGCAATACAAGAAGCACAAAATTCATTCACTCCGATGCAAGTCTTACAAAGTGTAACAATTACAATTATGCCTAAGATGCAATAACATCAAAGTCACTATTTGCACGCTGATTTTCAGATTGTGTATATATTAATGAAATATGTTAATAATTTTTAATTTATTGCATTATTGTTTATCAATATATTTTTTTCAAATTAAATTTAAAAGAAATATTGACGTTTCCATGTAACATCACTATGTGTGTGACCATGGTTATAACCGTTCAATGGTTCTAGGACAGTGTTTACTCTTTACAGACATCACGTTTATGCAATGCTATTTACATCATGCACAGCTTATTATTTAAATTCAAAGTGTTATTACATCTTATATTAACGTCGCAGCATATATGTTTCTCTTTCACTTTTCAGGTTGATCGAAAGAACATAGATTGTACCTATTATAATCTATATATGCAATCTAGAGATCATATCTGGATGAAGACGCAATTTTTTATATAAAAAATAGGATAAATCTGTGATGAGTAATTTAACAAAAAAAAGAAAACCCAGCATTTATCGCCTTAGAACGGTCAGTCGGCAAAAGGGACCGACTGGGGTGCTTGATTGTAGCAACGAAATGTTGACTTTCATGTAACTTGGCCACCTTTTTGTATTTTTTAAGAACACGGGTCTTATGTAAACTAATGTCAACGTTGCGCGTAATGTGATCTTATAAGGATATTAATGTTTATTAAATGTCAATACTAATTTAAACGACAAGTTGTTTGTCAACGTTGAGGTATTTTTTTTTTATTTGTTTCAAATTGTGTTATTTCCACAGTGATAATGTTGTGTTTCATTCATAAATCGAGATAGTTAACTACCCGTTACAAGCCATACTATTCTAATGCTATGCGGTGTCAGTAATCCTTTAACTGCACAAATGTAATGTCTCCATTAGGTGTTGTTATCTGCGTCGTACCATCTATTTATTACCTAACGAAAGACACATCCATCAAGTTAACCGCAACTCCACTCCGTCGGTCTACTGGACATCAATACGCCGCCAAACAAATAGCTCCACATACAATCATGTTTAAGACATCGGAATAAAGACTAAATGACAATACACGCAAACCAAGGGAGAATACTAATTAAAGTTTGCTGCTTAACTTGTTTAAACGTACACATGTATTGTTGTTATTGCGGGTTAAAGAATTGTATTTTTTTCTATTGACACTATGATGCAGACATTACCTTCTAAGAAAACATTAATAAATTTCATTTCCTGTATCTGAAAATACTTAATAATATAAACACGTCAACATAGAATTATTTTTAGATGCTTCACAGATCGGTGTATATAATGATATAAGGATATAAAACCATTCAGTTATCAATAGATATAAAACTTCGGTGCTGGACAATGAAACAACGACTTAATAAATAACAAAACATTAAAAAGTAACACTCTTAAAGTTTGCATATATTCAATTACACTACATGCATATCCAATTACTTTCAACGACTTCCGGTTAACTTGTGGCTAGCTGCCAAATTCGCTTTCAATATCAATTCCTGTTTGAAAATATAGGACCTAGCCTAGATTTCACATTACAACAATGACAAGGTACCTTCAATAAATCTTATCCAAAAGAATTCACTTATAGCCGTTGTCTATTGAAATAATAACAAAGAAGCGCACATTATTAATTGTATGTTTAAAATACTGTCATTCATTTACGCTTATCGAAAAAGTGAAAGAAAAATAGTTCACCTTAGAATTTCAGAATTGTAGCTTTCTTGTTATTTCTGAATATTTATATAGACAAGTTTGATAATTGTCCACTTCTAAGTGTTTTTGCTAATCTCCGAGAGGAACTGAACCAAACAGATACATGTTTCCGTCTATTAACATTAGGTTTTGGCACAAAACGACTATGAACTCTTACAAAGACAAACGCCTCTGTTTAAACTATTTTCAGATGAAATACAATCAATAATTCACTAAACAGCCATGACAACAAGAAGCGACTTCTTTCGTTTCGTTCCTGTATTTGAATATTTGGCTTTCGTCTCTCTCGGGTAAACGCTACTTGCATTTCAAAAGATATATTGTTAATATTTGTATATTATAAAAGCGTTTAGAAATTTATGTTTTGAACATTTGATCATTCTCTTTTTACTGCATAGAGTTCGTTTCTGAAATGAATCTTTACGTTAAGCTGTGAATTTACCCACAAAACAACTACAACCTTATTATTACCATACATAAAACAGGCAAATGTATCCCAATATCATTCTTTCTCAAATGTTTGGCCTTTCGGCCCTCCTTGTGAAGAGAAATTAGCTCAAAGATTTGCTCGCTTTTTATTTTTATACATTAAGCATACACTTAATGATATTGAAAGGCGGAAGAAAATGGCGCCTTCCTCTTATCATTATGCGTACGCCAGACGACGTCGTAATAGACAAAAAACAGACAAAAAAACTGCCAGGTCAGTCTGCAAAGAAAAGCCAAATAGGGTGCTTAAACCTAATTATAGAGCTCGAACCTCGCTCTTCTTGAAGGATTTTGTCAGACAAAATATCCCATTATAGCAAGACATACTATTTATTACCGCCGGTAATGGGAGTAAATAACTTAACAAAGCTATACGGTCAATGTATTGGACTATCATCCAAAAATCCAATATTATATAATCATTCAATGACAATACGGTTTTATTTCTTAGCTCTACTGAATGATTAAAACATGTGTAAACAATGTTGAAAAAAATGTTTGTAACCATGAACTTATTTATTATTTTAGGCAAACTATAAAACGAACACCCCCACCTTTCACGTAACATTAAGCACTAATTGTATATTTTAGAATAACAAAAAAAAAATATAAAAAATGAGGAATTTATTTTATTACAATTTGACGTTAACAATTCTATCTTACTCTAAAAATAACAGTGAACGTAGACCGAATAATGATTTTAATATTCCAGCTTGTTTTTACTAAAGCATATGGGAGTTAGACAAAACAAGTGTATAGATAAATACAGTACCAGTAACTTATAGTCATGACTTCTTTTCATTACACAATTTCAACTTTGTTGAGTGATTGCTTTCTTTTGCAATGGTCGGCATATGTTCGCCTTACTTACTAGATAGAACGATCCCACAATATTACTTAATTGTCTCAGTATTGGAAACTCTTAGCTCACATGGTTTATATCACACTGGAAAAGGACTTTCTTTGAATTGACGGAAGTATCTGTGTAATTATAAAACATTATATAACATGAAATGTTAAAAAATATTACCATTTGAAAATTTATATTCAATGATAAAATGTCACTTAAATTCCAAAGTGATTTAACCAGAGGTGTATTTACATAACGTTGAATAAGAAAAGCGTCTTGTGAATTGATGCCGTCATTTTTCTTCGGATAAAAGAAAACAAACACGATATTAGGGATAAAGTAATTTTTCTCTTGTTTATCTGTCCAGTTACATACTGTTGTTTTATCACAACATGTCAACGTTATGTTGTGCTTCTGTAGTGTTTCAAATATAATTTTGTAAAACGATACTTTCCAAATGTGTTATATTGTTCGCTCGATCAAGGGTGGTAGCTGAAATACCATATTTAAGTTTCCACTTTTCCTTATCTATTTCTACACATGGCATTTTGTTTTGTATGTCTTTTGTATATTTCTTTACCTAATTCTTTAAAATGACAAGTTTATTACCATTTCTGCTTGGCCAGACCAGAGTTAAATGATGTGTCTATCAAGCAATTTCTTCAGCACCATAACCAATAATACACATACATGACATGTAAATGAAAGGAAAATCAATATAAGAGTTCATCAAATTATCAGTATTCATTAATACTTACATCTTATTCTAACATTATCCAAAAAAGGTTAAATGAATAGAGATTTGCCTGAATCCTTATTCCCCAAACTTACAGAGGGAATGCCACGAGTAGACAATTCCCGTTCGTTTTGGGGTCAGTGTGTAAATAATTTCTTAAAAATTCCTTACTTTCGGCGTAACTTTTTAACCTAACCTTTGACCTACTAACAAAAGATGACGTATTATCAGCCCGGATGAATATTAAAGCAATTCGCATTTGAAGAAATTCCTGATATCGTCATAGAATTATCAAAACAATAAACTTATAGCTTCACGATCTATCTAAACACACGGAGTTTGTTACTAGTTATTGTAAGAACAAACGTGTCTGTGGCTTATACGGATTATCAATGGAATAATGGTATATTTTGTAATTTCAGTAGAAATAAACGAAAATAATGATAAACAGCATGACCATCATCTCGATTTTGATTACGTGTTTATTTTATGTTTTATGTTGTTGTTGTTTTTATTAAAGAAAACCACTTCATTTTCTTTCTTGATAACAGAAAACAGCATCCATATGTCTTTCTCTAATCGACTTTTGTTTTTCCTTAGTCGATCTATCAATCAAACTAGCATTCCTTGTCTATTCTTTACCTAACCCTTTCGAAAAATATTTCTATGCTATGTAACGTGCTTGATTGAGATCCCCATGTGTTTTCTATAAATATCTTGCCAGATTCTGTGTTAAAGCGTCCCGACAGTCTTTGATGCTTAAAACAATTAAAGAGATGTGTTGCGTGTTGAGTCAAGTTGCCATGCCGTCAGTCATATGGTTCCTTTTGTGTGGTATTATTCACAAGCCGTTTTAACCTGATGATTTTATTTATTTAATATTCGATGATACTTGCATGCTCTCTGGCTCCATTTACAAAGCTGAGATTTCTAAAACAGATAATAAATCTTAAATAGGAAAAATACTACAAAACACATAGGGAAGATTTTTATTGTATATCAGTCAAAATAAACAGGCAGTACTGGCATTGTTTAACTACAAGTAAGCTTTCTATAATTTTACGAAGTAATTACTATTCGCGTAGGCTTGGTCTTTTAACAGAGGAACAGTGAGAGGCAAATCTGTCATATTTACTGTCAGTTTATAATCTGCTTGATTTGATGAAAACGAATCAAGAAGATTCAACAAATTACAGTTAACACCCACACACAAATACAACAAATCACTAGGTACTTTTATTTTCGTCGACATTTGAGACATATGCTTGTAAACATCTTAACCATGCTATCCCTGCTTACCCAAAACATCTTAAATATACACTGGCCTTCCTAAAGTGGTATCACGTTACAATTTCTTTCTAAATGTATATAATGCAAAATAATATCTTCACTTTATTCTTAGATGCATGTTGTATATTACGAAAGATCATTTTAAGTATAAAAAAATGCACATCAAGATAAAAAAACACACATTTTTTATTTTTAGTACAAAATTTATACAAACAATTACTAAATGGAAGCAAGAGAACAAAAGTTTTACATTGCATACAAAGAAGTAGAAAAAGGAATGTACGTAACGAATAAAACACAATACATTGTAACGTATCTATGCAGCAGATTCTAAGATTCTTATATTACATGCCGGTTCCGCATGTTGAGATACGCCGCCAAAACCTATTAAGAAAAGGTCTGTTCAAGCCTAGGGAAAGTGATCACAAACAGGATTACAAATAGTCAATCTTTCACCATGTGTTTCACTCCTTGACTGATTGGATACGACATTTGTGAAAAAGACTTGGTTAACGGTTTATAATGATATAACACGTCACGCCCTGTGTCAGCCATTAAAATATGTTCGCTTCATATTTGTGTGTAATAATGCTTAGATGCCTGTTAAAAGCACAGAAACATGCCAATAGACACGGAACTCTTTCTTCCATGAAAACATTTTTATTTTCTTAGGTACAGTTTTGCAGGTCGACCTGAGACTTGTATAAGTTAGAGCAAGCTCATCTTTCAAACCCATGCATGTTTTAACAAAGAAGTAATGACACCTTTTGAACTCTTGACGATGTTCTTGATCTTGGTAAGTTATGCTCCTATTCGCTACTAAAAAGCTACATGTTTAAACAGTTTCAAAATTTTATGACAGTCCAAATCGAAATTTTAAATCCTTGTTAAAGATCATTTTTGCGATAATCCTTAAACCGTTTTATAAAAGTTGTTCCAAACATTGCGTCTGCCGGACGTTTAAAATGCGGTATGTTGTGTTATGTAACGTGTAATAGAAAACTGGTTTTATCGGTCGTCTAACACAAATTACATAATAATGTGTCATTAGGAAGGGCGGTGATTGGCTGAGACAAACAAATGTATGTGTGTCTAGACAGTTACACCTCTATGTCGCATAGCTTCACATTGACATTCGGATATATATCATGATTGTCGAAGTATGATAAATTAAAATATTTATCTAAAATTTAAAAAAAATGTTTAATGGTATAATAATTGGCATTGCATTTTCATTCGCTTTTCATTAAAGGAAAAAAGGAAAAGAAGGCCGACCTGAAAAATCATGTGCGTAGCTTTAGATACAAGAGCAAAATTTCTTTTCGTTTATGAGTATTGTTGACGTTTATTTAACCTCTCCTTTTATTTACAATGTTTATGCAATTCACACATGAAGATATTGTAATACATTTTACTTGTAAATGGTACAGTAAACTTCATGTGAGCAAGCGAGTGATATATCGTGAAACTCACAGAGTTTGTTCAGTAACGTAGACAGCCTAAGGTAATCAACAATGCATTATTCTTATGAAAATAAAGCTAATTGATTATAATTAAAACTTTGAACTTTATATTAGATTGTATCTTATTGTATTCGCATTGAATCGTAAATACAAGGTACCACCTTAATCGTACATTTGCGACAGCAATATGAACTGTCGTAAAATACGCGGCGTCATGTAACGCGTGTGAAATGCAAAATAATGTACTATTAATAAGAATAGGTAGGTTTAACACTACACTCAATTACATTATTTATTTTGAATAAACCCTTCCGTTTGGTCATAGAAAACGGCGAAGACTGAGAAACAATTAAATTTGACTATAGTTTTACGCTAAATTGCAATCATTTAAAGTTGCGTGTCTCCGGAAATTGTTAATGGTATTGATACCATTCATCTCCATTCAATTTCTTTAAATCACGGAATTAATCATAGTCGGTATGTGCAACAAAATAACTCCATATTAAGTGATAAAGCATCGAAATATCTCATAAATATTTAATGAACTGTAGATTGAAATTAGCGGTATCTATTGATTAGTAAACACAATCTTCAAATTGTGCACAGATTATGGTTCGTGACGCATGAACTTGGCAACAGAAAAGTGAAAAAAATAAATATGTTTTTGCTCTATATTTTATCAATACACATTGATGTCGCAATAAATGTTTCATTTGACATACTTGTCATTATTTGTTCTTTTTAAATCCAATCAATTTGTGTTTACCGAAGTAAGGAATTATGACATAAATATGGAATTCGTCCTATGAACATTGTAACACATACCAAAATCTGAAAAGACCCGGGACAAAGCTATTCACATGCAATCCAAATGTAAAAACAAAAATCTGTGAGGAGTCATTAACCAAAAGGAGAAAACCCATTAGTTACCGCCACGGAACGGTCAGTCGGCAAAAGGACCGACTCGGGTGCTTAAACCAGTTTTACAGAACTCTTACCTTACACTTCTTTAGGGACTTCTCAAATGTTAGCAATGAACAGGAAATCGCTCTTTTTGAATAAAAAATCTTTGAGCACTGTAATGGAAATGTATAAAAATAATAAGCATTTTGCTGTATTTATTAGAATAGTTCTATTTTCTTCATTCAACAACTTTGCAGAAGTAGAGATACATTGTATATATTAGGGTAAGAACGTTATTTCAACCTCAGTAAAAAGACAATGTTAATTTGTTCTGTAAAGATATGTATTGTTGCATAATACGACTTATCTAGTGCATTTTCAAATGTTGATGTGTGTTAGAATTTTAATAGGTCTTTCTTATTTGCTGTGTATTTACCAATCGGCTTTGCCGTTGTCAATATACGATAAGACAATAAGCAATTAAAACACAGACCGCCTTAATATTTGTCACTTGACACACTGAAGTGTAATGTGACATACAATCCGAAAGGCATTATATCAAGTTGAAAGTAGATTCGTCTCTGTGAATATTGCATTTGAGAGATTAAAAGCGTATTTATAAAAAACAGGTCCAGATAACTCACATTTAGGAGAAAGTTTAAATTGCAAAATTTTGAAAATTGAAACTTCTAGGTTGCACATCACTGGTAAGAAGATAACTTAAGTATTGTTGATTTGCTTTAGTAAACACAAGGCAGTTGTAAATGGTAATAAAACTACAACACAGTAAATACGGTAAATACATAGGAAGCTGTCTCTGCAATACAATAACTAACAGTGTTTACTCATTGAACATGGTAAACAATCAATACAGTGCTAATTCAAAACTATAGCTACATACAAGTAACGTAACTGAAAAGCCATTTGTCGTGACTTAAGTATGCATGTGATGTTTGAATACATGAAAGATATTTATGAACTGCCTAATTTACATTCACAATATTGATAAAACCTTCAGAATGTTAAATGTGTTAAATAATAAAGGAAAACTTAACGGTGTACATTTAGGAGTATAATGGCGTAATAATGGAGTAAATATGCTGGGAAAAAGATAACTTAGAAGTGTGGCAAAAGTAAAACAGGCCGACTTCTTGTCTGCATAATTTGAACCAGAGACCTCTTGTTTATACAGCTGATAAAAATACCTCTAGTATGATTTCGATTGTTGTTTTTCTTGTCAGTTTTAAAGTATTAAGTCAAAACCATCCGCTAGTGACTGTTTTCTCTGTCATATACTTCTTGTGCTGAATTTGTTTTGTATACGTTGCACCTTTCCACAATAAAAGAACTTACAACATGCGTCAGATAAATGTGTTAATGCTATATTGTAACTGTTACATCTGTAAATGCTAGTGTCAAGTTGTCGGTTCAGTTTCTCAATCCACAATAAAACTATAAACAAGAAATTCCCTTTTAAACAGAATATTTTAACGTTTGGTTTCGAAAAATTCTTAAAGAGAATGCTATTGAGTTGTTGCTGATTGATGTTAATTTCCTTTGTATATGAGTTTAATTTGCAGACAGGACAAAAGCACAAATGTAAACATAATTGCATACATTCATGGGATTCATAAAATTAATTTGCCTGCCTGATGTTTACATAGAATGTCCGTTAGATGTTATGAAACATAGCAAGCAGACTTTCATTTGTACAACTTATGGATCAAGATGAAAGAGTTATTGAACGCAGTTGCAGCAAATAGGGAGTGCGCAATAACTGGAACTTTTTATTTCCATTAGCTGTGTATTAATTCAAGCCACTTTCTTCTTTATTTCAAGTTACATAATATTACAAAACAACCATTATAAACCGATTTCATTAAGATCGATATGAGATGTAGCCATGTCTTTGACGTGATTTGTGGAGCAAGTGATCGACTGACCATCCAACAAAGTTTATTATGATTACTATGATTATGATTTCGAAAAATAAGTAGAAATTTAAAGAGAAATATCAGAGTAAAATCATGCATACAGTCGTACGAGAAAGACAAATATATACATTTACCATTGTAATTAGAAAATCATACAATATAAGGATTACAAAATCGTATCGAAGTTTGAACCAATGATACGTACAGGCATTAAATGTAAAAGTGACAAAATAGTAAGAAAATACATAGCACAAATAGAAACACACCCAAAACATACAACATTTGGGTGGTCAGTAGGTACAAGGACGACTTGCGTATTTAAACTTGGTTAACGGACCGCTCTAACGATGACGATGGTGTTGAGGATTATGATGATGATAATGATTGTTGATGTTGTTGGTTGTTGATGCAGAACGGTTATCTGGTTATCAAACTTTGAAGTTCCCAGGTAATTTTTCAAATACGTCATTGCTACACTATTTTTACATTTATGTTTTAATAGATTTTCCCGTCATTTCGCTAAGACTTTTACTACTATTAGGCCGGTTTTTAAAACTGTCATTTCCAAATATAATGAATTAATATCGAGAAGTCAAATCGTCATCGTGCGTATCCAGTTGTGTTTATTGATAGTTTTTATTAGCACAAAGGACGCAGGGAATTATAAGAAAACACACTCTTTACGTATTTTAATAGTACTGGTAACCGCCATAGCTAATAGTCATGTTTCGTAGTTGAAACTAATGGTCGCAGCACCATCCCAAAAGTCCATCTCACAGCCACAGTCGCATCTAACAACCAGCACTGCTGAATATAATTAAAACATCAAAACTATTCTGAAGAAATGAAATTAACAATAATATAAATAAATATGACAGTGATACCATTATGATACACTTTACATGAACAACCTTATACAATAAAATATACAATGAGTAAAGATTTAAATATAACACTACATACTTTTACTTTCCTATCAACTGTAACCAGAGCAATAATTGTAACAAATCTTTATCTTGAAAAGTCTAGTTACAGTAACTATTAAAAATAAGAATATATGATAGTATCATTGCATTCAATGTTCGGTAAAGGGTCAGCTCGGCCCTTTAAAACTCTAACTAGTTCGGCGTAATCCAACTCGGCTGGACCAGCTCGGCCCACTTCAAGCGCGTTTACCGGTGGCCGGTACCGTATTGAGTTTACACCAGACTGGCTGTGTTAATTTATTAATTTAAGAGCAACAATTAAGAAGGCGATATTTAATTTAATGTCCATTTTGAAGGAAAATTTTATTCACAAAAAAAGTCTCTTAGGCCGGTCAGTTAAAGTGTAAGCTAGTAGTTATACAGTTAAAAAACGTAATATGTTCTCAGCAGGCATCAACTGACACCTGTCTTTTTTATCAAACCCTAAAATCATGATACAAATATCTTCCTTTTTACAAATTGTTTTTGGAAGATAAGCTATGGTTGCTACATGAATATACATTAGGTCACATTGTGTTTTTATTAAGACATTATCTTGGCAAACTGACAAAAAATGCTGTACTGATATCATTTACTTTTTTTTTTTTTTTTTTTTATAACTGAATGTACGTTATAAATGTTCACATTTCGAATTCAATATCGTATTATCTAATTTGACCTTACTATGAATACGAAACTCGTTTGTTATACGCAATATCCAATTTACAGTCAAGTTATAAACATGTATGTTTGTTAAGAGCCATATGTTAGTATTTCATCATTTTACAATGGATTTTAACTTTTTTAAACATTTTGTCACACATGTTTGTAATGAATGTTGAAATAAAATAGACTATGTATTTGTGCTGTTGTTTTAAATTGTTTACTCTGACTTGACAAATATGCACTACGATATTATTGAATGAATCAAGACTACTATCTTCAAGCAAAATCATATAACAACAATTAACTCTAATTTATTTTGAAATTTTAGAAAAATATTATATGACACATACAAAATGTGGATCGCAATCACGCTTCCGTTAACTACGAAGGTGGGATGACAGGAAGGTCGGTAGGTAATGGTTGAAAGACATTTGGATATTCACAACATTCTTACCAACAAGAGTGACACTGGAACAAAAATGAAATGTTTACTGAAAATCTGACCTTTAAAATTATATTAAGTAACATAGTAACATATGTGTGATATTACACAATCTTCTGTGAACTCACCTCACAAGTCATGCTTCATGGCTTTGTCCTAACCATCGTATATAAGGAAACAGTGCATTGTCAGACTGCCTCTTATTGCTTGTTGTCTCATAAATATATATTTGGTGTCTGTTAGAATTATTTGCAGATTCGATTGTCCGATATTACTGAGAAATTAAAAATAAGCGCTGAGTAGTATATTTTGTCGATTGTTTCGTGCCATTGTGTAGAAACTGGGACTTGTGGGCGTTGAGGGATTTGTAGCCGATTTTGAAGCAGGAAGATACCGGAAAGTTTATCTGGAATTGAAAATACGTAAATTCAAGCAATTACATATCACTTACTATGGTAGTTCTTATAAAATGATGAAAATATATTTGCCTTTGAAAGTATGTGCACGCATTATTGTTATATTGTGGAATTTTAAGCATGATAAAAAGAAAGATCGTGGCTCAGTGTCTCAACATCATAATTATTACTTTTGCAGCCGCATTGCAAGCCATCAGGGAAGTTTGCCCAGGGAAGAAGATCAAGGGATGTGTGTTCCATTGGTGAATTTGGTGAATTCTTTCCCTCTCAGCACATACCCAAAGCTGCAGCCTGGCTACAGGAGAAAGCCACAGTACCGGAAACTGCAGACTTGACTGCGCACATCCAGCGCCAGTTTGACACAACATGTTATTTATTTGACGTGAGTAGTAACATTTATAAAGCTTAATTAAATAAACAGGGAGGAGTATGTGTGTTTATATACAGACTACTTCTACTTCTATCACTAAAATAATCTTTTTTGTAGGCTGACATCACAGAGTAAACCTTCAAGCTGGAATCAGCGGCATCGAAATATACAGTTTCATCCCGCCGTTAAAAAGAGAGGCTCAACTGGAAATCAGATAGCCGTATAGGGAGGAGACCTCGGCAGGGCCACCGGTTGCGACCGCAAGGGACAAGCCATAATGAAATGCAGATCATTGTAAAAGGAAGTGGAGCTCTAGACATCATAGTTCCACACATCGATTGAAAAAATGTATGACAATTGTTAATAAAGTTGGTGACAACATTGTTATTTCTACATCGATAAGAAATGCATTTGTTAATGATGAGCGGTGTGTTATTATTCACTTTCACACAGATGTAGGACATCAACAATTAGCATTTAACGAGATCTTTTCAGGCAACATTAATTTATTTGGTTCTTTGAGAGAAAAGAAATCTGGTCCAAACTCGGATATCACCTGGAGTGGAACGCTAAATATACAAGAGCCATTCCAATCTTAATTTGTTAATCAGATAATATCTGATCTACAAACATTCTCTACATCCTTAATCTTATCTTTGTTTATTAATTGATAACGACATTTTATTAATTATTGAATCGACAATCTTGATCCTAATCTTGTGCACTGCTATTGATATTGATGTTGTATATAAGTTTTCCACATGTATGTGAGTAGAATGTTTGAGCGTGTGCAAGTATGGGAGACTGTTCGCTTCCTTTAATAGTTTTTTTCTCAGTTCTTTCCTCTTTTTTCTTATACCCGCCTCTAGTATATATGCACTTATTTGTCTGAATATTTGTTTTGTAAATTGATAATATGCGTCAGAACTAAAACATCTGTGCTGTTCTGTTCTGCCATCGCCATATTAAGGTTTTGAGCACCTGTGTCACATTTGTCTCTATTTTGTCATTTAATTCAATCTATAAGGATTGTTACGTGTATTTCCTTTGATGAACATGGACATTGGTTCTTCTATTCCAACATTACATGAACAGGATGCTACAACCATTTATTCTTCTCTCGTGTCTGGTCATGTTTTTTCTCGACTCAAAAAGTTAATTTCACTTATAATCAACCATTTTTGTGACGTTTTTCTAACCGAAATAATAATCCAATTCTTTTCTAAACCCTATGTGGACATTATTTTTCAATGACGCCACTACTTTTATCGTAACTTACCAGCGCTTGGACATTTTGTATTCAAATAGATTGGTTTTCTTTTCATTGCTTGCATTTGAGAAACCCAACAGTAAATGCGAGGTTAGAACTCTGTAAACCGGTCTAATACCCCAGTAGGCCCTTATTGCCGACTGACCGTTCCAAGACGGTAACTGTTTGCTCTTTTCGTTAAATGACTCATCCCATATTTGTCCTTACTTTGTGAATTACATTTGTCCTGTGCCTTTTCAGAGTTTGCTTTATGTTGCAATGCTCATAGGACTTTGTCATATATTCTTATTCACATTAGCATCGAACCACGATATACACCTTTATAATGAACTAAATAACTTTTAACGTTTATACGCTTTATCCGGTTATATATTTAATTTAGTTATAAATTAATTATTTAGAGCATCCTTGCAAGTTGTTCAATTTTAGAAGTGTTCTATACCTCAATAAGCATGGGTACATATTAATAAGAAAAGGTCCTATAAAAATTATCACAGATATTTAAACCTGAACTAAATCTTGTTTTACAGCAAGACCAAATATACAAGTATAAATAAAGTGACAAAAGGAAAATGACATGGAACTATCTAACGAGAATGTAAAATTAAATAAAAATCACAATCTCCTCTTAGCACCGGACCTAGTAGCGCAATCGGTAGAGCTATACACAGTGAAGGCAGCACTATATCTGCTTCAAGTGGACACCTTCTCCAGATAACTGGAATACTGTTGGTGGAACGATAAACCCAATAAACAATAAACAAACAAACAATCTCATCTTATTAGCAAAATATATGTACCTTGAAATGTTTATTTTTATTCTTTTTGAGCTGACTTTCATTAATGAAACGAACTTTTGCTAAGTGGGCCAGGTATAAGTGTATCTTTTAAATCAAGATAACGTAATTGTGAATAATTACTGCATATAAGTAAAAAGTGATAACCTGTATGATTTAAATTAAAGTTTTTGCACAATCTTTCACTTCTTTTTGTATAATAATGTCGGCACTTTTCTATTTCAAGTTGATGTGATGAAACTCTAAACTGTATCATTGCTACTCTATGTAAACGTGTTGGGTTTTATACTGCCGCTAGCCAATTCTCAATATTAATGACATTGAACCTTTGTTTTATAAAGTTGTAATTAATATTAATACTTTGTTCATTTTCCCAAACATATGAGAGACCTATTGTTTCTAGCTCTGTTGTATGTGATGTGTCCAATTATTTCATTACAGATTTGCTGCATTAGCATTTCTCTTCAACATCTCATATGTTTTAAACAAAATAGTGCATTTGTCTTATTTGATTAGGTTAATCTAATATTTCTACAAAATTAATTTTCTAACCTCATATAATGAGATACATACGACCAAGTTCACCGTAAAACTTGTATTAATTTAAACATATACATTTGCAGAGCTTTCAACAGGAATGGAATGAACCGTTTCAATATCTTCAGCTTATAGTGTCCACATACATTGACTGCATAATGAAGTTCTGGCATAACAAGCGTATCAAATAGTTTTACTTTTTGTAATATCTGATTATAAAACACGATTTTCGAATATCATTTTGTGTAGATTTTGCGATATTTAGTTTCAATTTACATGCTTGACATAAACGCTCTCTATCGTTTAGAATAGATTGTAATGTCTAAAGTTCAACTGCAAATGCTATAGCGCCATCGGCACAAATAATGGAAAAAAAATTCTTTTAACAAATACATGTATTCACAATTCAAGTCAAGGAATGCAGCATAGACTAAACTTTTAAACGATACTATTTTACTTATAATTGCATGTAAGATACATCTGAATTTTTTTTAAACCATACCGATTGTCAATATGTTTTAGTTTCTTTCACACCACAAATTGTATTTATTTACTAGTATTTTGGAATATATTTTATCAAACATTTTTAATGTAATTCCGCTGTAAACACTTCAATGTCACTCGACGTCCTAATCTAATTCAATATCATGCGTACTCGATGGTTCATTTATTGTGTCGTACTCTATTATACCAATTAGTTTTATTCTTGATCTGTCTATATTATTACATTGATCATACATGCCACCAATAGAAATATTTCTCAATATTGTTTTCTTCCTTAATGTTTCTTCAAAATGATCTTGGATTTGATCTAGCTAAGTTTTTAATTCTTTTTCCCTCGTTCTTCATGTATATAGGTTTACATCTTCGTAAACTCTTTTCTTGTAGAGAAAAAAACATTTTACTACAATTATTTGTATGTGTCAAAAATGCTTTGATTGCTTTTCTAAACACTTTTCCTGCATCAAACCATGATTTTTTCTTTCATGTTTACAGTTATTCTCCGCTCGATATTTACCAAGTTCATTTTCCGGCTGAGCTGTATAAACATTTGTATTGATTCAAATAAAGTATTTTTATTTAAATTAGCGTTCAGCTAGTTTAAGTAGGCGTGTTCAGTTAGTAGGTGAGTGCGCGTGTAAATAGTTCATGGTCAGGGCTACCGCCACACGTATCATTAACACGCCATTAATGTTCAATATAAAAATGTTAAGCGCAGTTAGAATGTCGGGGGCCATTACTTTAATTTAGGATAAATTAATAAAATTACTCTTATTCAATAAGAGATAGTCGACGATACTTGTGCCATTATTATTAAGAAATGTATATGCCCCAATATTATTATCCATATTTATTCGGCCATTTTATCTTGCAATCACAGTTTGTTATGTTTCTCACCAAACCATTGAAGTTTCATGATATAATGATAGTATGCTCTCCTGGACACCCCTAATTCGCTGTCTTACTTGACCCCATCCTCTTTGTTTTTTTTGTTCTTTGGAAACGTTGCTCAACTCACGGCGGGCATCCCGCCAGTCTTACTCCACAATTGTTCCGTTTATTGTCATCTTTCGTTGCAAGAGATGTATTTCGAAGAAGTTCTCGTTTTGAGAAATAATGGAATCTTATCACATCGGTCGTAGGTTCCTGGGTCGAGCTGGGTTTCCGAGGCGTACACCATATTATCAATTGACATTTTCAGCCTCTTGCGTTAGCGATTTTACCAGTTGCCGACATTCTTGTTGTTCGTCATTGTCTGGATTTTGTATTGTTTGTATTTGTTTAATGTATATAGTGTTCACTTGTAACATGCATATTTTTCAAAACATTTACACGTATGCCAGTACACTTTGCGCCGCTCGAGATGCTCGTGTCCCTTTTCGAATTATGGTTACATTATTTTTCACTTTTGTTCCTTGAATGTGCTGTTTGTGTTGTTGCTGTCTGTTCTTCGGTGGCATAAAATATACACCTTAGGACTAAATTTATCCGAAATTTAAATCCAGCTTTGACCTTAATCATTAGACACAGTCCTCTTTTTGAGACACACAATCTATGTCACCTTGTCATGTCAACTGACTATGTCTAGGTTTCTATTCCTTTATACATGTATACATGGTATCTATAATGAGTAAAACAAACGCACGCTATAATAGTATTTGTATTAAGCATAGCGACCTGCTGCAATCATACTAATATGCAAGCTTCTGATGTATCGAGAGGAACTTATTAAACGAATACGGTTTTCCCAGATGATATACTTTTGTTAAAAATGGCTAGCTAATTTTTCCACAACCTGAAGATTTAATAAAAAGAAAAAAGCTATAATTTAATCATACTTTTGACAATCAAATTATCTTGAGCTGTATAAAAGGTCTTAGATTCCGGATACGAAAGACGAGAATACCGCACCCTTGCAGCGTCGCAGTAATGTGGATAGTATTTTTGCTGGCTGGTTTTTATTTAACGGCATTTTACTGTTATTTTTAACAAAAATCAATATTAGTCATACTATGGAAAAATATAATCAGAGTTAAATTGCATATATTTTTCTTAATTTAAAATTAGCCGAAAAGGAAGTGGTCAATATTCAATACATCGATCGTTTTTTGTTTTGTAATGGAAAAGTTTGTTTATTGTTTGTTATTTGGGTTTATCGCCCCACCAACAGTATTTCAGTTATCTGGAGACTGTGTCCACTTGAAGCATATATATAGTGCTGCCTTCACTGTGTAAACCATACCGTTAACACCTGGCATGATACCACACCCAGTCACATTAGGCTTACCAGTCCTGGAGCAACCATTGTAATTGCTTGAGCGCTAGCAAGGGAGCTATACCATTACCATTGCTTACGACTTTCGTACGTCGTGGACCGCGATCAAACCCAGGGTTTTTATACCGCATCTCTATTAAAACATATTTTGGATGTTTAATGAAAAGTTAACATTTAGTTACATTTATTAAAGTATGGCTCACGATATTATATCAATTCCAACATTTTGACTGACGAACGACAGTTTCGTTTTCGGCACTTATCTTTAAATTAAATCAATGAATACGCCATAAGCAATGCATTTGATAGAAAATGCGTTATATTTGCCAACTAGAATCTTAAAGTAATTCAACCTCGTTCAGTAGTTTTACTCATAAAAATATTGGTCATGATTTTTATTTGTTTCTCAGAAAATACACACTCTTTTAGTCAAATATAGCTGTCCTTACAACCGTAAATCAACATCTCTGATAATAAAACAACATCAGCAACAAGTTTTCTTTAAATTGAATAACGTTGCCATCAGTACATGACGATAAAATATCAAAATACGTTTCAAAATCAAACTTAAAAAAACTAAAAGATGCATCTTAATCACCGTTGCATTTTCAGTGGATTTTATTGTTTTAACGGAATGACACTAAGAATAAAGTGAGAAGGTGTTGTTTCGTACATAGCCGCATTATATTACAACAAAACACAAACTGTTTAAGGTGATCAAAGACATCGATTGAACAGAACATCTAAACATGAGTGACATTCTTACTAGTAACATATCATGTCAATGATATGATTATACTTTGTTTATTGGGCACTTAAACAATGTGCTCTTAGGGAAAACGTGCCGTTTGAGTTTTATTCTATTGATGTTTATGGTGGTATTTGAGAAAATGTTTGTACGAGTGGCAATCTTAGGAATTCAGGACTGTAATATCTATATTATTAATGTATCTTCTACTCACTTCTCTTATTCATTGTTTCTTTGTTGTTCCTACCTAAATAAGGTAATAATAGGTAAATAAGAAAAGGTCCTATCAAAACTTCCACAGACATTTAAATTTAATCTACCACTAGACAAAGGCAAACAGGGTAAATGTAAATGTGACAAAACACAGCGTCGAGATATAACAAACAAAAAGAAAAAAAACACATCAGTTACCGCCTTGGAACGGTCAGTCGGCAAAAGGACCTACTAGGTACTTAAACCTGGTTTGTGGAGCACTCCATCCTGGCACTTCCTGATTTTTTCTATCAAACGAACAGTGCAAAATATCCCGTCAAAGTGAAACAACTAACAGTAAGCTAAGATACAATAAACTTATATACATACACACTATCTAGTAATAAAATAAACTATTAACAAAGGCACAGTATGTACAGTAGTTAAAAGCCTCGGTAATCTAAAAATCCAAATGAGAGAGAAGTCTGAAATAAAACAGCCCAAGCGCTGAAATATAATAAGAACAATTTAATGACGTCATACAATGCCGCGACGTCATATGGCAAAAGTGTCAAAAGTGAAATGTTAAAAAATACGAAAGAAATAATCGAATTTTAGGAAACAACCCAAACCAACAAAATAAAATGTATTGTTAAGAGGTAATAGGTAATAAGTTTTAAAATAACATATCATAAAAAAACGAAGATTTATCCGCAGTTGGCATATTATATATATATATAAAGGTACAAGAAATCCCGACGTTATACCTACTGTGCAATCTCACGTAAAGGGCATGGATACTTCTCAAGTATGTTGTGTCATCTAAATAGGGCCCGAATGGCGAAATGAAGAGACAAGAATTCCAACAGTGATTGTCCAATTATGCTCTTAAGTCAATGTTTTCATATAGTTCCAACGACCTGTCCGGTCACATTATACTTTAAAAGCAATGCAAGTTCTTGACTCTAAAAGGATCAATTGCAAGTAATGCAGTATAACGAAGGATTCCCGGGTTGTAACCGTCAACAATAGATTGTCAGATAAGTTTGATAAAGTAGTCATAAAAGTTATTGAGACCCCTGATTTTCTTTAACTTATACAAAACATTTCCATTAAATGCAGGATGCGGTGAAAGAAACGCCTTTCTTAATTTATTACAAAGAAAGCCTTGCTGTAACAGTTTTGCAGAAATAAACCGGTTTCTAGCATTGAAATCTTCTACTTTAGTACAAACTCGTGCAAACCTTGTAAGTTGTGATATGTAAATTCCATTTGAGGTACCACGAGGTGGATAATTCACAATACCTTAGTTGAAATCATTTCTCTTGTCATAGATTTTAGCAGGGACGTTGTCGTTGTAAATAGCGATCTTAATGTTTAGAAATGCTGCATTTAACTGTCAGTTATTTGCTTTATTAAGAGTAAGTTCTGGAGGGTAAATTAGATGGATCATTTGAATAAAGAAATGGTTATCTATAGTTAGAATATCGTCAAGATATCGTGACGTTATAAAAGCCTCTTCGACAAAAGGCACAAATATGACATTTTTCGGCATCACTCGTTTTATATCTACATACATTGGGAGTAAATGTGACCTTTTAACTTGCTTACAAAGATAAGTTCGATGAATGAATTCTGTAAAACCGGTTTAGCACCACAGTCGGTTCATATTGCTATTTCCGTTAAATGACTCATCACAAATTTGTTCTTACTTTTCGCTTGGCTTGCATTTGAAATACCTTTGTTCTGTGCCTTTTTGGAGTTTGGTATATGTTGCAATGCTCATAGGACTTTGTCATATATTCTTATCTATAAATGTTTTGGTTTACAAACAGTTGTGTACGTGTCTTTCACAAGCTGCTCCAATGTCAAATAAAACGTTCGATTTTCCACCAGTAACGTCTTTAAAATAGTTTTGTAGTAGTTTTAACTGTTTTTTCTTTGTTCTGCAGGTCACATTTTAGAATTTATCACTCTTTGTTGTGTTTATCTTTCAGCAATGGAGCTTTCAATTTTATCACTGTGACATTATTTCATCTGTGAATGATAATTGGCTATGCTTCTCGAATCTGGCGCAAATCTCCGTGGGTCATAAATCGAGAACAAGTTAAGCTTCGTTATCATAGATTTTACTTAAACGATCAATGTTTAACTAAAATACGTTTAATTCAACTGAGAAACGCTTTATCTAACAAAAGCCTTTGCATAATGGATGAAGAATACTATGAATTGAATAATAAATAATTGCATTTTCATAGTCAGAGTGCGCCGAACTCTTTTTATATGTATAGATATGTCGGATTTCTTTAACTTAAACGTTATCGTAGGTAACCACTCTACCAACTGGACGAGTAAGTACTGTACGTGTCCTGGTTTAATAATGATGAGTAACAACCAGCATCAAGTTCTTTGCATTCTCTGAAAAAGTATCGGGTGTATCAAAATAGCAATGGTAAAATTCAGCCAACTATCTGCCCTATTGATGAATATACAACGGTTGTCGTAATTGTGGTGGTCGGAGGTGTGGTTGTAGGATGGCAGTTGAAGTTGTCCCAGTACATTGGTTGACCACCATCGCCGCATATGGTACCGTAACACCAGTTGGAGCTCACATCATAACCTTTCTCTGCAATAAAATGTAATCCTTAATGTGCAAAATCAAACAGGTTTTCAATTATGTTGACAAGTGGATATAACTAGCGTAAACCTTTACATTGTCTATCAGAATATTTGTGATAACCTTTGCATTTTGCTTCTTCAAATTTTATCAACGAAAGTGGACTTGTATTAAGAAAATAAACCAGCCGTTATCTCTTTGAAATATTGATATCTGCTAATAAAAGAGGCAATTAAGTAAACAATTTACCTAACCAGATTAATATCATCCCCACATTTCCAATTGGAGAAAGTAATACATGTGTCCTTCTGTGTAAAAGGTAAACCCTAAACAACATGTTAAAGGTGTTGTTAACATCATGGTAATTTACCCATTGTTTCCCCAACATTGTAATATTTGCCGTTGTAGTAGCACATGTTGTTTGGTGTCGTTGTAGGTGGCGTTGTGGTTGGTGGTCTCTCATGACAGTTGTGGTCCACCACCAAATGGCCTCCATCGTTACAGTACGCCAAGTGGCACATATTGCCTTGGTCATTAAACCCTAGACCTGCAGGATACATGGAAAAGTAGCAAGAATTCATTTTTCATCCAGCGAGGAAGATATATGTTTGATAATATCCAATGCATCGAAGCATCCAGAATGATTTTCAAAAATAGAAATAGGGACAGCAGATTTAACTGACAAAAACCAAAGAAGAATTAATTGAACATAAAGGAAGTACAGAGACATTGTCTTGTAACAATAATGTATGACAAAAACGATAGATCCACAGGCAGACAGAGATGAGTCTTTTTTTCTGGTTTCTTGAACTGGTGTTTATTTTCCAATTTGATAATTAATCATATCTGTGGCATGTTTCTACAATTAACTCATTTGTACTATTTCTTACTCGAGCCGATTGTAATAACATTCAGACCATGTCCCCTGTTCGGCCAATTAGACCGTTACAGTGTGTTTAAAAGAATTGGGCCACGTAAACACATTCATCTTTCAACTAACCCTGTGTGTGATAGCGGTTAAATTAGGATATTTGTCATGTCCCTTTTTTCCAACGATAACAGTTACACCATAAGTGTTGAATGTCAATGTATACAAAACAGAATACTAACCGATTGAAGACCCTGGACTGTACCACTGGCCCTCGAAGTAACAATGGGCTCCTGCAGTTGTAGGGGTATTCCAGTCGGGTGTCGTCGTTTGCGTCATCCTGGCTTGTTTCCATTGACGTCCGAGAATCATTCGGAGGCTTTTAGCCTCACCGCAAGTTATAGCGCATGCGTAGAAAAGGATTACGCCTGTTTTGGAGGTTAATGTGGAAGTATAACAACAAATACAATCTGACATTTTGTTGTTATTGGGTTCGTCCTACAGGGTTTTATTTGTCCTGACATCAGGCCAATCAGACGTGGGACTACCCTAAAATTTGCTTAAGTGTAAGCAAGGGATTTATAAGAATACCAATTTTACGACTCTGGTATGTTGCGTCCGGCTTCGAGCCTGGAGCCTCCCATATCTAAAGCCAACGACGTACCGATTGCGCTACCAGGCCCGGTTCCGAAAATAAGAACCTATGACTAAACACACGTACATTTTAAGTGGGAAAAAAGTTATTGTTTGTTATATCGCAGTGGCACATGGTGGCAAAGCCCAGCTTATTTTTGTTGGACAAGAAGCCCAGGCTTATATCTGGGTAGAATCACAGGCGTGCCGCAGATAAGTTGCGAAACCTACCTAAATTTAGGTGTTGTATATCCATACATAGTTTATGTAAATATTGCCGATTTAAGAAAAGTGTTTTGTGCTTAATTTAGTTTTATCAATAAAGTATAACACATTCTAGAAACAATGAAACTTGTGTTATGTCGAACGTTTAAACGTAATAAATGTTTTCTATGTGAGAAATATACAGAGAAAGCCCGATATAAGCTTACCACGAAAGAACGACATTCGTGCGTCTATCTGGAAAAAAAAAAGATTATAAACTTTAACTTGAAACGCAGAATAGTTACCGGTTATATACATGATGTCCGCCTTGGATGGTTGTCTGGTACTGTTGAAGAGTTTAAACAGACCTATTAAGTGGTATATATCTTAAGGTGTCCGTTTCAAGTACAATGTCAGGTATAGTAGAGATAATGTCATATCTCTTGTTGTAATCTTGAACTATTCACATTCTTAGCGCGAGATGACAAAGCAAAGGTAAATATTAAAGACCCAAATCTACGAATTCTCGTCCAGGCTTGTCTTATCAGGATCTGTGCTATTTGCTGCTTAGTCTCGTGTGAAACTTCTTACCTTTATAATATATGTTATTAGCAAACATTAGCTAAGAATAATTATGGGTCTCCTTTTTAAATATGGCAGACTAAGGCTAAGCTTCATGTCATCTCATCGCTTAGGATGGGCGTGTATGTGTGTGTGTTTGTGTGGGTGGCGTGGGGGTGGTTGTTAGTAGATCTTACTCTATAATTTTTCTAAGTCTGATCAATTCGAGCTTAAAATTATGAGGCCGTTTCATGATTAAAATATGTTGAGTTATAACAAAGACTATGATAGTGTTTCCTACAATGCTAGCACAAGAGCATCAGTTATATTAAAGACTCAAAAACTCGCTATTTATTGGAATTTCACGGAAATCACGCCGTGGCATTAGCTGGTAAATCTTTTTAAACACGATATTTAAGTTTAATATCGGTGTGCATGATAAGTGATTTCTGAAGTGCCTTACATGTTCCGTCGAATAGCGTCATTGTTTTTAGCTAAGCGTTGTACATCAAAAAGTAAACAGTTGACTCGTGAACAATTTCCTTTTAATGCCAGTATAATTTAATCATTTTCACACACGCACACGATACATGTAATAGTCCATACTGATACAATCCTCAACCAAACATGCCTATATTTTTTGTCAAACTTTAATTTTCCCAAATATCCATTTGGCGGAATAATACTCATATCTTAAATAATTTGGGTTTTGAACTTTCTTTGGACGTTTCTGTTAACTTTCTCATTTTTGCGGATAAAAATGGTTTATTATAAGAGCACTGTACATTTTGACGTATCTGTCTAATCTTCGTTTGACCTACTTGCAAAACGTTGACGCAAGGTCAGCTAAGATATCAAAGCGATTCGCATTTGTAGAAATTCCCGATACGACAATACAGTCATCGAAGCAAGAAACGCAACAACCTATACACTCAGTGCAAAGGTGTGCTTATTATCGTCTGTTCCTCTGTAGGTCCGTTTTTCCATATGGTTATATATGAAGTACAGTAGAAACAGACACGCACTGAATTAGTCACCAATTAGTCACCATTAGTTTCCAACACTTCCCCACTAGTTAGAAAACCTATGAGTTTCTTCCTAGGTTTAGATATAACATCTCTATGGGTTATAACAAGTAATAATGCAGTCAAATTAACAATTTTTAGCATAATGACCTAAAATGACCTAATGACCTTAAAGAAAATATATTTGCTTTGACGTGTTAATACAATCCCTAAAGCTCTACCGCACATAATCATTTAGTAATATTGAGAGGTAAGTTTTACAAAGCAGTTTAACTTTTGTTAGTAATGTTTAATTATAATGAGCTGACCATTTGAGCAATTCTACGGCATGCTGGTTTTATGTTTAACAAAACTTCGATTTTTCGTAACTAGATTAATGGTATACATAGATTTTAAATAGTACCAAAGGGTAACATCATATTTAATCATCCGGTGCTGTTGATGGAATACATCTAAGTCTGCATGTGTATTTTTTCTAAATAACTTTCAATCATTTTTTGTTAAATAAAGCCGTAATAACGCCATATACATTTTAAAGACATTTCTTGTTTTTATTTTTGTCTTATCAGATAACGATTAAAATATGAGTCGGAGGTTATCGTCTGTTCTGAAAATTGAATGCTTTGAGTGTGTTACCTTTCCTGTCTTGTATGCAACAGCACATTATCTCGCAGTTTTGCTTGGTCTATGATCTTGCAAAACACATTCACAACAACCAAGATATTTATAGATATTTATCATATTATGTCATTTAAAATAAAATTTTAGTTAACATTTGAAAGAAGTACTTGTCGATTAATGAATTCCTGTATGAATTGTCATAAGACCTTTAATATGCTCGCATTTAAAGCTGTTACAAAATAGATGGATGTTGATACATTTAATGTTTGAGGACACGCACGCCCAAGTATGCGAGGCTCATGGTTTACACCCAGGACACAATATGTCAAAATTGATAAACTATAGCTTCGTTGCTAAGTGAGATTTAAGTAAATAATGGTAGTCTCCAAGACTGAATGGTTCGATATCTGGATAAAAAAACATGTACACATGCCAAATATTCCCAACCCAATAATGACAACACTATATCTGCTTCCGGTTGACAGAGTCACCTGATAACTGAAAGATGAGTGCAGGAACGGCAAATAAATAAACGAATACTGTATCAATCAAACAAAATTAAACAAATGTCCAAATTACATATGATTTCACATTACATAATTTTTAAGGCAATATGAACATTCCTGTATTTTGTACAAAGTATAGACAGGGCACATTTTCTGGTCTGTTACCAGGGCTTTAATAAGTTTTTTTTTTTTAACAAATATGTATAACAAAGAGTGTCGAGAGTCGTTAACTTGTAACTTCACAAACCTCATGGCCCCTCGCCGCGTGGATTCGAGTCTTTGTCTCTGCAAAAACTTTCATTGACAAAGGAGTTCCAGCTGACCGCACATGCGCCCGTGGTTATATTCAGACTTATGTCTAGTTATTTTCCACAATAAAAGTACACATCACGGTAATGACTAAAATTCTCGGCGAGATATCGTAAACAAACAAAAAAAAATTGAATAAGAAAGATATGAAAGAAAATCCAATTTTAATGCACACAACATTTCCGAAATCAAATCTCTGTTTGCAACTGTTTCAATTTACGGTAAAATAAACTGATCATCCTTGAGTTTTAAAAGTAACAACACGTTAATGTCCCGCATGGACTCCGAAGGCATCTGTTATTGTAAGTTTTAACCCTTCGGCAGTTTACGCTATAGTAGTTCTATATATATATATATATATATATATATATATATATATATATATATATATATATATATATATATATATATATATATATATATATTATACGTGATCTGCTTGATGAGTTCTTTGAATTTTGTCATAAAAACCAAACCACCCGACTAAATAAGGTGATGATACTTAGCAAATATATGATGTACCATAAATGCTATATGCCCACGTTGTATAGTTTTAATTAAAAACGGTAAAGCAATGTACATTCTATTCACATTTTAATCACATACGTAAAGGCACTTTGCATGGCTCCGAATGTCAAATAACGTCCACGTCATTACAGTCCAAGCGAACGTCGCACTTTCTGACGTTATCACCAGCAATCATAACTGCCCTGTTACCAATATATCGAGTATGTCTTTGTACCGCTGGCTGTTGAATGACAGAACTGCGACCCTAGACGCTCGGCGTAGTTCCAGGAGTCTTAATTTCAGGTAAAACATAATATTTCACTGGCCTAAGTCAGGAGAGTACCGTAGGTGCTCCTGTAGGTAGAAGACATCTAGGCTTATCTCCGATTCTTGTGGTTTTAGAAATGCTAGACTCAGACTTTGTTTCAGGAATCGAAGTGTTGTGTCCATATTTTCATCCAGGGTATTAATCTTGTCTCCCTCCCTCAAACCGACGCAGTAATTCAGTGCATAGCAGCTGATAGATAAATAATATCATACTGCAGTCACGAAAAACTGTCTCAACAACAAAATCTAACAGAGATGATTTAATGAATTATGACAGTATTTTCGCGCCATTTTGTCTATGTCAATGTTGTTTTCAACAGAATAAGGAGCTAAACGGTGCCCGGCAAAGCGTGTTATATAGGTTATTGTAGATACAGTTACTTGTCTGTTTCAAAAGTTCATGATCAGTAAGATTTAGGTGTCATGTACATATGGAACTCCTATTATCTTAATACAAATTTGGTCAAAAACTTTTCATAAAGACGGGTTTCAAAACAAAATTCAACAAACTTATTGAACATCCCTGGTACATACCTTATGAGACACATTGAACATGGGGGTTTGGATTTTGCTTTAACTGCTAAACAAATGTTTTAACAAGTATCACACGTGTGAGAGATTTTGTGCAGTGTTTATTGCGGTTATACAAATGTCCCGACGCAATGTCGTTATGCGCTGTTTTTGTCCACACTTGTTATATTTTTAAACGGGACTTTAAAATTCAATGTATTCATTCTTGTTGTTTTATATTGTTCAAATATCACACTTTGACATACCTGACGTATTGATGTCATTTTAATGTATGACGTCATTAAATTGCTCTTATTATATGTCATCGCTTCTGTTGTTTTATTTCTAACTACTCTCTAGGTTGGTACCTTTAGATTGCCGAGTCTTTTGTGTGCTGTACATGTAGTACAAGTACGAGGCTGCAGCGCTCCACAGAACAGGTTTAAGCACCCTAGTGTATCCTTTTGCCGACGATTAGAAGGCGGTAACTGTTTTTTTTCTTTTTTATGTTTTACGTCACGTTTCTGTGTTTTGTCACTTTTATATTTATCCGGTATGCCTTTGTATAGAAGTAGTTCAGATTTAAACATATGTGGTAATTCGTATAGGACCTTTTTTATTTGTTTGGATAATAAATCTACTATAACTTCCTTTGGTACATTCACAGCAGAATACCGGATTGTGACAAGTAAATTTGTAGAACGCAAGATATTTCACTTGAAACTAGTTTGTTTATCATTTTAATACTTCACAGCGACAAATATATGGCTATAAATGTTGCGCTCATCTAGCTAACTGTAGAGATTAAAGGCAAGCACATATGAAGCATATTGAAAGTAACCAGTTGTAGATATGTTTCAGTTGTCGTATCAAGAATGCATATATATTTGGTAATCTATATACATATTACATTTAGAAAGTTGTTAACGCATAAACTATGATGATAATAATGACCTTTGATAAAATGCATTCCACTGATTACCAAAACGGGTTCAAGTTTAATTTCTTAGTTAGCAACACATAGAAAACAAATTTATTATGTATAGAGACGTTTCTTTTATGTAAGCATAAGTGTATGAAATGTAAATGCATTAAATAACACCGAATGTTGTCGATTATTCTTCTCTTTGAAACATTTCTTTTGTAACGGTAAATTTCACCGACGGTTCTCTTTAAATTAGCAATCACTCGTAACGTCGGAAGTGACGTCGAGACTACTGCAGGACGTAAGGTTCCTGAGCGCACCAAATTTAAATAAAGTTAAAAAAACATACAGGCGCCAACGCAATACGCTGTTAAACTAGCGTTTATCTAAAAGTTGCGCTTAATTATAATATGTGTTATATTATTTTGAAATATATCATTATAAATTTAGAATTCCAACTGGAACTTTATACCAGCTACGTGGTTTCATACCTTGTCAATGTCGCCTTTATATAACATTCTTTTTTAACATTCGAATAGAATCGAATATCATTTCAGGACACAGGAATAATGTTAAAGACACACTGGAAAACGTTCAAAACGAGTGGGAGAACGTTTCTCTATGAAACTAACTGGTAACCTTGTAAATTGTAATGTATGTGGACAAACCCAAATGAAAGTGAGTGTTGTTTGTGATTTACAGTCGGTAATATTGTTTCCTAAAGATATTGAAGAAATACTATCTGACACCATATCTTTTGGGAATTGTCTTTGGTGTGCTAGAACAAGCATCTTATATCACGAGACAGATATTTTTATCGTTTAGTAGACTTTGTACATGACAGATGAAGATTTACTTATCGTTATGTCTTCAGGACAAAACATTTATTTTAATGTTTATTTTTAGCATGAAAGTGGTTAGTCAAAGAAAGGTTCAACGGCTTTGACAATGGTTAGACGTTTTTGAAAGTCCTCAATGACCATAATTGATAAAGTGCTGGGTGTTTAGACTGGTGCTGACGCATTGCTTTTGAATAGCATTTAAAGCACGATCACTGCTTACATAGACTGGTTGTTTAGTCTTGTGTTGACACATTGCTGCTACTGAATCGAATTTTAAATTCTATCACTGCATACATAGACTGGTTGTTTAGTCTGGTGTTGACACATTGCTACTGGATAGCATTTAAAATTCTATCACAGCATATATAGACTGGTTGTTTAGTCTGGTGTTGACACGTTGCTATTGGATAGCATTTAAAATTCTATCACTGCATACATCGACTGGTTGTTTAGTCTGGTGTTGACACGTTGCTATTGGATAGCATTTAAAATTCTATCACTGCATATATAGACTGGTTGTTTAGTCTGGTGTTGACACGTTGCTATTGGATAGCATTTAAAATTCTATCACTGCATACATCGACTGGTTGTATAGTCTGGTGTTGACGCATTGCTATTGGATAGCATTTAAAGTGCTATCACTTCATACATGTACATAGACTGGCTGTTTAGCCTGGTGTTGAGACATTGTTATTCATTAATTCATTGCACATACACTTTCTTAAAGTACCATTTTTACAGCTTTACATATATATATCTTTCCTTTGTTAACATATGCCTTTTGCAGGTACAAACACACGTTATGGAGTAACGATTGAAAAATAATTGTAGCATTCTCTCCAGTGATATCGTAAGGTTACGTCAGGACAATTTAAACTGAATCATAAAGGGTGGCGAAAGTTAACTGTTTACATAAATTCATCAATCACTATATTCAATTATTTATTGCAAGTAAACGTAATTATATTATGTCAATTTAATATTTAGTTATGGCATCACCTAACCATTTTGTATTATTGTATAACAAATCAGCTCAAACATTACAAAAATATATTTAAATTATCACTTACATTAAATCACGATCTCAATTATCGTACATTATATATAATGAAAACAGGCACCGTATAAAATTTCCCAGAGAAAGCCTTTTCGCGTTCGACAAGAAACACATTCATTACACCTTTTATACCATGTTTAATATTGTATGTATGTGATAGTTATATATTGATCGGTACAGACTTAAGCCAGCGAACATCTTTCTCCCCAATGGATTGTATTGTGTTAGAAAAAGGCTATCTAATCATTTCACTTTCAAGCACTTTCTCGTATTCAAGTAAAAATGTTTCAATTGTAGTTTGGGATTGGCACGCACGTCCTATGTGAGTTATGAAAAAATACTGAAGGTCATTGTTGGGAATCCTTTTTCGCTACAGCTATACATGTACAATTGAGATATATTTTTGTCTACTTTTTTCTTTAAACCATTATATACACATATGAGAAAACTGAGAACTGAGAAAAGTTAAAATTTGTATGAACACCAAACGAAGTTCAACTGCCGGGAGGACCAAGTCATTAGTATCCTAAGCTCTATACTGTTATACTTGAAGTCGTCTTTGGTGGGAACCACGAATGCTTAAATTGTGTCTATTTTTCATATTTCGATCCTCAAAGAAGTGTATGTAGTGTTGGATAAACACCTTTCTGAATTAGGAAAAGTAGAATAAACTATAGCCCATAACAAGCTTTTTTTTACTAAGTAGAGGGAGGCATGTACTTTATTGTTAAGAAGATTTATATATAATAATATATGCTGTTTAAATTAGATTGCCTTATTTCTTAAAATTGCAATTAAGATTTTCCTGTGTACGTTAACGCAGAATTTATCACACTATCTTTTTAATCACTCCGACATATGTAGCATAGTTATGATAGAACAATTGCTAACAGATAAAATATAGTGTGCAGATACCTATATGAAATTTTACTAGCTTTGTTATACTGTCACATTTGCCAGCTTTTTGTGAGATGGTTTCCTATGTTGTATGTAGCTTTGTCATATCTAATTACATCCTTTACACATTTGTTATTCATATTGATTATATATATATCATTGTAAAATCCCTTTATAATTGTTATGCCTTATTGCTAACGCTTGAGCAATTAATATAATGATGATTTCTCAACTGACCAAATGGTCAGTCTGCAAAATTGGCCGACTTTGGTGTTTAAACCTGTTTTACAGAGCTCTAACTTTGCATTTCCACATGGGATTTCCCAAAAGGAAGCAGTGACAAAAAACAGCTCTAATTAAAACAAAACCGTCCATGATGTATTCTAAGTTATGACGTCATTTAAAAAAAGCAATCGAGTTATTAAACATGTCCTCGTTGTATCTAGGAGGGGATAAGTATTATTTCTATTAGAGCAAGTATACACAAGTATTGATTAGAACCGAAATAACATATTTGAATCAAGGATAACATGATGAGAGAACATGTATATGATTGTACCGTCCTGTAGTGTAGATGGAATTAAGGAACCCAAGTCACAAGCCCATCAAAAGAAATTCACATAGCAATCGTAACAGTCTTTATGGGATGAATCAAATGACAACATAGATTATATGCCTGGGACAGCCACACACACTGCACAGGTAACATTGTTGTAATCACGAATAATTGAATGTGACAAACTTCAATAAGAATTGTAACATATACTAAATTTGCAATACGTAAGCTGTCATACAAGTTTACATATACTGGACGAGGACCCGTGTCTATGACCGACTTGTTCAGCTACGTTTGACGCTTGTTGCTTTAACAGCGAAAAAACAAACGGGAAAATGAATAATTAAATATATGTAAAAGTATAGGCACTTTTCGATTGCCATATAGATTGCTACAGGCGATCTCGGAATTAAGGCAATGGCAATATTAATTTTAATATGTAACAATTTAGTATTTTGTCGTCTGTTGTAGTTGCATTATGCAAATATCTCTTGAGAATATCAATTAAAAGTATTTTATATGCAAAAGACACGAACCAGAATTAATCCACAGGCCATTGTGTTTCACTGCTTAAGTTATACCACTTCTTCATTCATGAATTTTGAAATAAATCACATTTCATATAACATTTTCCTCATCCTGCCTTCCCTATTCTAAGTAAATTTGGAACCCTGATAAAGTGAATATTATTGAATACGGTTTATAAGCGTTTCCTTTTGTGGAAAACAATTAAATATTTGACAGGCAAATATGTCATAATATGTGTAATATTCTTCAATTCTGTGAGACAAATAAAATGCCAGAAAAGAGACCTTGTACTTTTAAACATATACATGTAAAATAAACAACATGAATGTTGCATTTCCCAGAATTCAAGTCAAATTGCTTTTGTGAAACTTGCAAGAAAAACCTGATCGGTTGTTATGTTTTTATGATATGTTTCGTGACGTATTGTGTGGTGACAACAATTAAACTAACTCTAGGCCAAAGCAGACTGTGATACCCAAAAATCATTTACTCTGGTCTTTGTCAAAATTTCCTAGTTCACAATTTCGATCTTAATGTTTAGAATTAGCATGTGTCCATAATAACATCATAAAGGTCAAATCAATTAGTAAAATAATTAGCATGTTCATTAATGAAATGTTACTTAAAGTAACGGTTATATTTATTTAAAATTAAAAAAAGACGTTGTTTTTTTTTTCTTTTTAGAATGATATGGGATTTTAAATAATACATATTTAGATATTGTCAAAATATTCACGTAATGCAAAATTTAAGCATCGTCTTATAAACATATATTACATTACCAAGAAATACTTAAATACGCATGAATCATATACACTGAAATGTTTATTATACTTTTGCAAAAGGCAATTATTTAAATACAATATATATGTCATTGTTGTAATTTTGCTGTTGTGTTCATTTTAATGATTAGCGAAAACGTTTCCAGAAAAAAATATGTAAAGTTTACTGAAAGAAGTAAGAAACCAGCCATCAAAGACAAAGAATCGCAATTATTCTCATTGTCCTAAAAGCAATATGCTACGTGTTCAACCTTAACTTTATATTCGTTTTTCAGCAAGCATGTTGGAATGCAGAGAATGAAGTATTTATACTGTCAAAGTGTGAAAGCAGTATTTGCTTCCTAATGCCTTCTAGAAAAGACAAACACAAAGGAAAATCAATTATGTATTGACGCTTTAAGAGCAAATTATTTGCTTTCGTTTAAGGGGTTTGTCCCATGAGAAACAGTAACCTCTGCACGCAGCATTGCGAATTTATTGCATTCTTTTGAATTGATTGTTTGCATTAATAATTATAAATTAATAATTGACATTATATATGGATTGAATAAATACGAACACCTTTCGAATATAAACTCACATAAATTGCGATGAGAAATCTTTAACAAGGCAATAACATTAGTATTTCATTTTGTGTGATATGCGCTTCTTCAGATTAGTTTTGTTCACTCGGAGAAACGTTACAAATGACGTACATAATGTACATGTTACATTTGGCAACATGGTATGCATCTCAAGCACCAATTATTATGTCAAGAGAGAGAGCATATATTTGTCCTTGACACATTGGGTGTAAAGCATGTTGTGCATCCGTTGTTTTAAGAAACTAAACTGTTATATTTAATAACATAAAGGAATTCTGTCTTTCGTCGTACCTCCTAAAGGTTAGGCAATTTAGCCAGTCTCCATGTAGCGAATTCCATGTTGTGGATTCAAATCAAAATAAAATATTTTATTGTTAAACAATTCCTTAAAAGCAATATTTTAATAACAAACACAATTTGTTTCTCATTAACAATGGATTTAACGTGCAGCTCACTCGAACGTCGTTTTCATACGCTCCATATTTAGATGGTTCACAGTTCGGACATTTGATTAAACGATCATATTATAGAGGTTTTCCTTGTAGAAAAATGTTATTTTCTTTCATTTTTTTTTAGAATCATGCTTTGAATAGCAATCACATAAACACAACAATGACGACCTGTGCGCATCCACACAAAGGTTTTACGTATTTTCAATATTAGCCATAGTGCTGTGATCTGTACTTGCTCTTTTGAACATTTTGGCACAGATCTAAAATATCGGAAAGTGCTTACATTTACCTCAGTGGCACAAGTTGAATATAAGATATCGTCTACTTTGATGACTTCAAGCGATGAGTATTTGATGTCTTTTAAATTATAAAGTTTAGTATTAGACTTATCCATTGTAATATCGAAAGGGGTGAGATACATCTACACTGGGTGAATCTTTATAAACGTCAGTTCTTTCATTGTATAAACATTTCAGTTTAGTATCGAATAAATGGAATGAAAACAGATATATACATGTTCACCCTGGACTCCTATGTTGGTGAATTGCCTACAATTGTATTATTTTTAGGGTTATATTTGCGTACAGTAATTTATTTTAAATAATCGGCGCCGTATGACCTATCAAGTGTCGATGTGCCGTAAAACCAAAATACAAATAATTTTAAATGACAATTTTTATTTTTTACCTTACCAACAAAATTGTAAATACATTAAAGATTGCTAATAAATCCATAATCGAAAGTATTAACAATGTAGTTGAACATGGTTCATCTTATTTTGAACAAGATTTTCTTAAAGATCATTCGCTCGACTGTTTTTGTTGCTTAGACTCAAATCGTATTGCATTATAATGAATCAGCCTCGATTGTGATATCTTTCTTTACTGTAGCGCCATAACATGTCTTTAACAAAATTAACTAAAAAGTTGTTCTTGTACACTAGCTGCTAAAAGTTGTCTTTTAGATTATATTGCTTATTTAGGGAAGTTATGGAAACAACTTCTTAAACACCCAACATAAATCTTAATTCAGGCTATGTTATTTATATATTATGTATGTGTGTAAGAAATATTTTGCCTGTCTGGGCATACTTTTGTGAAAAAAATGAACCAAATATTAACCTCAACCTCAAAAGTGACCCCTCGTTTGTGTTTAATAAGTGATTCCAGATGGATGGATGGATGGATGGATGAATGGATGGATGGATGGGTGGATTGATGGATGGGTTGACAGACAGACAGACAGACAGACAGACAGACAGACAGGCAGACATACAGACAGAAAGGCAGGCAGGCAGGCAGACAGACAGACAGATGGATGGATGGATGGAAGGATGGATGGATGGATGGACAGACAGACAGACAGACAGACAGACAGACAGACAGACAGACAGACAGACAGACAGACAGACAGGCAGACAGAAAGATAGATAGATAGACAGATAGATAGATATACAGATAGATAGATAGACAGATAGATAGATAGATAGATAGATAGATAGATAGATAGATAGATAGATAGATAGATAGATAGATAGATAGATAGATAGATAGATAGATAGATAGATAGATAGATAGATAGATAGATAGATGGATGGATGGATGGATGGATGGATGGATGGATGGATGGATGGATGGATGGATGGATGGATGGATGGATGGATGGGAAGATGGATTGATGGATGGATGGACAGACAGACAGACAGACAGACAGACAGAAAGGCAGATGGATGGATGGAAGGATGGATGGATGGACAGACAGACAGACAGACAGACAGACGGACAGACAGACAGACAGACAGACAGACAGACAGACAGACAGACAGACAGACAGACAGACAGACAGAAAGATGGATGGATGGACGGACGGACGGACGGACGGACGGACGGACGGATGGATGGATGGATGGATGGATGGATGGATGGATGGATGGATGGATGGATGGATGGATGGATGGACAGACAGACAGACAGACAGACAGACAGACAGACAGACAGACAGATAGATAGATAGATAGATAGATAGATAGATAGATAGATAGATAGATAGATAGATAGATAGATAGATAGATAGATAGATAGATAGATAGATAGTAGGTAAGTTGGTAGATAGACAGATAGACAGACAGATAGATAGTAGGTAGGTAGACTTTCACTACTTTACGAAAATGCGTATATTAAACAAGTAGCTGTCTCCAAGACAGCTTGAGTTTGCTTCTGATAAATTTCTATCATACTACCGTCATATTTTTCAGAAAACATACTTATATTACAAACACAACGAAACGAATGCTAAAATGACATAATTAATGCTTTAAAAACTTGTACATGCTGAAAAGCATGTATTCTAAATATTACTAAATCTGTAACTAGTAAACCTCCTGGTTGACTGGTTAAGATTTTTTGTCCAAATTATTAAATCATTTTAAGCGTATACACTACAGTGTATCAGTTGACAGCCCACGTTCGCGTAATGTATTGCAATGTTTTTATAAACATGCATTATTTGTGGTATACGTAATGTTTAATTTAATTGTATCCATGGCTAAAATGTGAATTTCACCTGTATGTTTTACTAAGTTTTCATATTACATACACGTACCAAAACAAACTTAGTCCAGATCTTTCTACAGTCGATAGTTTATCAGTAAGAAACCAAAACTACTCTTTACTTTGATTGTCAGCATAATACTATTTCACTTGACAATTGTTCAATTCACCTTATTTAGCTAAAGAAAACGATTGACAGATTTTCGTTGGCACGGCATAATTATCTGTTATTTAAATCTCAACAAAATGTATTAAATAATGTATATTTTACGTCAAGAGAAGGACTATTTCAACTTCTCCTATAAATACGTATCGTTTAAACAATATGAAAAATAGGAATCAACTTCATTATAATTTTAACCAATTAAAATCAGTGTGGATGACCATAAAATGGGACTTGTTTCTCTTTAAACTACACATTTAAAATTCAATGAACTATATAATGACATGAAGAAATACTATATTAAAAGGTCACTTTACGTATAGAAACCTCAGTTGCAGGCTCAGTTTTCTCATTAGGCTGTAGATACAGACATGCATGTAGTTGTTTATAATTTGCAGCCTGTATGTCTTACCTAAAGACCATCCTACTTGGAAATGTTGACTTCCGGTTAACACGAATGGATTCCAAAGCGATATCCATTTATATACATGTCATACTTCTATCAAATTACTCTAAGAACTAAAACACAGCTAATTCTATTAACAGTAGATGATGCATGTTATCGTGCATTTTATTTGTTACTTATTTTCTAGTTCAACTGCATGTTTCTTGAAACAATATAAAAAAGTTAACCGCTTCTCATTAAGTGCTCCTGTGTTATATTGAAAATCAACGTCAAGTTTATTTGCGGATTGGTCCGGACTCATGCTTATAAACTAATGTTATTGATTACTAAAGTACCCGCTCTGCTGACGAGTGAAAAAAAAATATATGAAGACGACCGCATTTCAACTGAATCTTAAAGGATTCGCCAACACTGAGCACTGAGAAAATATTTAGATGAACACTACTTTTACAACATCCATCCTCTGTCTATTCTCACTATATAAGATAAGATCTAGGATATATATCTTATTTCGTGCACTTCTATCATAGCAAAGACAAACAGTAAAAGTCACCACGTTGCAATGGTATTTTGAAGTCTGAGATTACAAACTCACATAGAAGAGTTCCACAAACGTGCAAATTAGGAATAATTACAGAAGCAGTTCCTCATTTGAATGCGTTTCAAAGACAATCTCAACACAGAGACGCCCTTTCTTCAAGCATTCTGCATGCAATATTAAATGAAACAAGATTTATGAAAGCAATATGTAATTGACGTAAAGAGTCAATTAAATGAGGTCCAATATGATTGTGGCAGGAAAAATATTAATAGCCTTAGGAATTGAGCGTGTGGACTTAGAAACGCAACGCCTAAGACGCTGCGAAACTGAACCTAGAATAATGGCGCAGGATGTTCTTAGAAGCATACTGAAGTCATTGTTTTTCATGTCTGGTATTTGTACAATTGGAATGCATTCCGCCATGCTAAACACATAACAATAATTAGTATCTTCTAACTAAAGAAATGTTCGCTCATTTACCTTTGGTATATTTGGAGATCGGTAAGATGTTTTACTGACTGTTTCTGGCGTAATTAGGGATTTTAATGCAGGGCAAGTCCTGATTTATATCAAACTGACACGCATTGGCAGAAAACAATCACAACTATCTTGATAGATATTATGATTCAGGTATAAAAAAAAAACTATATGCTTGCATTGATTAGTTGCTACATGTGTCTGTTTTACATTACTTGTGAAAAAATACGGTTCCAGCTAACGTTTTTGCGAGTTAAATGTAACATCCTTTATACAATTTAAAACATGTGTTACGCCCTTATAACCAGAGACAGTTTATTATATTTAAACTGGGTAAAAATGTGTTTCATTTTTCTATCTTTAACCTCTAAAGGCAGCTACAACAGGGCTCTTGTACGTTACACTCACACGGTATCGCCACTTTACGCAATTAGCGACGCTAAGTCGGAAAGGAATGAGGGACTTACATGTACATGACTAAAGATGATGACCTCAATAGATTTATCTTTAACATGTATGTAGGACATTTCATCACTTAGGCGTGTATATTCCTGCAATGATTTCTGCATACAATTTAGTTACAAACAAATACATAATCTGAACTAGACAAAGAAAAACATTGTAAATGTAAAAGCGGCAAAAAACAGAGACGCTAAAAAGATAAACCAGCAGATACCGCCTCGGCAAAAGGACCGACTGGGGTGAAAAACGAGATTTGTGGAGCGCTCCATCCTCGCAATTCCTCGATGTTTTCTATGAAAAAACGGAGACCTAAGTTAACCCCCAGTCGATCATTTTGCAGACTTACCATCCCAAAGGGGTAAATGATGGCATTTATGACGCTGTCTTTTAGTTCAAAGGCCGGAGTGAAACGCTAAGTCACGTAAGTTGACCTTCATCCCCACGATTCCCAAGCCCGGAAGAGGAATGAGAGTTCACACATGACAGCTATCGGAAGTGTCATCTAAGTTTTTGACATCTTGTACCATGTTCACTTTATATAAATACATTTTAAAGAGGGTAAAATGTTAAGTGCAGAAGCACTTTAAAAAGAGTTCGCGAGCTCAGCGTTTCGTTTAGAACCACAACAGTCGATAATATTTCGTGAAGCTCGATTTGACGTAACACATACTTCCGCATACGGAATGTCGCCACGCCCACCTCAGCAGTGTGCACCTCAGTGTTACTATCCATGATAAACCATCGTCAAAAAAGTGTCACCCAGGTTAAAACGTATGCAAGTAAGTGGAGTTTTCATGTTTGATGTTTTGTTCATTTAGCCATAATTGTGAAATTTGGTAAATCCGACGTTCTTTTGAAAATAAATCTGGTTGTTTCATTCGTATTAATGCTACTGCCTTCAATTAAGAGACTGTTTATTATAGTGGTGCATTTTATACATTTGTGTTTAATGTTTCACTAATAATATGCCAATCTAAAAGAATTAATGTAATATAGTGTCAGGTGTCAAATGTGTAACAGATATGATACGCGGAACTTTTTAAATTCACTTGACGTGAAAGTCAAAATATTGTCTTATTTCTTAAAATATTTTCATGGCAGTTTTTGTCTTTCGGTTATTCAAGTGCTGTCCTGTAGTCAGCTGGTTCACTTAAAAGCCCATTAACTTTCTCGTATTATTAAATACGTAATCTCGTAAAAACTGTAACAATTGCATCGAGTCTTTTTAATTAGTATTCCACGTAATGTTAGTTGTACCAGCTGGTTAGTTTTATCATCTTAAGCGGAGTTATTGTTCGGAGAGATAAAACTGTCACCCTGTGTGTACTGATTTACCAGGTAGCATTGTCCAGTGTTTTGATGTATGTGTAAATATGTGTCACTTGTCAGACGTTTTGAAAGAATTAATGTGTTTGATAACGCTTCTTAATACATTTTAAAATACTCATGCTTACGTGTTTATTTAGTTTTCTTGTGTATAGTGTGTGTTGTTGTTTGTTTAAATACATCGCAGCGACCAATTATGATCATTTTAACAATGTCCAACTATTTGGTGGAGGAAGACATCAGACAAATGTCTAGGTAGAACCACCGGCCCACCGCAGGTCAGCTGGAAGACCTTCCTTCGTTACGTCCTTCGCCCCGACCCGGACTCGAACCCACGCGGTGAGAGGCTACATGTAAGTAATCAGTGGAGTTACAAATACGCGACTCTAAGACAACGCTACTGGCGTCCCCGTTTTATGCGTATAATTTACGCAATAAATGATTTTTCATATGAGGTTCAGTCTCAAGATTCTACTTTCTCATATGGCAACATTCAAATACACCACTGCTTATGATAATTGTGTACATTTTCGTGTGTCTGGTACGACTTCGTGGGTTATGTTGTTGTAATAATTATGCGACCATGTCGTACTATCGTGTCCATGGTCACAACAATGTTGCCTTTTAATATTTTAATGATGGATAATATACAATTATATGTCACCTCTGTTGCCATTCAATTCATCCTGTCTATGTGTTTTATAAATGTATATATCCCATGTAATGTTCATGCATATTTACACGCCAACTCTGGTCTTTGTATTCTACTTTACCCATGGCCATTGATTTAGATGCCACTTGTGCCTGTATTTCAACAGATGTCGCTTACTTAATATTATATTAATATGTGACCTCTACTATTTATAAAACCTACAAAATTACCTATCTATATTATATTTGCAAGGTGTGTTTCTTTCACTTGTAACCTAACCTAACAGGCATTATATCATCCTCTACTGTTATAAAATAATTTTCCAACATATAAAACAATTTTGACCTTTTCTGTTACACTGAAAGATACTAATACTACACGTGAGTATTAGGGCGAAATTTTCATTGTATAAACAGCAAATATACAGCAAATATACAGCAAATATACAGCAAATATACAGCAAATATACAGCAAATCTACTAGATGTCCAACCAGAGGTATGCAACGATTTGCATCTTGTATTTTTAATCTATAAGGATCCACAAACAGTTACATTTCTTCACAATAACACAGTACATGAAACTGGTAAATTTTGACATAAACTAATTAACCGTTTACTCAAATGTACAATAACTACAAAAACATGCTACGTTTAAAAAGGAAAATAAGATAAAATGATTGGATCTCATTCCCACCACAACAGTTTAGATTCTATGGACACCGAATAGCTCCTGGTTTAGGTTTGCTAAAACTTCACTTTTGTCAGACTGAAGCTTATAATGATCCAAATTTAAAAATTCAATAAAATACTTGTAATATATTTGATTGTCATTACTTTTTATGCAAACAGAAATCTATCGGAGATTCTATTTAATTTAAGTTAGTGAAATAAAACAATATAAAATATATTGTACAACAGTGCAATCCTATTTACATAAATAACAACGAAGTTTTGAAATGAAAATTTATAAAAATGTTGCAATAAATTGATCATATTTACTTTTGTAGGAGAATTGGGGATTAAATGCATATTGGACCAAGAATTATATTTTATATGTCTTTCTCTTTATAGTCATAAAGCACATCCAACGAAGATAGACTTTTTTATTTAGGTATAGAATAAGGTGGCCGCTCTGAATGTTGTCAGTTCACAACATTAAATATTTAATTGATAAGACAGACATTGCAGCAACAATACAACGATTGTATCTTTTGTTAAAGATGTTTAAAGAGTTCAATTATTTCGGTAAGCCTATAAACGCTTGAAAACTGGCGATAAATGAAATATGACAACACAACAATTATAGCTTTACAGAATTGAAAGTGATTGCCAATAAATAGTTTTTGAACCCTTTGTCTATTAATCTCTAAACGGAAGCTGATATTCAACGCCAAATTGGACTCTTTTCAGAAAATGGAATTTTGATACCATGTAATTGTATATTAAACGAAAGACTGTAATGAATTAAATTTCTTTTGAATGGCTTTCAAAAAACGCACAAAAAGAATACACTTATATGTGAAAATACGAGCATTTCCCTATATTTCTAAGTGATTATGTGATTTGTCAAAAGGTATTCTTTATTTAGCACATTTTATAAAAAAACTGCGTACACGTGTGAAGGTATTGGAAAGGCTTGGGGTATTTAAAGGATACAACCGGGGTGTTTAAGGGGTTTTAGTGGTAAGCCTAATGTGTCAGCTTTACGGCAACACAATCAACAACACAATGTAAAGCATCTTATTACTTTTGTTGGATGTGGTAACAGCAATAACTAAAATTCAGATGTATTATGAGCCAAAAAAATGGACTCAACAACATCATGCTTTAAATGCTGTTTAACACACCATTATAATAACTACAATTGTTGCGTTGCTTACATGGTTAGAATCATTGATTATGTAATTAGATACATTGCAACATACATCTGTCCAAACAATCTACAGTGAAACTTCTTTTTAAAATAGATTGTATAGTGTTCTCTTTTATTTCAAGAACGTTATTATTTATTTGAGAACAAAGATGGAGATTATTTTCTGTTCTAGAAAATTCTTTGTATGTATTATTTAATGCGGTCTGGTTATGTCTTCTTAGTCACACTTAGATGTGCTAAAATAACTTTAAAACTAAAGGAAAATCGGTCGAATATTTAAGTAGGAGAAGCTGTGTTACAAACACGTTTGTAATATCTGAATACTTTTTTATTCTCGGTAATGAGGTTCTGAGGTAAACGAACTACAATTTTATTCTCGTTATTTCAGATAGTTGCTAGTTATTGAAAAGGCCATTATTATTTGTCAAAATACCTTATATTTTGATGTGTTACTCAAAAGAAATATAATGTGTTTTCCTCATAAACGATTTCATCAGATATTACCACAGACATCTATTTTAAATTCTCGTGAGGATTATTTAATAATTGTAACGCCTGTCTAACGTTTGTATCCCCAAACTTGATGGTAAGTGATTATGACATTAAACTAATAATATTATTGACAACATCACTTTTGGGAATGGTGTAAAACTAACTAACGTAGCGTACTTCTTGAGGACACCTTTCGAACGCGAATATCTGTAATATTCAAACCTCGATGATGTGGTTGAAGTGATAAAAAATCAGGTGTTTTGTCATAGTAACTATGTAAGATCAAAAGTAAATTATACACGATTAGATTTTTCATATTTATATGTTGTAGGAACCGTTTGTCATCTTTCTTAAACGTTTAATCGTAACACAAGCAGATATCGGGGAAAGCGATTTGCATTTATTAGAAATCGATATATGTGAGAATACAATTATTGACAGTGTTACCTTGCCATTGTTAACCAGGTTTAAAATAATCCAGCTTTAAAAACTAGCCTGGCTTAAATACAACTTGTAATGGTATTTTAGTATTGGTTTTATAATGGAATCATTAAATGAAACAATATGTCGCGGAGAGCTTAATATTATCGCAGTGGATTAAACTACTTTATCAATCAATTGACGTACTCAGATCACCTTAACAAGCAAGAAATAGACGTGATTCAACATAATGTCTGATTATTGTAAAAACAGACGGCAATGTAAAAACATTCCCATTAATCGTATTAACGTTTCGCGATACCAGGAACAAATGTTATGTCATACAAGACCAGCTATACGAACAATTAAAACACTAGCACTTTAATTTGTTTCTACCGACAACTCCACGATAGGTGAAAAAGAAACACTAGGTATTACATTTTATAGAAGTTAAAAATAATTTTAGTCTAGTTAACGAAGTGGATGAGTATAACTTTTCAATTCCAAATTACATTTATATTTCTTTTCCATTTATTATCTATTAAAAGAAATGTTGTTGTTTTTTTCATTTTGTATATAGACAAGTTTGCCTTTTAATTTTAAACATGTTATCTTCTATAATTCACACAGGATTGACTAGTCGTCCCAATAGTTTTTGATCAGAACAAAATAACAAAACCTTTAAGACGGATAACTATTCTATCTTAAGAAAAGTTAAGCGCGTAAAAACAACTTGAATACTAACCGACATGCGACAACTTTTGCAATATCCACGTGTTTAGATAGAATAGTGATGTCATAAGTTCAACTGTACATGTATATAGAGCATGGTCAAATTATTACACAGTATATGAAGGGGATTAAAGCATACTGAAATATATGGAAAGGGCAACATACAATAGTCTAATTCAGCTCGAAATTAAAACTCTTAAATCTTAACACACATAAGTTATAAAATTGTTTGATAAAAAGTGCAATTAAAATAGTTACATTCATACAATTTACAACGAATAACAAGATTTTTTTTTTTAAATTGAGAGTCATGTTTAAAATTATTTCAAAAATAAAATACTCATAATTCTTTTTTATGGTTAATATGAATAGTTCATGGATTTTCTTGTAAAATAAAAAAAAAACAACAAAAAAGACAATATTCGAATAAAACTAAGAAGAGAACAGTATGATTATTTTTTACTTCCTTGATTCCTTGATATTTTACATAGTGCAGTCTTATCCTCGCATGTTTTATCGCAGAACATTTTTAAAAAAACTCGCTTATTCTTAACAATTAACAATCGTTTGCATTCCAAATTACTTTGATTTAGTTTGTGTTTTCCTTTATTAGTTACGTAAACATATAATAACGAGCATGTGCTATGATAGGATATTAAAAAGAAAAGATATTGCCTTTGAACAGCATCTCATGAATGAATATTAATCAGAAAGTGCTGTCACATCCAACTGAGAATTTAATTTTCCATTTACTATTTTCTCTGTCACAGGAATGAAATAACAGTCAAGTTTATAAATAGAGTTGCTTTCTTCGGAAGAAATTGAATGGATATATCTAATATCACAGACACGTGCAAAATAACATTTTATTAAAACTGTGGAGTAGCAAGCAAGAGAGAAAATAATCTCATCTTTGATTAAACACCTCTATTATTGTTTTCAATTCATTTCAAAATGGTGTTTGGATAAGAAGGCAAACCAATAGTATAGTTACATTACGTGACGTATTTACATTGTTGAATGTGCATTGAATTAATTAGCAGTTTAAAAATAATTAAAAAGTAGTTTCGCCAAGCAGGTGTGAAAAAAGTAAAAAACGTACCTTATATTCAGAGCAAAAGACATACTACCACCATTTAACTATATACCTTTTTATAATTATTTATATGTGTGCATATGTTTTCTGAGAAAGCGACTTTGTGATTAAATGGGTGAAATGTCCTTGAGTCTGTCATTGCGTCAAATGGTAACTTTAAGAATACCGGACCTGGTACCGCAATCAGTAGAGCGTCGGTTCTATGTACGGGAGGCCCTGGGTTCGATCCCAGGCCGCGACATACCAAAAAGTCGTTAAAAATGGTAGTGGTATAGTTCCTTTGCTAACGCTCATGAAAATATAAGGTTAGTTCTCCGACTGGTTGGCCCGGTGTCAGGATAATATGACTGGGTGTGGTATCATGCCAGGTGTTCACAGCATGCTATACGCAGTGTATATCTGCTACAATTGGACACCGTCTCCAGATAACTGAAATACTGTTGTTGGGACAATAAACCCAACAAACAATATCTTTAAGAATGAAAGTATTGTGTTTGTGTAATGGTTATTTTCAGAAGTATTGTTGTCAAAAATGGCTAGAAATAAATTAAACACAGACTTACCGCACACCACACTAAAATTGATAACGAGAAAATGCTAATAATGGGAAAAATAATTCGATTAATTTCAAACTGGCATTTTATGTAATACATTGAAAAATGAATCAATATAAGATAAGATCTTAATCAATAAAATATGATTTCGTGCAAGGGTGCACGTATTGACAATTTAATGATGACAAGGTCCAAGAAATGATCCATAGTGTTGAATATACATAGGCTTGTTTGCCTTTAACAATGCTTGTGACTTTCCCGATTGACATGGAACTGAATTTGACAATGAGGCTTTCGTAAAAAATCTCCCCGTGCATGTAATCTATGTTTGTCATTTAAAACACCTTATGGGGATTGGTGAGTGGTGTATATGCTTTGGTGGACATTTGACTTTGACTGGTTCCTCAATTCCATCTTCACACGAGCATGATGCTACAACCATTCACGCTTCTCTGGTGGTTTTCTTGTCTTCAGTCAAAACATAAATTTCACTTACAATCAACAATTCTGTGTAGTTCTTTTAACAGAAATAAATCGGATCTCTCTTCTAAATTCTAAGTGGACATTATTTTTCAATAAGGTCAGTACTTTCGTCATAACATATCAATGAAAATATCAGCACTTGGATATTTACCTAATAGAATCAGATATATCTGTTTTCTTTTCCTTGCTTGCATTTAAGAAACCCATCAGGAAGTGCAGTGTTAGGTCTCTTCATCGGTCGGGTCTTATAGTTTTATACAGGCGACTTTAATATTTGGTAGAAGTATATTTTGATGAGACTTGGTTAACATGTACAACACTGTATTTAGTTTCATGTTATCTTGATAATCACAAAGGTTTAATCTGTTTGTATGTTTTGAAGATAAGTTAAAGGTAAAATAAGATAAATTCCTGCATCTGTCAAACAAATACAATAGTAACGATGTTATAGTCCGTCCGTTGGTCTAGTCTGCTACGTGAACGGGGTGGATTGTTATGATGTTTCAAAGACAATTGTTCAAACTAGCAAAAGAAAAATCTCGGTGTAAAATTACCTTTGTTTATACAGATTTCTAATGTACGTGACACAAACCCGTTGAATGAAGGTGTATTTTTACAATGATAACGCCGTGGAAGTGATTACATGCTAATATACCAGGGCATGTCTACAATTATTGATTCCTAAATACGATACTAAAAAACACCGTTTACCACTTCATTCGTCTAGTAGCACGCTGACGTGACGACGTCGTAATATTCTCGGAGCTTATTAGATGTATAATAATATTGATTTCATGTTTTTTCTTTCCCGTGTCTTCCAGACATTATACACATTGAGTATTAGTGTGTGTTGTTTAAAACATACGCTAATTGCAATTCCACAACTGAACTAGTAGATGTTTGATAACTGAGCTGATTGGCAGTTGTGTAACTTACGTAACGTAATGAAAATCGCCAAGAAACGTCATTGCTGTGGCTATGGAAATCATATCAAGACTATCTGTATACTGTAAAATACACATCGACAGCACTTAATAACGGTATGTAATTATACACTTTTCCTGATGGCTTGTTACTTACATGATGCAACGAATGTGCAGACACTAAAATTTTAAAAAGAAATAATTATGTTTTATAATGTAAGTTAAGTAAGGACCTCACTTAAATGCGCTGGCAGATGATCCAATGATTCTCATCTATTCCCCCAAATTACAGCCTTTGCATGACAAATTCAATCTTTCTAAATCCTTAATGTGCATAGTAACGCATTTACAAACAACTTCGACGTATTTTCTATTGCTGTATCCTCCAGCAAACTGTAAACCTATCTGTCTGTTTAAACACAGCTCTATCTTCGTAATTTATGGTATATGACTATCATGCATTCACCCGTAATACTATTTATATCAAACTATCTGCATGTGAAACGCAGTTCTATTGGAATCACGTAAACACTTTCGCGACTTCAAAATTTTAAAATTATGTTATATCTTCTTAATGAATGAAGGTTGTATGTGTGCGAATGTTCTGGACCCCTCCTGTCTATAGCAGCAAAACTATTTTAATGCATGACGTATTTTTCTCAAGGTTCCTGAAAATGTAGTCACATGACACTACAACGTTGACACAGTCTTCTAGCTTAATGTATACTCTAAAGGTTTTTTGTTTCTGTATATTACTTTTTATATTGTTTTGCCCAAAACGCGTGTGCATTAAGCCACTATTTTGTGTAGAAACATGAGAAATGTGCATACGTTCTGTAAACCTACGCATCCCATAAAATTACAGTAAAGTTTCGTCTGGCCGAAATTATACTCTCGGGACTTCTGTGATATAGTCTCAAGCAAGCCGTCACAATCCTAGTGTAATGCCGACAAATAGCTATTATCTATACAGACAAGGAAATCACAAGGTTGTATGTAAGCATATGTTTATAAATGGTGTTAGGTGGAATTAAATCTCATAAACACGCAAAAATTAACGACGTTCCCGTTGAACAATATTTCTTGAAAATTATCGGTGATTGCAACAAAGTGAGGCTGCGAACACCATTTTTTCCTAAATGGACCGATACTTATAGCCCTAAAAGCCGATTAAGCAACAACAAGCGAAAGATATTATAGCAGCGTATGAATGTATTTCACTTACATCCCACACGTTTATTATTTTAACCATGTATTGTTTATATAAGTCATATCTACTTTTCTCATTCTTTTCCACATCTTCGTTTACTTATCGCATCATTTTAATAAACCATACTTGCCTCGTAGATAAAACACTATTCAAACTTATAAAAGGCATTTTTGCTACAAACATATGCAATTGAATAAGAAAATATGAGCATTGAAACATGTACCAATATGTGAAAAGGCACAGGAGAAATGTATTCACATGTATGACCAATGTAAAGGGAAGAACAATATGTGATGAGTCATTTTACAAATATAGCATTATATTACCACCTTTAAACGGTCAGTCGGCAAAAGGGGCCGACTTGGGATGCTTATACCGGTATTACAGAGCTCTAACCTTGCACTTCCTGGAGGGTTTCTCAAACAAAAGCAATGAACAGAAACCCGATCTATTTGATTAAAAAAGTCAAACCGCTGACGTTTCCTTTTATAACTTATGACAACGACAACCGTAGTAACGTCCTTGGAAAATAATGTCCACATAGTATTTAAAAGAAAGAAGTATTGTTTCTATTACAAGAACTTCACTTAATTAATGATTGTTAGTGAAAATGTTATTAAAATGACCAGAGAAGTGTAAATGGAATTATCTTTCTGATCATGGGATTATAATCGAGAAACCAAAGCCCAATGTCCATCAAATGAATACACGAAACAATCCCTGTATGATGAATTAAATGATAGTATAGATTACATGCACGGGCAAACTTGTTAAGATTTTGCATTTTATTTTGTGCATTTTTGTAATGTAATTTTCTTTAAGTACAATTAATTTATATTGTTTTTAATAATGACTTTTATTTGATATTGATTTTTTTTCTTTTCAGACAATTACATTAAAACCCGTTCATCTTTAAAATTAGATGTAAGAGTAGCAATATTGACAAAAAGGGAAAATTTTAGCCTTTCACACCGCTGTGTATGCAACATATAAAAAGCGATAATTACAACCATGCATTACAGTTAGCCGTTTCCACGATGAATACCTTTGATTTATTAGGTTATGTGCGTCTTCTCATAGTGATGAAACCAATGTGCAACCTCTTGCGTTGCAGCAGTAAAATCGTTAAATTTGGCCGTTAGGCGTATTGTATTTCAAGATTAGACTTCATCTCTTCACCACCGTTCATAAAGTTTTATTTGAATGATCACACTAAGCATAATCGGTTATCTGTGTCTTGTTCATAATTTAATTTCGTATGAAGTTCTTTTAAATTAAGCCTTGCAGGAAATGTGCTGCAATGACGTTAAAGTGAGATTTTTACCCAGATTTTACCCTTATAATAGCAGGTTTTTATTATTCTGGTTAAACATCAACCAATTGGGTTTAGTCACTGCGTGATTCACTGTGTATTTTACAAGCAATATTTTATTAATTTAAACTTTAATTTCTCGGCAGTACAAAAGATTTTTCGATGTTGTACACGTCTTCACCTCGTGATTTAATACATACTATATTATTATCAAAGAAATAGACGTTGTTATGTTGCTTGTAATATCTATTTCACATATGCAGTCTTAGATCAATTTACAAGAGCTTCAATTGTCCAAAATGTCACTGGAAAATTAATGCAAAAATGCACCATTAGGTTCCTTTTTACTAAAATCATTATATAATATAGGAGAACTAAATATGCTACTACAAAAGATTGTACGATGCACGTCGAATCAATTTTTACATGCTCAATTACCTAAGCAGTGGTAGTAAAGACACACTTTTTACAAGCAGAACATTTTTTATTAAATACAATTAATCCAAAATCTGATGTCTTTAACTTCTGAAAACACGTTCCTTGTGAGTTTTTTTTTTAAATTTTGAATTTCTGGCAACTGTCTTCAATACTTTATCCATTTTTAAAGTAGCAAACGTGAAAATGAATTTGCCAATAATTCCCACCGCCGCATATCGAAAAGCCAATTTATCAAATAAAGGAAATACAATCAATTGTCTAATCACATATTGTAAAAACATAACAAAAGCTTAAAGAGTGAAAGCTTCAAATACAAGAATCGCTTTTTCAAAGTATGTTACCCCGCGACCAATATCGCCAACTATAGAAGGGCTAAATTAGAAGCGTGTTATTTTGTTTTAACAATCAATCTTTTAAGAAAGACTTCTAAAGACAGACTAGTGACAATATTTTACCGGCTCTCTGGGACGTGTTACGGCTTACAAATGGTCAAATTATATTTTTAACGATTACCGCGCGTTTGTTAAAGTAAATTTACCCTAGTCACTACGAGGTTTGATGGTTACAGTGTCGAAAGATAATGAGTGTCAGCTTGCTATGCTATGAAAAGGGAACTAAAATAACGAATGGGTCATTAAAACATTATAAACATGATATCTGCTGGTTTTAAAAATAACCATCTAAACGAATCTACAGCTATTGCTCATTATTGCTTTCGAATGCTGATGGAATAAAAAATAATTCATGTTTTAACAGTTACATTAAAATGCATTTCAGATAAATTAAATAATGGTTGTTTTGGCAAACAAAACACATTGTTAATATCTTTCACTTAATAATCACGATATTGTTTTGATAAAAAGCAAACTAATTTATTCGTATCATATTATGCTATGCCTTAATACAAAAAATAAGGTGTGTATCATATTTCATTTTAACATTGTCATTATACTCATATAACCTTTGTGATATGCAGCTAGAATACAAACATATCGAGGAATAATGCTACAAGTTAAATGTTTAATAAATAGATGCCTCGAAGGCATAACCTTGATTCCTGATATGTTTACATTAAACAAGTTTATAGGTAAATAAGAAAATGTTCTTTCTTCCGACTTTCCACAGATATTTAAATCTAAACTACCTCTATACAAAAGCAAACAGTGTAGATGTAAATGTGTCAAAAGTCCAGAGACGAGATATAACACACAAAAAGAAAAACTAGCAGTTACCGCCTTGGAACGGTCAATCGGCAAAAGGACCGACCAGGGTGTTTTAATCTTGTTTGTGGAGCGCTCTATTCTCGCACTTCCTGAAGGTTTTTATCAAACAAACTGTGTAAATAAAAATATCCTGTCAAAGTGAAACAACAAACAGTAAGCACTTGCATCGGGAGTTTATACAGACCAAAAAGCTACTAATACAATAAACTATCAACATATGTACAATATGTAAATGTACAGTAGATAAAAGCCTCGGCATCAATAATGAAAAAAAAAAAAAAACGAGCAAAATTGATTCTTGTTATATTAGTGAAAATACGTAGCGCAAATAAATTATATTTTAGAACAAGAAAATAAATAGTTCCATATACTATTCCATTTAGTTAATTCAAAAGAGATTTCACCTGAGTTTATTAGTGTGTCATATTTAGATGAGAGCAGTTAACAACAAGAAAAATCCATTCCCTTATGCATCACATTATTTCTATGTTTGTATCTTTCTCCATCAAATATGACGAGCTCCTATAATTTGACACACTTAACTGATCTCTATTCTTTTAACAAAACAACTGTACAACATGCCTTCTTTAAAATGATTAAACGGTTACATGTAGGGTATCTCTCAAGAAACTTGTGCTTTAGTAACCAAATAAAGTATCCTCGGCTTGTCAAATATTTTGTATTCTGACAAACATTTTTAGTGCCTCCTCAAAGACACACTTTGTTTATATATATGTATGTATATATGTATGTATATATATATATATATATATATATATATATATATATATATATATATATATATATATATATATATATATATATATATATATATATATATATATATATATATAAATATATATACATCATCTCCGTTTTATTTTTCAATTCTCCAACCATTAAGTATAGAAATATCTTATTGAAAGGCGTTTGAAGATTCTTTTCCTGTTTCCGTCCTATCCACAAAGTCCTACAATTGCTGACAAAAAAGTCATACAACCCGAGGTTCATGATTTATATTGTAGGAAAGGCACTTTTACCGGGTCTATATTGCCTAGTGGCGACATATTTTCTTGCAGAAATATCGCCGTCAATAAGGTTTTCCCAAGAACCAAGAACGAATTATTGTTTTCTATATGCACAGACTGCCTAACTCATACGAGTAGGACAAAACTCCATGTGTTGTCATGGTGACAGTTATATTACTAAATCTCAGTGAAATGTACTTTCGATAAAACAAACGAGCTTCTCAAGAAAATTCTATTAGGCAAGCTTTCATATCTGAGTCAATGTACTAAAATGGATATAAGGCCAGTGCACTTTGTTTTTGTTGTTGATTTTATCTTATTGTAGGAGATTGAATAATAAACATGTTGTATACATTTATTCCCTCTCAGACAACACATTTTTATTTCGTCGTATCAAATATTATTAATCAATAAAGGTTACAGTCAATAAAAAGAACCTAGCATTGTAGTTGGCCATCTTCCAATTTCGGTTTTCTAATATATTATCACTATATTATATATGTATACTCTATTATATTATCTTATTGTGCATAGAGTAATAACTTATTTTTATTTACTTTTATTATATTTGACACAGCAGCATTAGCAATATGTCCACTTTATGTATGTATTGTGAGGATAACTGCTAAAATTACTAATTTTTCTTTTTACATACAACATAAACTTTTGTTTGGTTTTATTTTCCGATTGAAATAAATATGGTTAAAACTAAGGTATTTTAAAGAATAAAATCAAATATCCGAAGGAAACAAGATGAACAATTGATGACATATACATTCGATGATAATGTCAATAACGAACATTTCTTTTACATTTAAATATCATATATTGCTAAATGTACTATTTATAACAGAGAGAAACACTAACTGGACTTATGACATTTAAAATTCTAGTGGTTGACTGAATTATGCACGTTTTACTGTCAAAATATTGTAATTCTTTATATTATCATCTATTGTAATAATGTTCTTCTAAATGCAACCAATGTAAGTATTTAATGCTATAGTACTCTCCCTTAATACCTTTACCAGTAACACAAATACATATCTTTAAATGATTGAAAGTTGGATTTGTTGATCAAAAAGCTGATCTCAATCCTAAAATAGATTCTTTTCTGTCACCAAGTTTATAATAATCAAATATTCGCCTGAGTTCTTCCTCAATAATTACATGCCTTAAAAGAAAATATATAAAGAAACTTGGCAATGTATTTTTTCAAAAGATTACACTTGGCATTCGTCATTAATTATTTGAAAAGGCATGTCGATGCATATTAAGCTACAGATTATGTATTTGTATGCATGCATTAACATCTTTTCAAATATGTGACGTTATGGACATCGAAATACATAATTCCGTTTAATATATATATGGCTTAACATCTAAATTATATTTTTATATTATCTAAGAATCATCAGCGCATGTGATACCTTGCAAAGTTTCTGTTTCTGTACAACATATTACAGGATCTTGCCTCTGATTGGTAGCAAAATAGCAATACATCGAACTGTCAAGAGTAATTGGGGGACTTGTATAAATAAAAGTTATTTAAAAATTTCTTCATAATCCAAAATGTCGGTACCGTAACGGTTCGTATGTAGGAGAATGTATACACTGAACACCAGTTTGAGAGTGGTTGGAACAATACATCTATTTCTAAGTTCATAGACTATGGACAGATCGTTTTTCATTTGTTGTTATCTTGTAGATAAGCTGTCTCATTTGCTTTTAAAATAACATTGAAATGAAAATGAAATTTCAGATCATGAGGTACATAAAAAATTTATTCAGAGTCAACAGAATAAAAAGAAGTGTAACATGAATTGTGAATGTGTAAAGAATCGATAAAACACGTGGGTTCATTAAAAATGATCAATATTCAAGTACACTGGACATATAACGATGTTTTTTTTCTGAGAACCCTTGATGCTTGACTAAAACATGTTAAGTTGTGTTTAACTGATAACACTTAAATATATAGCCCATAAGTTTATTCAAATGTTGCTTAGCACAAAGTTTTTATTTTTTTTCAGCAAGAACGTTTATGTATTTGCCATAACAGTTTTGAATACAAAATTGGTACATGTAATGTGCAAGATTTCAGACTCTGGGATCGGTTGCATAACACTGCTATATTCTACTGCATTCACCTTTCCAATGATTACGTTATGTTGCAACATGGTGAAAAAATTACCATGAAAACCTTATTTTGTGATCCATACACGTGAAGGCAATACTAGGTTTCATATATGTCCCTCTCAGGCCTCTACTGGCAGCTAATTAAGACACGCATAATCTAGGGGTCTAGCGCTTTTGGTAATTACTTTAGTAATTTTTATCTTCTCCGATAAGAAAACAAAAGCAAATGTGGTTTCAGCAAATTACATGTATATTCGATGTAAGTAAGTTGAAAAAATGAAAGAAGAAATGAAAATAATAATAGAATGTTTTAAGAAATAAAATATGACACGTAAAACGGGTGTTAAGTTATTACTTTCTGACAAGCACTATTATTCATTCATATTCGAAAGCAATACTACATTGTTTCTGTTTTTCCAAGGTCGATTTAGAAATACATCATTAAATTTGTCTCCATTGAGTTTGTCTTATTTGTGTGATGGACGTGCTTGTTTATTTCAAGGAAGACATTCGTTATAACTATGAGAAAACTCTCTGCAATTATTGACGGGTTTATCCAGCATTACATCTTTATCTTTTTTGTTTGTGTTGATAAAAGCAATAACTTCTCTATGAAATAACATCGTATTGAATTTATCTGTCGATGTAGAAGCGGGGGCTTTCATTATATTTATCTCTCTCCATTGGCCAGTGCAATTGCAGAAACAGTACATATTTGCAAAACAATTACCCAGAACAATGTAAAGAGAATAGCATAGCAAATCATACCATCTTGTTGTAGGTTGGACGTTTAAACCGATGACTTTTGATCAGAAATTCAACGTTCTAACAGGGGACACTCTCTATTTATTCTAGACTAATATGTTACATTTTATGTAGAATGTGTAATGTTGCATAGTGTTGTTTTGTTGATCTATAGTGTTTCCAAATATAAATCATTTTACAATTCCTCAATTCTGTTAACTGCCCTACGAAATATAAGCTATTTCAACTGTCTGTAGAACACCATGTCTTTCTTATGAAACACTTGATTGTTTGCCAAATCCTTTAACATTGCTGTGACATCGGACCCGTTAAGTGATTAACCTAAAGACATAAGCTGGAAACACGCTATAAATTGGTCTACAGAAGTATTTCTAGTTTATTGTCAGTAACATTGAAACGGTATATGCTTTTAATTTGATCTGCCTGTGCAGCAAATGCTTATTATCGGTGCATTCTATACTTCAGGAAAAGGAAGAGAAATGTTTGAAAATGTGTGCTAATTGGTAATTCTTTTGATTTGCACCCAATAGGGCCAATTAAATTATATATTAATTTTAATAGTAAGTTTGGTAACTAATACATCGACGATTTCAGATTACTATCTCAGTGTAGCAAACTGTTATTTTAATTAAATTTAATACAATATAGTGAAACATTACAATCGTTGAAGATACAATGGTATATAAAAAAGAACACTCTGCCTTTATTTCGAGTTTCAGGGGAAGACTATTATTAAAGGCATTGCCATGACTGCTGTGGCAATATGACGTTCAGTTCATTGATTGGATGAACAAAGACAGGATACTTAAACGTCATGTTGCTAATACACTCGTGTTGGGAAAAACAATGTTTGTTTATAAATCTAATTAACTGCGACACTCGTTATATTTCGCTTAGCTGCCTCTTCTTTTAGGTTTGTTTACCTTCCTAATGTAGTGCTCGTCGGTCTTACATTGTTAAATGTTAGAACATGCAAAGCATGTAAATAATACAAGCATGAAAATAAACATGATGCACAATTACACATTATGGAGATAAATATTCAAAAATATAATGTTTTTAGACCGTTTAGATCCATTTGAAGAAAGTATTTTTTTTTATTCTGAATTCTGAAACATAATTTATTTATCTTTATTTAAACCACTAATACTTATTAATATCCATTGACATAGCATTTCATCGTGTACAAATAATCAGAAATTCTATATATCATTTTTTTACATTTTTTTCTTTGGTATGTTAAACATTTTTACGGCTTTTGGCGACGATTAAATTTCAACATTAGCATTTCTGGTAACATGCATTGAAGTAATATGTTAGGTCTCCATTCGTCTCAATACACTGGTCTGTCCTGCGGGGAAGACTGACGATCTGTATAGTCAATTCCATGTGTCCTGAATCTCTTGCTTCCGTATAGAAATATTTCAGGCTCAATTTTTCTTATCGTTTTCCTACATGACCTGCCACACATTTTCTATATGTGAGACAGCTAGCCAGTTTAGAACGGTCATGTTACTCTGCTGCAACCCTTACTTGGTGTTGGCTTATACGAGGCTGAGGCATTGTCATGATGGAGAACACATCAACTGTGCTCGACTCAACGGCAGAATCTACAAGTCACCTTGAAAACCCACACTACTTAATGTTAACAGGTACGAAAAGAAGCAGTAAACCAAGCTTACCAATGCAACAACATAATCAGTAATTGTAGGGAAGAAATGCTGGGCTATTGTTCACACTTTTCAAATTTTGCCTAACATTTCCTTGTGACTCTGAAGAACTGGAACTTACTCCCATTTGTAAAAATGGGAGTGTTAGATTTCCTAATGGCAATACCTTACATCAAGCTAAATTATCACTATATTCATAAGTCATCAAAGGGACTTTCTTCGAAACGGTTGTTAAATATCCCGAACTAGCCAAATGTCTCTCAACTGTCCAGAAATAAACTTCAGGGACCCTCTCCTAGCTGCCTCATCAGCAATCTGTTGGGCGGACCGGTTCGGATATGGCAGAGCCAAATGTGAAACCCGACGTCTACCATTTTTTATAGTTTAAGTTTCCGTCATGACCTGGTCGCTCTAAACTATTTTTTTTTTGGAAAAAATTTCGTCAGATTTTAGTACACTGTGCATGTTGGTATATTTGTAAATTCTGACAAAACCAATGCCGATAACATACTAGTTTCATACCAAGCTAAGAGGCGTTTACTATTTTCTTTTAACAATATTTCTACTGATAATTTCGTCAGGCAACCGCGTTATCAATTATACATAACATCATCAATATGGGATCAACGACGTTTGACTAATAGCTATACATCACGACAAATGGTTATTTGATAGAGGTTATCGACACTTTCTTATTATGGTAACAAAGGGAATAGGTAAATTCCGGATGATTTTTGTACACAAGACACTATTCATTTCCTTTTCAGGAAAACATGACTAAAACAAGGAATTATCTTGCAAATGAAATATCGATTATTTAAGGATTAATATTTGTTCAATATTCTACTAATGCTACTGCTACTTCTACTACTACTACTACTACTACTACTACTACTACTACTACTACTACTACTACTACTACTGCTACTACTACTACTACTACTACTACTACTACTACTACTACTACTACTACTACTACTACTACCACTACTACGACTACTACTAAAACTACTACAACTACTACTACTATTACTACTACTATAACTATTACTATTACTACTACTACTACTACTACTACTGCTACTTCTGCTACTAGTACTACTACTACTACTACTAGTACTACTACTACTACTACTACTACTACTACTACTACTACTACTACTAATAATAATAATAATATTACAACTATGATTATTGTCATTGTTATTACCTTTATCATAACCATCATAATCAACATTATTATTATTATTATCATTATTATTATTATTATAATTATTATAATTATTATAATTATTATTATTATTATTATCATTATTATTATTTTTATTATTGTCCTTATTATTATTATATTAATATATATATATATACTTATATTAATTTTGAACTGGTTTTGCCTTTGTTGTTTCGGTACACTTTACAAAATCATCGTCAACATGTATATGTCTAAAGAATGAAACTATAAAAATTGTGTAAATTGCATGTATGTGATGCTGACATTTGCTTTTCATTTACTAAGCATTAATAACAAAATTGCTGTAATAAATTAACGCATAAATGATCAGTTTTCTTTATTTTTATAGGTATTAGTCTCGCAAAATTCATTTTCCTTTATTCCAAGAACAATCCTAGATAAAAAGTTATCATGGCTATAGCACCCAATGAAGACCGAAAAGCAAACATGGTTCATTTATATGGGTCAGTCAAATAAATCACTATAACCCGGAGCATTGACAAATAGAAATGCCTAGCCTATGGAATATTTTCCAATAAAAATAAGTTTTCTATATTTCTCCTATTTTATTAATAAGGCTTTTTATATTATATTATTGTACGTTAGCTATTTTGCTTTTATTGCTGGCTGACTGAGAAAGTCGAGCCTCACAAACTCAATTTAAAAGAAAAACATAGTGTCTATGAATCTAGTGATTTAGTTTGAAAACACACTTAAACTTACAATTTATTTTTAAGACAATTCTGACAATAAACGTTAACAAATGTTTGCCCAAAAGTAAAATTTCAGAGGACTTAAGTAGCGGATTTAAATAATTAAGCTCTAGAAAGCACATGTATTACTATTCCTCCATTTTTTATAATTTATTCAAATTATGTACTTTATCACAGATATACGATAAATCAAACTCCAAATATCTGATTCTGCTTCTTGACAGGATTTTTTCAATACGAGTCTTGCTATGATACGCTTTACTTTCGTTGTTAACATATTGCACACTTAAATAGAGGTTTATTGTTCTCGTCATCTTAATACCAGGGCTGAAGTATTGAATTTAAACCATTTATTTTACGATTAACCATTTTTATTAAATGGCTATATGCTATGAAGGTTTGGTTAATATAAATAATTTATACTTGTTAAATTACGAAGAAAATCCTTTTTGTAGAGTCTGCTATTGCTTGATGTTAGGGGACGACGATTGTCGATAGTGTACTGCCACACGAGATCATATATAATTTCACGTAAATGAAAAAAAAGTGAAAATTACGCCTGAAACACAAGGATATGCAATATGTTTATCTGTCAGCATTAGGAAAACTGAAATGGCATCGGTATAGTAACTTAAGGTATATTTGAATATTTGAATTGTGCTTTATAAATTTGTATGTGTGTGCGTGTGTGTATGTATGTCTCCGTGTTTGCGTCTGTGTGTGTCCGTCGGTGTGTGTGTGCGCGCGCGTGCGTGTACATGCATATGACCTTGCATCATCTCAAGGACTGGAGCGATATGTTATTATAATGAAAAAAATGTTTACGTATGAGAAGCATGTGATTTTGCAAGCAGCCAAAGTGATTTCGGTAATATCTTTTCGAAAAGAACATCTACAATCCTCCAATGAGAGATATGTTGTATGCCACGTAAGGCGTCTTCATCCAAACATTGATTAATGGTCTTGAATTTTTGACTGTATAACACTTTGTAAAGGTTTATTTTTTTAGTTTATGTTAGCCAGCTGCACTAGGTATCATGATAATTATTCTATGCCTGCGATCAGTTTGAGCGATACCTAATACAACCAAAGAATATATAATTGCTGTAATCGCTTTTTCAAAAATTGATTTTTTCTTATTTATTTTAAAAGGTTCAGTAAACACGTTGTTATGTCCGTTTAACAGCACACAATTCTGAATTATGACTAGACGCACCACAGCTTGCGGCTTGTTGTTATCATTTGACAAACGCGTTTTATTGTTTTAAATTGTATGATTTCCTTTTTAAAAATACGACTTGGATTGTATGATTTCAAATACGACATCTTTAGTAATTCATTCACTGTGTTGTTACCAAGAAATTTGTCCTTTATGTTAATGCAGATCATAAATGTACACATTATCAAAAATGACTTCATTGACTGTAACCAATGTTTCTAAATAGTATGCTATATTATTTGGCTTAACCCCGATGTGGTTGCTTAGTGTTAATTGGATATTGTGTTTCGTACCCTGAGAATTGTGTGCTCGGAATTTCGACAGATTAAAGGTAGTTTCTTGGTTTTCCCCTTGTAATTGAATACCTGGTCTAACTTTTTTTGTCAGTTAACAATGTGTTAATTTTGTACTTGCATACTTTATACCTTAATTCTAGCGCAGGTTTAAACAAATGTGTGGACATTTATCAAATGCATAGTTATTGAGTTATATTTGAAATTAAACTGAATGGCAATCATACGTCAACTATACTTCCCAGTAATTGATAGTGACTCCCAACACATAGCTTTAAAATCTAAACTTTGTTAATGTTGCCTTTTAAATCAATTACCACAACAAGATACATTCTGTTCTAGACAAAACAAGTACATACTACAGTAAGTAAATCAAACAAATTTTTAATTTGGCTATTATATCAGTTTTAATGCATATTCATGCAATGTTAATCATTAATATCTCACTTTCTACACTGATGACAAATTATTTCATAAATAAAAATTGGAAATATTGTGAAGAAAAAAAATGTGCTACGGATATTGCTTTCGGCTTTTAACTACTCAGCATTATGATTAAAGTAATATGGAACTACAGAAATATTAAATAAAAAAACATAAGAAAACAAATTTCAAAACTGATTATTTCTCAACTGCAATAATTCTTAAGTGACATATAAACCTGGGGATATCTCTAAGAACGATTCCAATCGATCGTGAGACTATCAGGTCGCGAATTAAATCACGAAGCATTTGACCATGGGCGTACCACATATCATTTGTTTTCGATGACGAAGAGACTATAACGGAGCTGGCTTAAAATTGTGAAATTGTTCTATGTAGTATTGATTGGTAGCGAAATTTATGACTTTTTAGATGTAATACAATACAAAGAGATTATCAATAATATATTTCTTTTCATAAGGTAATTACTCAGTTGTATTTAAAGATCATACACTTTTAAAATGTAGACACATTCCATCTATTACAAAGACACACATTTATAGATGTCTTTATAACACACCATGCTAGTGTTAGAATTACGTGTATTACAACAACTAGTGGATGCTGGTGTATATTGACAATCATATTTTTTTTTATAAAAGTGATATAGTTTATTATGCTGTTTCCATAAAATCGAGATTTTATTTAAAAAAACGTGCATAAAAACACGAACGAAATTCATTTACATCAGAGATAAATCACTGGAACGGATGTAGTAAAAGAGCGGGAATTTGAGTATAAGTTCTAATTTGTTAAAATTCAGCATTACACATATTGCACATATCCGTTTATTCATTATTCATTTTTAAATATGTTAATCCATTGATTGTTCTGTTCGATGACCTCATTATATCACCATTATATCAAAAAAAGGCAAACAAACCAGAATGATGGACCTTGTCATATTTTCGTTTTCGTAATGACCTTTGCAGTGTGCGGTCATTATCACTGCTCCGGTGTACGTATTCATGTTGTCATTTATATCAGCATAGCACGCGTAATTTTCTCTGTCGTAAATTTCGTTCTTAAATATATCTACACAGGTCGATAGATTCATTATTATTTCTACTCTGGTGATTATTAACTCATACTAAAATAAATTATTTGACAGTCTAGTATTCCGCGCAGCTGCTCTTATAACCGTTACACGTTTTCCTATACCCGAATCAAATATGACATTTTTTGTCGATTGTTGAAATAAATTGCATGTTGATTACTTTGTCTGTAACATTTAACAAGTAATTTACTTTGCCTTTTCTATAAGACCTTGTCGTATTTTCGTATTTCTAAGCAACTTTAGTAGATGCTATAAACAAAAAGGACTAATTTTGCTTTTGTATCGAAAGATTGAACACTAGTTATAATATGGGGGTGGTTTAAGTATTAATAACAATTTCTAAAGTTTAGAGATGTTTATAAATGCAGTCCCTCTTGAAGCTGAATTGATCATAATATGTGCGTTTAAATAACTGTCAGGAGCTTCTAGTTGTTACTGACATATACCAATTTAGATGTGCCAAAATGTCGACTGTGTAAATCCTGTGTTTAAGTGTTTTAGTGTTAACCTTCTAACATCAACCATATATAATCGCATATTATAGTGATCAATACGGATACATTATATTGTATTAACAAGATGTAAGCACACGTTTGCCGTTTTATAGTTCATTGAATCAATTCATATCAGAAGTCTCAGCCAGGATGATATTTACACAGACATTGAAAGACGTTATCAATTTTGTTATTTCTACGTAGTTGATTAAATCGAATTTAAAGACAGAATTTAAAAGCAGTCTCATTTAGGAAATTGGTTTTATAGCAACACATAATTAATATAAAATGATTAGTAAGACTAATGCGTTACATTATTTGTTAATATATAGCATCCATTAAACGGGTTGATATATCTCTTGCAGGCTTTTTTAGAACTGTGATATTATTTTCAAATCTACTATCACATTAGCAGATTCTAATTTGTACAAAAGTAATATGATGGTGGATAAATTGGTCATTAATTTTATGAAAATTGTATGAGACTTAATTTTTCAGAAGCCATTATGGAAACATGTATGTACAACTTCGCGTATATTATAAGGATATTTTCTACCTAAAGCAATGTTAGAAGAAAAGTTTACGGTTAAAAGAAATTGCAGTGAATCGATAAACATGTAATGTTAAGCCAATATATGAATACAAGCAATAGATATACGTGTGTAATTCATTTCCGACAATCCATTTGGAAACGTTTGATACATGGAAAAGCAAATAATGCAAGTTTTAAAGGTCTTAAACTTTATTTGCAGTGAACTACTTATTGTTAAATTCCTAAACTGTTTTTAAATAAAATAAACGCGAATGTGTACATAAAAGTTACTAAAAGCATAGACTAAGACACATAAGTAAATGTCGGCATGTAGCCAGTGAGGCAAGATTTTATTAGATCTTTTTATCATTTGTTCTAGATATAATTTTAATTTTTATTCGATGGTTCCAAAATGTCTTTTATTTAAGTTGTGGAGACGCCTTGCTGTGAACAAACTGTTTTAAGTGAATGTATATATGGGAAACACGGGAATTTCCACACCGCGTAACATTAGTTAACTGAAGTTAGATAAAAATACAACGACATTGCACATTTATATAAAAACAACAAATAAACATGATTATAAACGCAAACCAAATATCATTAATTTCGTATAATGCGCTGTAATTTAAATTAACATGCAAATATAATTTTAATTACGGGAGAATGCATTATAAACTTAATCAAGAATATAACAAATCACCAAAACCGCTGTCGGAAACAAAACAAATAAAGGGGTGTTAGTATGCGATATTTTGTTTGCAGTTGGGACTAAAAGATGTATGACTTCTGTAATAACACATGCACATGTTTATAAATACACAAAATGTTATTTTAGGTAGAATATCTTGAGAATGTGAAGATTTTCTGGCAGAAATAGTACCCTCTCTTATGTCTTTACTATTTTGCGAATAGTAATGGTTAATGTTAGAAGGCAAGTGTCAGTGAAATACATAATCGGGAAAAAGTAAACTGTAAAGACTGAATGATAGAATAATATTTTGATCTCTTTTCATGTTTACATACTTTGATCAATATAAAATAAAAATAAAAATATAAAAACATGAAAAAGCTTCAACTAATTTTGGTAGTTTAGATTTAAATATATGTGGAAATTTTGATAGGACCTTTTTTATTTACAAATTCTTAATAGGGTTCCCTCTTGTTTAAGATGAAAAATCAAGTTAAATTTTATCAATCAGTTTATTGCCCTATTGTTCACGTGTACTGGTGCTTATATTCGTTTTATGCAAGTCTGAGACATGACGACATCCCAAAATGTTGTAGCATAAAGATTGTTACAAACACAAACATATATAAAAACTTAGTGGTAGGTAAAACGGGAGATTCTTGTAAAATGGTACATGGTGCAAGTTATGTAAAGACCGTATATTAAGATAATAATCTTATCTACAGCTATTAGTTTCTAGAACTAATACATATTTATTTATAGAAGGCATGCAAATTATGCCAAATTAACTATATCATGTGGAGTTGTTAGCACTTTTGTGCAGTGCTACGACGAAGGAAAACGCGCCTTTTCAAATACGATAATCTCATAGTTGACGGAGAATCATATATTTACGACTAAGTTGAAAAGAAGCCTGTCCTTGAGGGGAAATAGCGGCGTGGCCAAGACCTACGATAAGCAACTGTAAATAGCAATGTATCAAACCTGAAACTGGTTTCTCCTAATATACAAGGACTTAATAAATATGATGGAAATGAGTCCTTTTACCAGTTTTGCGCAAAATATGATATTCTAGCCTTATGCGAAACGTGGACTCGTTCAAATGAACATATATTTATTCCAGGATACTCAACACATATGAAAATTACATGCGCTCCAGGTGTAGATGGTAGATGTAGCGAAATGTTTACATGCACTGCTTATATAGTATTAGAGTATCTGGTTGGCTTATTTAACGACATTTTTGAATGTGGTCTATTTCCTGACACATGGAGTGAAAACATTATTTCACCAATTCACAATAAAGGCTCCATGTATGGCCCTAACAACTATCGTGCTATAGCTCTCTCAAACTGTATAAGCAAGATCTTCATAAATATATTGTCGAAACGATTAAGTACCTGGTGTGACGATAATAACGTTATAAATGTATGCTCTTGTCAAGAACATGAGGTCCTGCTCTAACCGGGGGATATTTATATCTAAAGATATTGGCCAACTCTATGCTCTTCTGTTTGCCGACGACGTTTCAACATACGCAGATACAGCCATTAACCTGCAACGTCACATAGACAATATCGAAGTGTTCTGCAATAACAGTGGTCTACAACTGAATACGGACCAATCCATAGTAATGGAGTACCGCAAAGGTGGCCCTTTACGCCACTACGAACGTTGGTATTTTAATGGCACTAGACTGGAAGTGGTATCGAACTATAAGTACTTGGGATTTTACTTTACTCCCAAATTGTGTTGGACCTTAACGCGAACATCTCTGACTAAACAAGCATCCAAAGCAGTGTTCTGCGTATTGGAAAAAGAACAATATTTCGGACCCTCTAGGCCAAAAGACGCTTTTAAGCTCTTTGATTTGATAGTTTGACCAATTTTAGCTATGGTGGGGAAATATGAGGCTTCCAATATTCAGCGGGCATTGAAAAGGTCGCCAACATTTTCTCACTCTGCGATGTGACAAGGCCCCAGTGTCAGTACACTACGTGACTAAGTGTGGCAGATACTGGACAAGACTATTGAAGATGCAAAGAGAGCGCTACCCAAGACAGTGCTACCTAATCTTGCGTCGACTAGATGAGGCCGGTAGAAAGACATGGGCAACAAACGTCAAGGACATATTATATGAGCATGGCTTCGGATATACGTGGCTTGCACAAAACGTCGGGAACCGTTCTGATTTCATGAAGCTACTTATTGATAGAGTCAACGATTAAACCAAGTAATTGGGTTCTTTCGCAAGCTGACCATTACAAACTCTTCAAAACTCAACTAGATGTTGAGAGATATGTGTGCATAAATCTGCTTTTTAAATTGAAAAGTCTATTGGCAAATTTTAGATGTTCAGGTCATAATTTAATGTTCGAAAAGGGGCGTCACCAAATCATCGATCGACAGTTTAGATATTGTCCAATTTGTTTTCTTTAATTCTGATTTTTGTTAAAGGTGAGTTGCACATGCCTCTCGTATGTATACTATATGATGAGCTGAGAACCCAGTGTTTTCTACAAACTGTGAACCCAACGTTGAATTATTTTACTCAATATTGTCTTCCGATGATGAATCAAGCATCTTTGCTCTTGCAAATTTCATTTGTAGAGTTTTTGAATCTCGGAATAGATTCAGTACGAATACTGCGAACATTCAAGTTTAGGTTATTGCAACCGGATAATATAAGTATAATGATGTTAACTGTGTACAGTACTTTCAAAGTGAATACACGAATAATGGTTATTTTTCAATATATACTTAATATATGTACACTTTTGCCAATTCAATAGTAAGCATTATCCTACCAAAAATTATATTTTATGTATGCTTATAACTTCTTCTATGTACTCATAACAACATAACTATGTACATATCCCACATCATTATTGTGATTCACATGCTCTCATATCAAGAAATGTACTTTATTTATTCAAGTATGGATTATAATAGCTAGATTAAATACTTGTTTAAGACGTGTAACTACTTCATTAATACTTCATTTTTTAATACTTATATTGATATCCATGCATTCTAATCAATTTACATTATTTTGCTTACAAACTTACATTGATACAGGTATATGTAATTTATTCACGTGTTGATGCATCATTTATTATGCAAATAGTTGTTGATTATAATGAACTACAAAGATATGTGTATCGTGGGCCGGAGGACTTTACTACAATTAAAACGTACGTACTTACAAAAAGGTTGATGTTCTTTCAAGTAAACTTTATATGTTCGTTCTTAGTATAATATACCCTCTAAATCGATGGACATTTAACTTTTGCTAGACAAACGTTTATGTCACAGACACTTTAAAGCTGATATGGAGAAGTTAAAACACTGTCTGTGCCATTGATTATGGTCTTAAGTATATTACATCAAAACATTAATGGTCAATGTATCCGTCGTATAAATCTTAGAACTGACAAACTTTAAATATACGTTTGTGATACCTAAAGTTTCTCAGTTGAGCAATTGTGCACCCGATCACATTAGGTTATCTTTGAATAGACTGTAAAACATATACATTTTTGTCTAATTCACACGACACGCATAGTCCCTTTAATTTAAGATTATGTCTAGATAGGTCCAAGATAGAATGCCGGTGCCAAATTTGGCCATACTAAATAATCCCTTTTGTCGAGCAAATACCAATAGTGCCCACTATGAATGATAACTGGATGATTCTAAGCTAATTCATACTATATTGAACCTGGCTGCCGTGTCGTTGAGTCTCATAAGATCTGCACATAAAGCTTAATATGTCAGACTGATGCTACGCAGAAGTGAGTTGATTGATTATTTAATTAAGCATGTATGACAAAGGAGACTCCATGATTAGAGCAAATATGCGATCTGCGACTATGCATGTACATTTGTATTGTATTCCTTTGATTTACAATTTAAAAATTTTAACAAGTCAGATGTATTAAACTAGATTTTAAACTACATAATGATGAGTTCTAACACTGTGTACCATTAGAATAGCGCAGAATAACACATAACTTGTTTTATGCATATATGTTATAATTATTTAAAAGCCTTAGACATTCCTTGGGTTCCTTCATAAAAAATCAAATGATTTGTCTGTCTTGCGTCAAAGCTACCCCCTTCTTGTCAATGATGTTGTTTAGGGATTTGTCAGTCTTTTGATGAACTGTCGACTGAGTTTTTCCTGGTACGTTCAATTAATATGAATACTTAGTAAAACATAAGCTCAGACAGATTACCCTGCGAGACGATTCACAAATACTTAATTGAGGTCACTAAATGTTTAACCTAAGTACAAACATAGTAACCTTAAAATAATAAAAAAAAAACAATGTAGGACGGAGCACGTGGTGAATCTCCAACAACGATTAAATGTTTTACAACAATTTAAATAGAAGCATCCCTCTTAATCAGTTGATTCTTGCTATTACTTACCATCGCTTCCACCTAATGATATAAGAGGTTCTTGCTAGAATTAAAGGGATGTATACGGTCCTGCTTGTCTCTATTTTTGTGCTATGGCCAACATAAAAATGTACACCACACCGGTCTATATTTAGATATTTGGTAATATAAAACGTAAGCAATACATCACGTACCTTGTTTTATTGCCAGACCCCTAATGGCAGCCCTGACACGAACAAAAATTACTTAAAATGATGGACTGGGTGGCCAATCTTTCTAGTTGGTTGACAATATACATGTGTATATAAAATGAACTTTTCGTGCGGCATTTTCTATTTAAGAAGTTGTCCTAAATGAGCGAGTTAAGTTTGTCTCATAATCTTTTTATCCAAGACTATACAACGTTATGAGTTTCCTCATTCCATCTGCACATGAACAGGATGCTACAACCACTTTCTCTTCTTATCTTTTTCTTTCTTGATGCAAATATATAACTGTATTTACAATTCAGAACTGTGTGGAGTTCTTCTAACAGAAATAATATTTTTTTTCTCTTTTGAATACAAAGTGGACATGTATATGTTGCATGTTTATGGACGCCATATCCTATCTAAGAATATAACAGCGCTTGATCATTTTTATTAAAATATATATGTTTATTTCCGTTAGGTAAGTGCGAGGTTAGGTCTCTGTAAAACCGATTCAAGCACCCCATTCTGTCTCTTCTGCTGATTTACCGTCCCATGGCGGCAAATGTTGGGTTTGCTCTATTTGTTTAACGACTCATCACACATTTGTTCTTGCCTTAACATTTGGCTTGTATGTAAAAATCTTTATTTTGTGTCGTATCAAATGTTGGCATATATTGCAAAACTAACAAAAATTCCAAAGGACAAAATTCCTATTTTATCGTAAAACTATTACAATCAAGCTGTTGCTATTTTTACTTTAAAAGTTAGTTTTGTCTCAAATAATTTTGTCATACTTCCTTATTATTGTTGTGCCAAAAAGCATAACAGCCAATTAAGCAGATACACGTTTCACTGTGTTCTCTTTCTTCAACAGGATCTCCGACGTAACTGACCATCCGTGAATGTCGACCGCTTTATGTTTTGACCACGGGCCCCAAGAAAGAAAATTATGGGAAAGTAAAGCATGCTGTACGAGTAGTTATTGCTTAAAATGCCGACTATTAGTGGAAAGAATCAATCTACCATGCGGTATGATTAAACAGCAGTAGCCATAATCACTAAAGAGAAAACGATGTAAGCTGTAAAACAAGTAATGTATGACACAGATGATTGGCAGAAACAATTGTCGTTAATATATCAGTTGTAGAAAATATCGCCTCATATGTTTAACAGGCACGTAGATCACACGAAATATGTTTTAATTGTAAACAAACATCGGATCTTCCCAATCTACTAAAATCCATGTACGCTAGCATTATACAAATTTAAAACCTATTGCTGATTTCAGAGGCCCTTAGAGTATAGGTGATGCTGTTATAAGAAATGATTTTAAAAAGATACAAACGAACATACTACTTCATTGAAATGTTATTGGCCAAGATGTACTCAGTATTCTAGCATTGTAGAAAGTAATTGATTTTTAATTTCACAAAACGGCCTGGAATACAGTTTTAAGTTAAATAAATGTACTGACTCTAAATTCATGCATATCGTAACTTGTACTAAGTGAAATCTTCAGTATATTGATCAGACCTATCATCTTATTTCGAAACGTATGAACGGGTACAGATTTGGTATTCGGAAGCTTACTGATTTACTAATGTTGCAATTCACTGCAATGGAAACGATCATTCACTTAAAGATTTCCAATTTCAACCAAGAGATTACGTCACTAATGATGTGTGTCTTCTATCTGAATGTTTCTGGATACACAAACTAAAGACATTAATACCAAATGTTCTGAATACTCAAGTTTTTTTCAATACTTATTGAACATTGAGCCTTATTTTAAAATCTCCTAATTGTTTAGTATGCATCTTTGTACAAATCATGTTCAGTAAAGTATATGCATCAAATAAATTCTGTACTGGGTGCAATCATAATGGTACGCAGTGTAAAAACTGACCATCATTTTTTTTTAAATCTGACTTGATAGTAAAATATTTTATTGAAAATCGCAGTTATATAATATATACAAACATGCATTGTCACAGATGGCATATTTGTTCTAATCATTGACTCTCCTTTGTCACACATGCTTTGTTAATCAAACAAGTCACTTCTGCGCAACACCAGTCTGACAAATTAAGCTTTATGTGGAGACCAAATCTCACGAGAATTATTTCCCAGCGACAACGCAGCCAACTTCAATACAACAGGCATTAGCTTAGAACCGCTCGGTTGCCATACTAGCCATTACTGACGATTTCTCTTTTGGTGGCTTAATTTATTTTCATCTGCCAATGTAAGAAACGATTTAAATAGCGTTAGACAATGATATTCTAGACATTTGGATGTTGATGCTGCTATTGATTATTACAAAGGTATATTTAATCATGATACCAAATTAAGAAGCTTCATTTTTGTTTTAAAAGTAGGTTCTATTACATAAATAATAAGTCGCTAGAGATGGTTGCGTCGGTAATTGTTATTAAAATATAGCTGAAAACATTGTTTGTGACACTATAAATTAAATGACTTCAGGTCTTGCATTTTGAAAATGTGTATTACTTCCTCATTATTTTTATACGTCATGTCATACCGTCCATTAAAAAATAAATTCACCACATCATTTTGAAACATATTTAAACAGTTTAGCTTAAACATAAATAAATACCGAACACGTAAATATAACTAAATGCTCCTTGTAGAAAAGTGTATCACCAAATACATCTTGATTCCTAATTCTTTTAATAGACGGTGACATCAACAGATGGTAATCTCTTCTATTCTCTGATGATTCACAACTAGCTGATTCGGAATTTGTACTTTCGTATGGTCAAATGGTTGCAATATAATTAAAATGTTATAATTATACTTTGTCTTTATTAAAAGCGTCTATGAAACATGAAAGGTGGCTGTCAACACATAAAGATCACCGTCTGTTAGCATAAAGTTCTATAGTCAGTAATGATTTATAAAGAAGGCACATAATCGTTCGCACAGGTCATAACACTTGTGTTGACGCATTGCAAACACCTTCGACTTCCTGATATTGATAACATCCAAAGAGTTATCCGATATGAGGCACCTCTCTTCCTAGCTGCGTCGACCAAAGGAAGCCTGCTGAACGTGACACTCTGAAACCTTCGAACATCAGTGTTGCAAAAATCACAACTCGTCCAAGAGCAGTGGCATACAAATCTTCAGATGTTGGCATAAATATCGGCGTTGATGACAAATTTATTTATCAATTAATTCTTTCTTATGTACTGATTTTTCTTTATAGAAAAAAGAGAAGTAAATCCAACTTGATAACATACACAACACTTGTTATTTACTCTTGATAATGGGACTTTTGAATATTTTTAAGAAAATTATGTAAACCATAGCTATTATGAACAGTAAAACACGAAACCTATGTTTGACAAAATGGTGTGCATTAACACAGTTACATGCATGAGTGTATTGTCCAATTGTCATTAAGAGTTTAACAGGCCAAACGAAAAATCATTTGTAAAACTTAAAAGATCAGTTTCTTTTAATAAGTAAATATTGTTATCATAAGTTGGACTATATAATCGAATTCAACAAATCTCTACATTTTCAAAACGTCTGAAGAGCGAGTTATTAGTCGTCTTGTCTAAAGTGTATTTAAAAGAAATATATAAATGGTTTATGAATAACCTGTCTTGTAACATTTAGGCTCTGGATCAACTGACATTAAGGAGGGCTGTCTCATATGTTTACTATGTAGTATATATTGGGTGACGCTTGTAAATAGTTTAGGCTGTGTGTCCTAGAGTGTCGTATTTAATGTTAAATAGATGTCAACTGTCAGCTGTGGATTTTGTGTAGTGTAAGAGATTATGGGAGTTATTGATCGGAATGCAGATTATGAAGGTTTTTACAACAAATAGGGAATAGAGAGGGATATAGAGGCCAAATGTCTAAATGTGTATATCTTTGTGTCTGAATCAGGGTACGTCCTTTTGCATGTGTGAGGTACGAGTAAGTTGAGCTCGATTTCTAGAGAGAGTCACATGGTTGACGGGCGTGTGTTTGAAGCTTTGTTGGCAGACCACATCGCTGGTCAAGGGGAAGTGTAAGCATCAACATGTTTTATTTAAGGTTCTGGAACTGTAATGGTGACCTTCCACAATCCTTATAATGACACTGTATCTTGTATGTATAGTATAAAACACATCGTATGGTGAATTTTTAAGGCAGTTTACCGTTTGTAACTTAAGTTATGTGCATTTTTATAAAGTGACCCTTGATTTTCAAAAACACCGTAAATTGTGCTGGGACAAAAAATGACAAAGTACTATTTTTTCAAATTCTGCTGTTCTATATTCAAATTTCAACAAATTTTCCTGTTACACAATCATGTCATGATAAATCAGAACAATAAGATTACACTTTGGACAAATACTTTTAAAAATACAGATCTTTGCATACATGTACACCCAAGCAAAAATCCGAGTTTTTTTGGGTGTGTTTTAAAATTCACTCTATCTATAAAAGCAAATATCTCAAGTTTGAAGCTAGTAAGACACATACAACTAGTTTTAACATTGTTTGCAATATGATCTGCCCATAATATGAGATTTGAAAAGGCATTTTAATAAAATTTATAAGAATTTGTAAAGGTTACTATAATGAAACTGCAAAAGAATTTATAGCGAAAAAATAACGTCAAAATGGTCAATTACAGATTATACTTCTTTTTACAAAAAGAAAAATCAACTACAGTTGGTATTGGAGATGGAAATATGTATGTTAAACATTATCACATGAAAACCTTCTCTTTACTGATTTTGGCTGGCTTGAGGGAAATATTTGAAATTAACCTCTTTACACGTTTTTCGTAAAAAATTCCGACAGTTTAAGAAAAACTGACCCAAGCACTCTTGGTATTAGTGACACTTGGTTGTCCCTCACAGTTTTGACCCCTAAACACATTTAAAAGTCCATCCTGGCCATCCCGAGAAAATATCAGACAAAGGTGAGCGAGCGTCAAGCCTGATCCGGCGATGCTTTTTGCTGTTGTCATTTTGCATACACCGTTTGCCACCAGAGTGTGTAATGTTGGCATATTTTGAGCCTTAGCTTTCAAATAACGCTGATTATTGTAAATAGCCTTTGCACAAAAAGAGTGTTCCATTAGTTTCACTGACGACAAGTTACAAGCAATATACAAAGACCTCAATGCTTGGAAAAATAGATAAACCAATGACGTCATGGAAAATCCCTATCACGTGGTGAAAAATTACTAAAAATAGCAATTACGAAACTTGACGACGAATGCTATTCAAATAAAACCAGATCATACCAAGTGCCGAAGTTTACCGAAGTTAGTTACAGTTCCAGAACCTTAAGAGTCACATCAGGACTATACGTAGTAATCGTATAGAACTTAAATAGAAGAGAGGGAGATATGTAATTAGACCAGGTATTCTGTTTTGAGTACTGGAGTTCGGGAGCAAATTTACCCAACCTGTGGAGGAAATAGATATAACAAAATATATAGAGACAGGGTGATAAAACCTGGGGAGTGAAAATACAGAGTAAAACCAAGGGAGATGTTTAGAGAACGAAACAGAGAAACTTTGAAAGATGCACATAGAATCCCATAGATTTAGGTTAAAAGCAAACAACATTACTGAGACCCATAGAGAGAACAGTACTAGTCATCAGAGAAAAATCACACCACAATATCGACTATTCAACATTAACCACAAAGACATATTTAACTTCAACTTATGTGTTAACAACAGTTGCTGGCATCCTTGTATCGCTAGAGACAATAGAGTCCGCATCTGAGTATTTACCCGATGTATGTGAAATTGGCTACCACCTCCAGGGTATGATCGCCGATGGTAATTGTGGGAGTGGTTCTGACATCCTGACCCTATGATGTTGGTCTTCTAGAGGCTGATGGTGAAGCCAACCTCTGTGCTTGCTTCCACGAACATGGTAATGAGTTCTAAAGGGCGGAATTGTGCGAGACGCCATCGGCAAGGATCATCTCCCGGATGAGGAACTTACGCACCTTTGTCTTTGTTCTGCGACGGGCAAGTATGAATATGCTCCCGTCGCTCCATGTGTGGAGGAAGCTGTCATTTTCGAACTCGCTGAGTGCGTATCATAGGAGCAAGGAGAAGAATATGCCGAAAAGTGTCGGGGCCAGGATACACCTTTGTTTCACTCCTTTCTTGATTGGATAGGGGTCCAATGACGCTCCGTCGTACTGAACAGTGCCAGACGTTTTGTCGTGGAATGACTCAACCACCTTTAGAAGCTTGGGGTGCATCCAATCTTGCAGAGGAGAGCAAAGAGGCCGGACCGACCAACCACGTCAAACGCCTTGGTCAGGTCGATGAAGTCGAGGTTCAGGCGACGTCGCTGTTCGTGGCAATTTTCCTGCAGCTGAGTGAAGGAGAACACCATGTCGATGGTTGATCGCTTGGCCCGGAACCCACACTGTGACTCCGGATACACGCGGTCAGCAAGTACCAGCAGGCGGCTGAGGACTTCTCTGGTGATTGTTTTTCCCAATAGGCGGAGTAGAGAGATCCCACCACACTTCGATCCAGGCATCGAACCATTCCTCTTTTTTCCTGGATCTCTTCCAAAAGGTCTCTGAAGCAGTCTGGTATATAACATCACGGATGCTGTGGCGCTGTCAGTGGTGCAATCTTCAAGGGTCTTGTCAATGGCCCTGGCAAAGCGATTGAGCAGCTCATGCTTTGAGGTTCTTGTCGTGCCGATGCAACGCCAGCTCTTCTGCTTGGAGCGGGGGATCCGTCTGGGTCTGGTTTATAATTATTCTTCTAGTAATAACGAGGTCCAGCTGCTGCCAATGCTTTGACCTGGGATCTCGCCAAGACACTCTCTGTGGGGCTTGATGGTGTAGAAGGTGCTAGTAATGTCGAGGTCATGGAAGGAGCAGAGATCAAGAAGCCGCTTTCCGTTCTTGTTGAGCTTGCCAAAGCCAAAGTGTCAGATGCAACGTGGCTTTGAGGTGTGGTCTGCGCCTCCTCGGGCGTTGTAGTCTCCCAGCAGGAAAAGATTTTCCTTCGCGAGATCTATCTAATCCTTGTCTCGAGCTCCTCATATAATGCATCTTTAGACTTGACTATGGAACAGAGTGTGGGGCATAGACGCTAAAAATGTGTGTCGTTTCTAAGAGGGTCTTCCGGCGGTGTGAGTAGATGCGCTTGGTTCCCTGTGAAGAAGGTTCGACTGATAATAGGAACTGCCAACCTCAGATAGTCGGCGCTCATCTGACTCCAAATCTCGTCAGAAGAACGTGTAGTCTTTCTGCTCGAGACTACCACTGAAAGCGAGGCGTGTCTCTTGGAGGGCGGCGATGTCCATGTTCTGCTTGGCAAGCTCGCGGTCGATAATTACATTCTTTCTAAAGTGTACTATAAGATCAATCTCACTGTTATTTATGTCTGCGTGTTTGTTACAATACAGCAGATCAGTAACACAAACTCTGGCAACCAATGCTGACATACTACGTTACAAAATATGATGTGTTGTGTTGACTAACAGAATGTGTATAAATAGGTCCATTTACTAATTCAAATTACTGTATTATCAGCATTTCATTAGAAAATCAATTATATAAAATATAAAAAGCATCTAAGCAAAGAGAGAGAGAGACAATAGCTAAATTCTATAGTCATATTGCTACATAAAATTGGTAATCGTCGACAATATCTTATAGCCACCATTAAAACAATCCATCGTAAATATATTTAGCCGCATTGCTATGTACATTGATGCCTTAGACAGATTCGTTTTGTCAGGCAATAAAACATATACATTAGAAGGCGTTTCCTGTACCAGCACACTAGTGAGGTCGATATTTCAACGCTTACTTGAGAGCATTTATTCTTGGTGCTGTATGTAAAATAGAATGCAACGTTTTTTTGCATGCAAGAAAGAACCCATCGGGAAATGTTTTAATCACCTATCGTCTTGGGCGCATCGCATTTATGTGTAGTTGGTATGGGAAAATAATAATAATAGATATTACTAATTTGGGTCTAGAGAATTGAGAAAGTTAAAATTTTTGCAAATGAGCAAAAATTCAACTCGGCTCCGTTCTACAGGCCAGTCGTGTCTTTTCCATCCATTTCATCTATGTTTTCATTTAAATTAATCATATAATGATTATTACGTGTATTTTCTTTGGTTCCCCAAATTCATCTGTACAAAAATATGATGCTACAACCATTTACACACCTTTTCTAGTCATTCTAGCCATTGTTTTATTCATTAAACAATTTTATTTTATTTACAATTAATGATCTTTTGGAGTCCTTCTAAAAGATATAATACTTATGTCTCTCGAAAATACCATGTTGACATTATTTATCAATTACATCACTACTTTCCTTTTATGACGTCATCTCTAAGAATAAGTCGTCGCTTAAACAAATATACCGTTTTTTCTAATTGTTTATAATTGAGAAAACCGGTTTAAGCACCCCACTTGGTCTCCTTGGACGAGTGACCGCTCGAAGGCGGTAACTACTGGGTCTTCTTTATTTTTTTAGTGACCTGTCAAAGATTTGTTCTCACTTTTACATTTGCCTTGCATATAAATATCTTTTTCCTGTGCCTTACCGAAAATAAGTAAATGATCTTTGTCATTAGCCTATGTCATAGCGCAACAATTACAGTAAAACCGCTGAATATAGTTTTCTCTAGTAGACACAGTCGTTTTTAGTCTCAAAGTACTTTTGTAAACATAAATATAACTCTTCATTTAATTTATTGCCTTATTTGTAATTGTTTTTTCATAAAAATGAATGTTGCCGTATTTAATACATAAACCTTGATTGATATTGGCCGTTCACTGAAATATTATAGTGGTGAACACCAAAGCTAAAGTTATTGCAGTTCAAAGTATTACCGTACACTTTTCCTTTTCGTTGATACATAGTTGGTAATAGCACATGAAGACGGATGGCAAATGGATTGTGTATTCACATAGATATTTCCTCTTTTGTCCAGCATTCATTTGGTCCTCAGTTTTTCAAAAAGAAAATAGTGTAAAAGATGTATTAAATCACTGATATATGGCTGAAAGGTTACACCCGTGTTTTATGACTTTACTACTATTTATAATTGCGTTGATGGTTAAAATTGAGCGAGATATTGAATGGATATGTAGACTCTGAATACTCGAATTATTTCAACTTTGTGTTGTTTCTTTTCTAATGTGACTTTAGTTAAGGTAAAGTTGTTTTGTAAGTTGATGCATAAATGATGCGTGTTATTGGTAAAATGAGAACTTTAAATATTTGGCTTTCTTTCCAGTTTTTTTATTGATACATCACTTGGACCAGTTCAGAAATTGATATTTTATACTATGAGATAGAATCTGCTTCTATGTCAGTTAGAATTAAGTTGCACAAAATTGTAGAATTAAATGTAGTGCTATTAGAATGCTGGTTTGCAAAAGTAACATTAAAATAATTTCGAACTATAATTTGAAAGCTCGTATTTTCAGTTATGCGGTATGGGCCATGCGGTCTTTGCTGCGTAGATATTTTGATGCAACAGTGGGGAGTAACAGACCACATCAGAGATATCCTTGGTGACCGTGGGTTGACATATATTCCAAATGAGATTTGGTCTACTAATGATAATTTCAATATGATTACAAATAGTGCAGAATCAGCTATATTGAGTTGCGTTGCTTGCTAGGTAAGGAGTTTGTGGACTTGGTTCGGAAATGATGTTTTGAGCGATAAACAGTTTTTGGAAATGGTCCCTTTGTTGGTTGCACTAGTATTGTGGGGGTCATCAATTAAGCAGTCGCCACATTTTGCTCTTTATTGACAATGAAGCTCTAGTAGCCGTCGTTAATAAGCAGACTGCTACATCAACGTGGCATATGCAAATGGTAAGGACCCTTCGGCCTTTTTGGCTATAGGGCAAGACAACATCTATAAAGACAAACATATTCCATCTTATACTAACACCGTTGTGGATTCAATTTCTCGTGAACAATGGGCGAGGATTTGGAATTTGGCACCCGAAGCAGACGATGTACCACAGACCATACATCATTTGCGATTTGAGTTTTCAATGTTGGTTAACGTAGCCCTTGATACAAACACGGCTAATGCTTACAGCACAGGACTGAACAGCTTTGAGACATTTCGAACGAACTGAATAAAGTATACCGAAAGGTTGTTTTTGCAAGGTTGACCATATAGCACAGCTCGTGTTATGCAAATGCTATAGTTATTCAATGGAAAATGAGAGGTTGTTTTTATATTCTAAGAAATGTTGTGCAAAAAGGCGCTGGAGAGCCTTAAGCGTTCAGTGAATAGTTACTAGATATTTTAAAAATGACGAGCAAGGTCCACATATTAAGGGTCTATTAAGGGTCTTTGTTCTAACATCTAGATTGTGCACCTCTCACACGCTACCAGTTCTTAGCTATCTTGAAATGCTGTCTATGCAGTCTAGGGCTCACATATGACAATTGCCGGTCGCATTTCTTCAGAAATGGGGCTGCAGTCGCTTTTGCATGTTATCAAACTGCAGATGCCATCCCGTGAGCGAGCAGGTAAATGGTGATGGTACACCTACTGCATTTATATTAGGCCAGCGTCAGTGTTCGCTCATTTGTTAAAGCATTGTAGGAAGGACAATCACATCATAAGCTGCTTTTTTCATAGGCTAGTTTTCCTTTGAAATAAGCATGTTATATGCTATAATTCACAGTGTACCATTTTAAGAATTGGACCAGTACGAATCTTGTATCTGGGTTCATAAGTAGTGATGCAACACTTTCTCTGTAGCCAAGTCTCGTCTTGGTGGGATTTCTCTGCGTCGAAATATGGTGGCTGTCATTGCTAAAAATAATCAAGAAACTTCGCCGTCGATAATTTACTTTACTCCACTGTGGGGCTTGGGCTGAACCGCCGAATGAGGTTTTGGTTGGATGTTATTTTGTTGCTTATACGGTTTAACATTAAGTATATAGCCACAAGTGCTTCCTAGCAATAGTTGGCGATATTCTAGCCATCGTGCTTTAATGGAATCTGGCATGTATCCCTTAAAAATAACGCAGCACGCAAGAATGTGCGAGGCGGGGATTTTATATGATATCTGATGACATGCAGATGTGTAATATTAAAGCCATGTACAGGAATGATGCCATGCTATGCATGTTGTTTGGTAATTGCATCTTAAATCAGAGGGCACCTATATTTCCATTAAGTCAATATGGTGTGTTTTCAATAAATTTAAAACTTAAACTTAAAACATTAGAAACATGTTAGCTGAATATAAAAATGTAATAATTAATCTTTATTTATATAATTAGACGGGCAACAGGTAGTTCTTGTCTTCATCCGGCCATTTGTTTATAGACGTTATTGTGGTATTTTGTTGGATTATGCTGTTCTGAAAGCGATAACTGTTTCCGTTTTGTTTCGCTTTGGCAGTGGCACTACCCAAGATTGGACATTTCCATTTGACAGACATCACAGTCCGAACGGAAAAGTCGTTCTTATTAATGTCGAAATATTCATAATAAACACGCAAATATACATGCTTCTTACTAAGAAACACAAAAGCGAAATATGCACCACCACTCACAGATGTTTCTATTTTAGTTTTACTCAGTTTTTTTTCAAAACTGTCGTTTATCCTTTTTTCCAGCTGAGGGTTTAAACGTGTAGCTCATAACAAACTTCCTGAAGTTAATTCTTTAAAAAAAAACATCTCAAAAGTGTCGGCGAGTTGGCAAACCATTTGATTTTCTGAGCAAAACTATAACTATGATAGACTTTGATAGCAAAATTATTTATGTATTGTTAACTATTACGTTTTACGCGACTTGCTGAAGTAAATACATAAAATATATGCCGATAGTAACAGAGACATCAGTATACAAAGCAAGTAAATAAACAATAATCAATACTTTTGTTGGAAACTTGAAAGAAAATGTGTGTAATTTATTTTAGCAAGTACTTAGTTCCCCGCTGAACAATTAAATAATTAAGAACAAATTAATTGTTAATGCTGACATATTTTTCATTCAATGTAATTAACACATTTTGCTAAACTGTGAAATGTAAACGCAGATTTTATATTGAATAGCCAGTTTAACTTATATTTTTCTTATAATTTAAGCCCTAGTTAATTAATAAAGGGACACTTTTTTTTCTTTTTATACAACTACCAGTATCGTCAAGTTGTACGGCATCGTAAACCCATCGCAAATATGTATCCTAGGTATGCGTATGTTTCTACCCTAAAATCTTGTTATATAACGCACAATTGCCTCATTTTTCAGGATTCTGATAAAACAGCAATGTTTCTCATTTAATGTTACCAACTTCTTCTGTTCATACATAAGATAGCCGTCGGATATCATTTTGAAATTACATTATAAAGTAGTAAACCAGTACATACATCAATACTTATGTTATCTTTCACAATATCTCAACTGTGATTTTAAGGGGCTTTAGGGGATTTCATTCGATGTTGTTATTCAAGTAAAACCTCCAAGCTTTCCTGATATTTTAGCTATTTCTAATGATCCATTGCCGCATTTCCAAAGCTTTGTGATAATATCTTTACACTCACTAAACGTCAGTGTACCATCCCTGATGCTGGAGAGTATGTTTATATTTAGAAATATAACCGCACATCTGAAATTAAACCATGGTAGTTAAGTTTAATCAGTAAGTTTAAAGTGTAAACCATTCACATGTTCATTTACCAAACGCAATAACGAAATATTTCACATCTCGACCTTTTAACAACGTGTGTGTTTGTCGGGCATTTAAATGATAAAATGTAATATACACTATTTTTTATGTTGATATAATATTTAAATCTTTATATCTGAAAATAAATTGTCGGTAGTGGTGATTTTTGTATGTCTCACAGGTTTATAGTAATTAAGGTACTCTTTCTAGTCATGATAAACACTATGCTATACATCCTTTTTAGCATTGTCTTATTTTCCTTCACGAGATCCTCTCTTTAATTTAACTCTTGCTTAGGATTTATAAGAATTGATGACTGATGGTGTTGTCATAGCAAAATTAAAAAATGAAAGTATATTAAGATATTTAGCAAATGAAAACACAACTTTGAGCATTTTTTGTGAAAAAGCGGCAGAAAGAAAGCCTTTGCCTTTGCATCGGTTGTGTTAATGTGATACATTGGTAGCTTAAAACAAACGATCTCTTACACTTTATCGTGTCGACTTTTACTGTAACCTATTATCTTTGTTCGACAGGATACTAATATATTATTGCAATATAAAGGACTTGCGTTTTTAGTTCTTGTTGTTACATTCAATTTTAAACAAATGTTTTCGGTAGATTAGATTTAAATATCTGTGGACATTTTTGTCGGTCCTTTTCACATTTAGCTATTTAATATTTTTTATAATTAATAATACATAATATTTTCATAATTACAACTACTGAGTTGGGCTAGAAAATAATATAAAACACAAGATAGAAAATGTATCCAGGTCCCTAACATTCAAGAACTACGGTACAATCAATGTGGGGTCTCGTTTGTGTTATAAAAATTCAACTACAGAGGTAAGTGTCTATGTTTTCAGAACAAAAGGTATATGTTCAAGCCTTATTACAATTATAGGCACCAGGGAAGGTATCATCTTGACTTACCACTAACTTTGTACATACATTCTATAGTAAATACAACGCCGTCATCCCTTCTTTTGAATAAGGCATTTCAACTTGAGATGGTGCAAGACAAGATATGTATGGCGATTTGTAAATTACAGATGGATTTATACATTTAAAAGTAATATATCTGGCCACATCTTATCGAATGTTGTGTGGTCAATGTTTAAATGTTTATCTGAATGATATATAGAAAAATAACGTATTGTATAAGGAGGCTTATGGCTAGGACATGCAGCGTCTTGTATAAGAATTAAATTGCCTATTGGCATGAGGGCTAAATAATGAAATGATGAAATAATTCATCTGTATGCACCACACACACCCTCAATTACCGAGCGTGTACTGCATATTTCGTTGAGCGTATACCTCATGAGTATGACCTACAATATTAATACTTCAGCTTCATACAAAGATTGCGTTTTGTCTTCTTAGGCAGAAACCCCAAAAACGTAAAATCACTCAACAATCAATCACTCGGCATGTCCTAATATACAAAATTTAAGTTTTACATTTTAAGAGTGGTCCTTTTTGCAAAGATGAAAGTTTAGATAACTGAGCTAGAAGAGAAAACTCATTGTTGTTTCTTTGGCAACTTATGTGGGCATGCTTTCCAAACAATTTAATTTATAACTAATACCGCTAAAACAGTTACAATGCATAAATCCATTTTTATATTTAACAACATCTGAAATATACATGTAACCTTTTCAGTTCCGCAAACCTTGTTTAGGAATGTTGAATCTTCTTTCCGTCGTATGTTTTCAATTTTGTGTTTTAAGCTTCTATGACGCTCACATAAATCATGTTTAAAGCAGTATTTCAGGTCGTCTGTTTTCAAGAGTTGTTGCGCTCGTAGTCCTTTGAGATTAGCTCTGAAACAAAAATATTTCTTTAAGAAAATGTTTCTATTTTATTCACAATTGGCAAAGACTTCAGCATTTTTATGCGATCTAGAGATTTTCAAAACAAGTACATGTACATGCACGACTAGTTTTCTTGTGCTCTTTTTCTTTTTGTTTGTCAAAATATTGAAAGTTATGATGCAAATTTTTCTAATTAATACGCATTTAAAAAATCCATTGCTTTCTTATAAAAATGCACAGATCATTTTTGGTGGAGAAGACCCCAGACAAAATGTCAGACTAGAATCACCGGTGCTCCATTGGAAGACCTACCATACATACAGGTCCTCCCACGATCGGGATTTGAACCCACGCGCAAGTGGGATGAAGAATAACAAGTCGGGAACTCTAACCTTCTGGCCTTGTTGTTTGACTTCTTTGTTTATGTTAGTGGTCATCTTAGTGGTTATCTAAATTAGATCATGTTTATGTTAGTGGTCATCTTAGTGGTTATCTAAATTAGATCAAGAAATCGTGTGTGTTAGGTTTGATTTACACAGTTGATATATTACTGATTAGTGTAATAGAATTACGTTCATAACAAAATATTCAGAAAAAGACGAGTATGAATAGTAAAATATTTAACATGTTCATTAACGTACTACTACTTAACGTAGCGGTCATGTTACGTTTAGATTTGAGATAAAACAGAAAAAAGAAGACGTTGCTTCCGACTGATCATCATAATAAATGATTTTAAAGAAAACTAATTACTTTAGGATATTGGCAATGATATTCTCTTCAGGCAATTTTATACCACCGCCAATCCACCTGAGACATTTTAATAAACTTTTTACTAAAAATAAATTGCAGATTAAATATCTACATGGAAATATAAATTGTACTTTCGCAAAGGCATGAAATTATTTAAATACATTGCATATGACCTTGTTTAAATTTAAACAAGCCACAAAACACAAACAATTGCAATATTCTAATTGTCTTAAAAGCAATATGCATCCATCGACACAAACAACATGATTGCTCGACCTTCACTTAAGACTCATTTTTTGCAAACACGTTTGAATACGGGGAATGAGCAGATAATTTATACTGTCAAAGTATGAAAGCAAAAATTGTGCCTTCTAGAAAAGACAAAAAAGGAAAATTAATTATTTTTTGACGCGCTTAGTGAAAACTATTATTTTCGTTTAGGGATCTTGTTCCAAGAGAAACAGTAATCATTGCTAATATGTTTTATACACTTTAATTGATTGTTTGCATTAATCAATATAAATTAATACGTAATGTTCTTTCTCGACAGAACCAATACAAAGTCTTAAAATTAAAAATATCCACTCACCCAAAGTGCGATGGGAAAATTTTAACAAGGCAACGACTGTTAACATTAATATGTCCTTTTGTGTGAATATACCTCTTTTAGAACAATGTTGTGCATCTTTAATAATAAATTGATCGACGTAATCATGACTATATTCTTTCGGTAATCCTCTCTCCTCTTAAACGATCTATTTGATTTATCTACCAGAACTTACGTAATAAATAATTTAAGACGTCAGAAAGTGCCGTGATTGTTGTCTGCAATGCCTATAATTTTCCTTTCCGCCTTCATTACAGTCATAAGCTTGAAAATGCTTCTCAGTTACACGATGACTTGGCAGGTCGTTGAGACTATATGAAAATATGGTGCATATATGGCACAACCTAAAATAAAATAAAAACGAATTTTTTATCTCCCTTTGACTCAATTAAAAAATGTCACTGACAGTAAACTGTAAACTATACATGTAGTTCTATACAACAACAATTGCTTTTCTATAGTGCAACGGTTTTCAACTTTCGTACCATAACAATAAGAAATAAATCTAATTGCAGTTTGAATAAAGTTAAATAAATATGCTATTAAGTACTTTTAAACATTTAACTTTAAGACTTATTGTATTGAAGCTGAATACTTTGTTTACATTTTAAAAATTTCCCACCTAAATACTTTTTTACTCATTTAAAAAGCACTATAATGAATGCAAATTTATTAATGGAGGAACTGTAAAGAGTACTTACCTTCAATTTGTGGACGGGAATATCATGTTAATTGACGAAGAAATGCAAACAAGTGTCTGCTAAACAGAGTTCTATATAATGTAATGGTAAAGTTACAATAAAGGGAAGTAATCATATAATGGTAAAGGGAAGTAGTCACAATGTTTTATGTACTTAGTTAAATATCTGTTTATATTGTAAAATGTATGTTTATCAATTTTAATTAGTAAAACATTGTAGAAAAGCCATTTTTTACAAAACTGAGTTATGGTAAACTTACACACCATTTCTATTTCAAAAATGATTAAAAAATGTTTGTTTTTTAATGAAAATAAGGAGTTTCGGCAACCAGTTTCGGCGACCTTTTAGCATTATTTGCATATTTTTCTATTAGCATTCTGTTCAATCTTGTTTACTATGTTGTAGACTATACATGTTTGGTCTTGGTGTAAGTAATATGCGCAAACAACATTGTTAAAGACCCCTATATAAGTTTTTCTGATTTTGGCGGCCATCTTAGTAGCCATCTTGTATTTTTTGAAAAGCTCAATGATGACAAAGTTGCAACAAGTGGTTTCTGAAAGAGGACATGTTTAAGTACAATAATATGCAAAAATCATATTGTGCTTACTATATTTTACGTTACACTGATATGGGCCAGTTGGCATACTGACATAAAACCTTAAAGTCTTGATGGCAACTCAAGTCCGTTGAAAACTTTCTTCGATGGTCTCTCTAGAATGTATTGCTGAAACGATAGATTTTAATTGTTTAAACTAAAAATTTCATGTCTTTTTGTTGTACATGTTTGTGCTAAAATCAAGACGAGACTGAAACTAAATTGTATATGTGTTTTTCTTTTTAACCTATATTTACTAGAGATTCAACATTAATAGACACTACTTTTCTTTGCAACTGTAGTTGCATATAATAATATAGTACAACACATAATATTCTGTAAGTCGTTCTGACAGTGTTTACCAAACCGAGCCTCTCATTGGATCAACCAAAATAATGTCCTATATTATTGCTATGCTGCAATCAGCTTGTGTGATGAAAAGGATCAGGGATATGATGATAATGATGATGATTCTGCGCTTGGGGACAAGTTAATTGTTGGGGAGATACGTGTTATGTGGAACGGGCTTACTGCTGAAATGTGTTTTAACTGTGGTGCTACCCAGGCACATAGACAGAGTCTTTTTCCATCAATAATTTGTCGGAATGCATTATGAATAATAAATAAACACCAAGCCGAGCACGCATTATGCCAATGACATTTTAAGAAGTTTTGGACAATACATTACAGGCATCAAACATTTATGGCGAGACCATATGCTTACAAAAAATATTTCGGCAGGACTTCGTTTTTGTTTACATTAGAAGCCACAAAATAGCAAATACATTCAATATAGATAATTAATCGATAATATTAACAGTGTTGCCGAGGTTTATCTTATTTTAATGAAGAAGTTAATAATATTTCAATATTTTAGGCTCAACCCAGATTGTATTATAAACGGAAAGGTCAGCCTCTCTATTTATTTATGTGAATTGCTCCTTTACTGTACCGTCGTTGCATGCCATTCAAAAGAATAAACAGACTTATAAAAGCGTTCTTGTGAATTTAATTGCAAATAAAGCATTTTACGCCTTGCATTTTGCATTGGATAGTATATGTTGTTCATTATGTATTAAGATGGCATCTTTGCAAATACCTAAAGTTATATTTAATGTGTTGGTGTTTTATTTATAACGTCCCATAAAATATAGCAATAAATAAGCAGTGTAACTTAACAATGTCGTTAAAAAATGATATAAATTTTTGGTTTAATAGCTTATCGATATCTGTAAAATCTTGATTGTGGATCAAGATTTAGTTTGCTTTTTTTCAATGTTAATCTTAAAAGAAAGACTGATTACTAAAGCGTCAGAGAATCATTAAGTGTAGTCTAAGCCACCTGGAACCTCAGTATTTGGTGTTCAACATCTTCATCGTAGACGTCCATTCCGGTAGCATTGTTCAGGACGAATTTTCACTGACGACACAAACATGTACCATTATTAAAATAAATTTCTTTGAAATCAACGTTGGTAAAAAAAATAATGACCGAGGTGTTCTATATTTTGGCATTTACGTTGATGCACATTTCAATGCATTGTGTGTTCATAGTTGTAAATATTGCAGCAGATGAAAGGATTTGGTGAATTAAAAAGATATTATAGTTTAATCGTTAGTTATTTGTCACAACCTGTCTCACCCATTCATATAAAGAATGGAAAGAAGATGCATGCTGTAAATATTTTGTATATAAACATTGTCTGAAATATTGAAGTGGCAGTTAACAATGCGGAATTGATAGATCGAGTAAAGGATTGGAGTGCGGTAGAATTTATTGTCCGAGACAATGTTTTGGAAATACTTTGTCTGCTGTTTTAAAGTCCCTCTATATATGATTGTCTATCTGATATAAACGTTCAGTGTTGCCAAGAAACCGCCGAATTATCTAAGGTTCAGTTGGAATGGCCATTTTTTTTACTCGTCAGGAGAGCGGGGACAGACAATAATAATAGTTTCTAAGTATGTAGCCTGACCATCATGCAACTACACTGGACGCTGATTTCTATATAACATAAAATTATTTCATCAGAAGTGGTTAACATTGATAAATGTCAAACCCATTCCTGTGAATATTATTCAGTTGTTAAAATTTAAAGACAAAATATTGATATACCATATTTGCAACGTCCAGAGTTTTTGTAAAAAAAAAAGAGTCAAGCTATAAATATGGTACAATTGCATGTACTCCGATCGCCAGCTGGATGAACTTCCTTTATAGAATGTCTTGCACAGAATGGGAATCGAAGAGTTAAAATTTGGCGAATCCCAATCACTTTGCCCTTGTTTCCCCAATAACTCCTGCAATGGGAGCATGTTGAAAAAGTAATGTTCAAGTAGATGGGTCTAGTCATTAAATTAAAAACTGTCGTGTTAGATGCTTTGTCAACTATGCAATCTGTAACTTAAACCATACTGTATGTCTTCACGCCTTAAAACATTATTACAAAAGTACTATAACTATTTTCGGCTCTGACTTATCAAGTGCCGGTATGCCGTAAAACCCAAACATACTATAATTATATATTTGTTATGTTCATAGGGTAAAATTGTATACGCATAGTTAATACTAATAGGGAAAGGTGCTTTAACTAAACAATTAGGTAAATCAAACCAAAAATGTCTGCGTGGTCTTCATTTTAAAAATTAAGCATTATATAAAGGCAAAACGTCATGATACGTGTTCACAATCTGGGGGTAATTGTTTGTTAAAGCTGTAAACTGAGAGAAGAGTGTTTAAAAGGTGTAAACTACACGTTTCATAAAAAAAATATTTGCTTTTAGGATAAAATACAACTAAGGGAGATTATTTTTAAGAATATATATATTCGTTCAAAATTGGTTAGAATATTATACAATAATCTAATAAGTGTAGTATGGAACGGAATAACACATATATAACGACACTATGTGGTCATTATTTTTCAACATTTATCACTTCTTTTGTCATAACTTACCAAACAAACCATCAACGCTTGCACATTTCAAATGGATCGGTTTTCATTTCATTGCTTGCATTTGAGCAACACATCCGGAAGTGCGAGGTAAGAGGTCTGTAAAACTGGTTTAAGCACCCTAGTCGGGTCCATATTGCCGACTTACCGTTCCAAGGCGGTAACTGTCGGGTTTGCTGTTTTTGTTACATTACAAATTTACAAGTTTATTTGTACACTCAGCACATACGTACATGTGATATGAGGAACAAACATTGAAACAAATAATATTATTGTACAATCCATTACTCATCACATTTATTTGTTCATACTTTTACATTTGGCCTGCATGTGCATACCTTGGGCCTGAGCCTTTTTAATTTTGTATGTTGCAATGCTCATAGGACTTTATAATATATATTTTTTATTAAACATACGTCTATACGCTAAAATAGAAGTACACATATGTATTTTACAAGTTTCATTTTGAGCTTTTTTAAATTAAGATAATCGTCAACACCATTTTACAAGGGAAGCACTTCAGTGTCATTTAAGAGTAAAATTATCTCGGAATTGATTTCTAAAACAATATTGCTAGACTTATGTCAGTTATCGTTTTATATGGGTTTATGCTTTAACATATTGCTGCTAACTTGTTTAAACGGACCCACAGTAAAGAAGTAAATGACAAAAATATCAAGAGAACTGTACGAGATATATGTTAAATCAAAGTACTGCAAAACGAACTATATTAACGCGCACGTTATCAGCTACGAAAACCATTAACTAAGTAGTGTGAATCAATAACAGTCAATAAATAAAATATAACAATGTAAAATAATCAACACTATAGTTTTGTCGATCTAGACATAGCTGAATAAAGTAACTTATCAAAATCACAGTTAAAGGCTTAATAGGCTGTATCTTTCTTAACTTCTTATTGTTATTCACAAAAATTCTGCTTTATTTAAACATCACAGAATCTTGTAACAAAAAAAGAACGTGGCAAATAAATAACACGAAAACATGCATCATCAAGTGTTAGTAAAATGAGTCTTCATTTATCTTCAACACATATTAAAGAATACTGTTCTTATACGCACAAAATGTTTCACAATGGTAGGTATAATACTTGGTTCCTTAGAGTAATTCAATAGAAATATGATATCTTCATTAATCGATGGTAGAAGTATATAGTTTTAGAAGAATCAAAAACTTATATCATCGTCATCCATTTTGTTTTAAAATAGATAAAATTTGAATACAGTTCATTCCTTTGTCATAAATTCTTCAAGTGATATGCATTATACGAGGAATTTAAATTATAAATCTCTATTCGTTAATATCTTATTGTGCAGTATTTAATCAAAGATCTCCTATCTGTGTTTACTGCATAGCCAAAACAGCAGATCTTACAACATATGGCGGCAAGTACATCCACCGAATTAATATTGTCGAAATGGGAAAATATCAACGATATAAGCCTGCTTCAATCTTCGTTCGTTTTCGTGTTTTGGTGTTATGAACAACCAGACATGAGAAGAAATATGAATAGAATATTAAAAGTACATGAAATTTCTAGCTCATATATAATTCCTTGCTTTTATTTTTTTTTTTTGCAGTGGGTGGTTGGTTGTGTATTTATCATAACAGTCAGCAAAATACTGCTAAATAAATACAACTTTAGATGTTTCCTTAAAAATATTTATTATCAAATATCTGTATTGTTGTTTGAACACATATTCACGCGTACAAGATGTAAGCATTTTTTAAAATCGTTTTCTTGAAGCTTCCTTACTAGTAAGACATGAAAATGTACTATTTCATGTTTGAAAAACATACCAATTTGCGTTTAGTCACTCGACACATAACCTAAGCATTAAATATATTTCCAGGATTCAACAGGTCCTGTCCATTTAAAATGTTTTTGGCATACTTATAAACAATTATGCATAAATATTAAATTATTTAGTATAAACTTTTTACAATCCCGATATGAATGCAGCACGTACTAAACTAGTCTTGCTACCAGCGTACTCATATGGCAAACAGTACTTCAGGCAAACGCTAACAATGGCGGTCCATAGTGAAATATTACAAAGAAAATATCTGTATTTTGCAGCTCAAGCGTACAATTACAAATGATAGTTACAAATAAATAGAAGCTAGATTAGTTTTATGTGATCAGTTTTGTAAGCTAATAAATGAAACAAAAACAGAAATTATAATACTATTCCGGACGACAATTATTCCCGATAACTAAATGTCTAAAGATGACGTACTTACGATCTTGACCTAATTCTATCAATCATTAACTTGGCACATACAATATCGGCATTTTAATCAGATGTAAAGGAATTCAAGCATGAGAACGAATAAAAAATAGGTATTTTAATCAGATTTCTGATTACTTAAGCTAAAAAGAGAAAAAGAGACAGAGAGAAAGAGATAGGGAGACAGAGTGAGAAATAAAGTTTTCAAGTGCCAGCTCTCATCACATTTGTAATGACAGTCATTTATAATATTCAACTTATGATGCATTTAAAATATTGGTATCAGGAGGTCGTTGATTGTTTTCTTTTGAGAAGAGACTTGTGGAAAAGTTCATAATTAAAATAAATGATGTGCCGATATATAGACTCGATTGCTTAAAATTGTATGATTTAATACTTAAAAATCACTTCCTGTTCATGCGATGACATTATACTTAGCTTTCCTATCTCAACTACTTTCTTTTATTTTAAACCTGTTGTTCCTCGCGGAAACGAAATGTGGCTACTTGATCAGTTGATAAGTGTGTGTGTGTGTTTGTGTGTGTGTGTGTTTGTGTGTGTGTGTGTATGTGTGTGTGTGCGCGCGCGCGTGCGTGCGTGCGTGCGTGCGTGCGTGCGTGTGTGTGTGTGTGTGTGTGTTTGTGTGTGTGTGTGTGTGTGTGTGTGTGTGTGTGTGTGTGTGTGTGTGTGTGTGTGTGTGTGTGTGTGACAAAAGTAGTATATATATGGGCCAGGCTCTGTGAAAACCGGGTTTCTTGACATCGATTATGACGTGGCGAAGTGACGTCATAAAGTAAACACATTTCTTCGCGCAATTTTAAAACCGAAAGTTAATTGACCTTTTGCTGTATTTCATAAGTTTGATGAAATGGCAGACCTTTCCGATATCGAGGTACGTTGTATTTGACTTTCATTAAACTGTTTCGTGTAATTTGCATGTGTTTTTAATCTGTTTAATATTTTAAATCATTGAAAAGGAAATGCCCCCGCTACGTAAAGGTCAAACCAAAAAATCCGCTGACTGCAAATAAGTCGCAGCTTAACGAATTTACATTTTTTTCTTTAACATAGATTGTACAAAATAATATCGTGCATTTGTGATCCTATATCAAATCAAAGTATATATTTGTGGTAAGGTGTTAGTGAATCCTTGTCATGTTTAAAACCCTTTTCAGTACCCCTCCCACATGAGCTAAAATTAACCGCATTCGCATGTTGGCTATTTAAACTTGTGTACAAGTAAACTTTTTCTGGCCCGTTAATTTGATCTATACCCAGTATATATATTTTTGGTGGTATAATTTATGTAATTGTGCAGTGGAGTCTATACCAAAGTTGTTTTGAACAAAGGGGGCAAAGTGTTTATACATTAAGCGTAGTTTATCTTTATATAGCGTGTTTAAACCATGCTAAAATAAGAAATGCTCCTTGGTGTAGCGGTAGCGTCGCAGACTACGGTTCAGGCGGGCTAGGTTCAATTCCAGCTCGCTCCAATCTTTTTTCTAAATACTTAATTAACAGGAGGGAAATATGATTAGATATTCAAACTATTTTTGGAATATATATTAAATCTAACTGAAAAAAGACGAAACTTATTAAATAAGGTAGTAGATTGATTACACAATAAGTTTTTTTTAATGAAGAATACACAAATAATTAAATGAACCTTAACGGTTTATTTTTATTTTTAAGGATTTGGAAAGCCTATTTGCAACGCACTTTGGGACACCGTTGACAACACCAGCTTGCTCATAAGAAAGTGGGGAAGACGAGAGCGAGGATGATAATACAGAGGACCATGATATTGAACTGCCTCTCAACCTCGACATAGATCTCCGTGCTAGACGCTACGTAGATGAGACTGGTAAACAAACGGATGAGGGCGAGGACGGAGAGTTGTGTGGTGAAGTTGAAGACGACGAGGACATGGTGAGGATTAGAAAGTTTATTTTTGAAGGTTGTGGATGCCAACAAAACTGCACCAAGAAGATTGAAGGTAAAGAAGAAAGGGTGCTCATTCATATTTTTAACATGCGGGAAATGGACAAATCTGACAAGGACATGTACATAATGGGGTCACTCATTGAGTCGTCTGAAAAAGAAAATACTAAACGAGGAAAAAAGCGATTAAGATCCACGCTGACCTACACATATCTGGACACCAAAATCTGCAAGAAAACCTTCATGTTGATTTATGACATTGGCAAACAATGTTTGCAAAACATAGTAAGTCACCTTAAAACCCACGGACCGATACCGAGAACTCACGGAAACATAGGGAGAAAGCCAAAGCATTCTTTGAAATTTGATGACGTTAAAGCTGCTATTCAGTTTGTCGTGAACTACTCGGAACAGTTCGGGATTCCACAACCTGCTGCGCCACGCGGACGGGACAATGATCCGCCAATATATTTACCATGTGACACCCTCAAGAAACACGTCTTGTGGATGGGGGTTTTGCGCATCTAAAGCAGCGATACCGGAAGTCCGACTGCGACACACTTGATCAGCTACAGCAGGTCGTTGACGCATCCTCCAGCACCAACGAAGCTGTGCGTTATCCTGCATGGACGTGGCGTAATTGGAAATCCTTCTTGTCCGCCAAATTCCGACCAGTGCGTGGCGTGCAGTAAGTTTCTCGTTTTGTTCGCTTCATGTTTAATAATGTGTGCGGAGTTATTATGTACTCATAAAGTCATAAAATATATAAAAACAACTCAAATGATTACAATTAGTCAATTATTCTAATTGCATAAATTACTCAAAATATGTGGCGTGTTTCTGTTTTTTAATATTATTTGAAAACTAGTTTATCCAAACAGATATAGTTTATAAATAGTTTTATTGAAATTTCCTGCTGAAAGTAAAAGAGGTGAATTTCAAAACTTTAATTTGAATTATATTTTTTTTTTAACATCAACTAATTTGAATTATACAGCTTGATTTGAGTACTATTGGTATATGTTTATAAATAATTTCTTATAATGTGTGTATATTTATTGCAGGCAATATCAGTACTTCAGGTTTTCTGCGAGCGAGCCCGGCGTTGTGACCATACGGAAATCAAGTGACGCAGTTGAGATAAAGGTCAACATTCTGAAGTGCGGCGTCTTCGATCCCGCGGAACTTCCGCCGATTTTGTCACCTGGTGGTCTGTCCAGGGAACGACAGCAGTATCTCTTCAATAGTGTGAGGCCATTCGTCCGCCCGATGTTTCAAGATAGCACATGTCCTCGGCCTGAGGAACTTTGAGTGTTATGATTTAGTTTTACAGAATTTATTCATTTGCATAATTAATATAAGGATGTGGTTTATATTATGTTGTTATTATAATTAAAATTACAAACAAAGAAACTAACACACAGCAATTTGCGTTCTTTGTTTTATTAACCAAAAATGACACGGTGCATACAACTCATAATACACAGGAAATAGTCACTGTCGGAAATTTAGGCGGCGGGTAAAAACAGCAAATAATTATTAAGTCTTAAATCTTCAAGCTTATTGCATTATGTTATTATCGAAATATTAAAACTAAATAAAACGAATATCGCAATACGATAAAATTATGTTTTGGGCATATAATGACGTTGCTGAATGAAACTGTTTTCGTAAAAATGATTCATTTCATGTAGACGTCATTTCGCATAATTTGCAACGTCGTTTTAATCAAGATTTAGTATTTCATGTGTTACACTCATTACACTGTAAAATCGTTAATATTAGTCAGAATTTGAAAAGGTTTTCGGTTTAATGCATCGGAGATGTTGTACTTTCCGAAAATATAAAAAAGTAAAAATCGAAAATGGGGTCATTAAGCCCGGTTTTCACAGAGCCTGGCTCATATGTTTAACCTTAAATAATGAAAGCAACAATTAGCCTATCAATAAATTAGCTTATCAACAAATCAGAACTGTACCTCTTAGATCAAAACACTTTATATTTTCGTGTTTTGTATGGCTAAATTGTTTTAAATGAAAACACCGAGTACGTTATGCACCCGACACTTTTTATTTATCAAACAATTATGTGTTAAATGAAATGCTTATTATGTCATTCCTATTTCTTCCTGTTTGTTTCAATCTTCGTCCGTGTGTCCGTTCATCTTTCTTTTCGTTGTATTTTCGCAATATTATCTGTAGACCACTAGGGACCGCGATTGCCTAACCCTATCACTTAATGACCATGGAAAGGAACTCCAGACTAGCAATAAATAAACTATCTATTGCCTTGCGGTTTTCCAATTCCGGATTTAATATTGTCGAAAGTGGGTTTATCTTATTAGCTATAGCTGAATTGAACATTGTTACCTTTTAGAAAAGGTATAAAAGACGACAGAACTTTTATTCAAGAATGACGACACCTTGATAGTGTTTCACCTCGTGCTACCTCCTATGGAATTTACATATCACAACAAACAAGATCTGCACGAGTTTGTACTAAAGTAGAAGATTCCCATGCTGAAAACCGGTTTGTTTCTTTTAAACTGTTACAGCAAGGCTTTCGTTTTCACAAATTAAGAAAGGCGTTTTCAAATTTCTTTCACATCAATGATTTTGTTGCTTCTAAGTATAAAAGCATTATGAAAACCCTTATGCAGAAAGGCATAAGTCATCCTGAATTTTATGGAAATGTTTTATACAAATTTAACAAACTCATGTGTCTCAATAACTTTTCTGATCGCTTTACAAAACTCATCAGAAAATTTATTGCTGGTGGTTACAACCCGGGAATCCTTCGATGTACTGAATTGCTTGCAATTGGCCCTTTTACTTTCAAGAACGTGCTTGCTTTTAAAGTAAACAATGAACGGACAGGTCTTTGAGACTGTATGAAAATAGTGACTTAAAGCCATAATTGGACAGTCACGGTTGGATTTCTTGTCTCTTCATCTCTCCAGTCGTGCCCTATACAGGTGAGAAAACTTGAGCAGTCTCCATACCCTTTACGTGAGATTGCACTGTAGGTATAACATAGGAATTTTTTTTAACCTTTATCGTATAATATGCGAACTGCGGATAAATACTCGGCTTTCTATGTTATTTTAAAACTTATTACCTATTAACAATACTACATTTTATTTTGTTGGTTTATGTTGTTTTCTAAAATTCGCTGATTTCTTTCGTATCTTTTACATTTCACTTTTGACACCTTTGGTATATGACGTCATGGCATTGTATGACGAAATAAATTTGTTATTATTATATATGAGCGCTGGGGCTGTTTTATTTCAAACTACTTTCTAATTTGGAATTTTTAGGTTGTCGAGGCTTTTATCTACGGTACATACTGTACATATGTTGATAGTTAATTTTATTACTAGTACTAGATTTTATGTATGTTTACAAGTGCACTTTATTGTTTTAACTCCCGATGCAGGTACTTACTGTTTGTTGTTTCACTTTGACGGGATATTTTTATTAACACTGTTTGTTTGATAGGAAACCCCTTCAGAAAGTGCGAGGTTGGAGCGCTCAACAAACCATGTTTAAGCACACCAGTCGGTCCTTTTGCCGACTAACCGTTCCATGGCTCTCGTCTCTGTGTTTTGGTCACATTTATATTGGATCTTTTTGCCCCTTTTATAGGTAGATTAAATTTAAATATCTGTAGAAATTGTGATAGGACCTTTCCTTATTTACCTATCATCATTTAAGCGAAAAACACATTTTGGTCATTGCCTTAAGTAATATAAATAATACGTATAACATAAACATGTTTCCATTAAAACTATAATAAATTACGCACACGCGACCAGATGCACTATAGTGTATTACATGTAGCATAAATAGGACTTTCTAATGTAGAGAAACCATTCTCAACGGGTTAACCAGAACGTTAACCTGCAAGAAATTAGTAACACGTAGAATACAATTCATTCTTATAAACATATAAACGAGCATTGTGACATTACACCAAGTAACAGATTTTTTAACTCTGTGATACTTCCAAAAATCACATGTTAGTAAAGCATAAATTTTGTCAATTTTGGATTTGGTAGGTAATACAGGCATATATTCGTCAAAAGACGACGGTTGTATGATAGAAAGATACAAACTCAAGCTGTCTCTCTAGAGATATGAACTTCTTTAATATCTGCATATTAAAGTATTCAAAATAACATTTTTTTAAAATATTTCTGGTTCTATATATTCTATATGCGTCGACGACATCCTCTCTTCGTGTTTATTTTAATTATTCTTATTATTATCATTAGGATTTAATTATATTAAAGACCTTAAAAGACTTTTCAACATCAATAAGAATTCAATAACTTTAAGTGTTTTCTCTAGAAAGACAACCTCGGCCACTTTCTGATTAATACATGTATGTATAACATTAATGTATTGACTGGTACAAGTGTAATTAAACTAATGCAGCCCCTTACCCCCCCCCCCCCCCCCCCCCACACACACACACACACACAAACAAACATTCACACACGCGCGCGTTTGTGCGCACGCACGCACACACACACACTCAAAGATTGTATTGCGTCCAAGGTTTTGCCGATTTTCAGACTTTTGATTAATAAACACCATTTGCAACAGGCAAATTTGAAGTGGGATGGCTTTAGCTGGCATTTTTGCCGATACTGTGCAGCGACATTTCTATCATCATAGCACAGGGGCACTTATGAGGTGCCCAGGTACTGAACCTGGCCCATTATACTGACAATGACGAGTCAGGCCTAATGCTGTCCCCTTAGCCTCGAGCGTTAAGAGGAAACTCATTAATACCAACTTTAAAGTCTTTGAGTTGACCCGGCCGGGGTTTGAACCCACGACCTTCCGATCCGATTGATATGTTTTAGAAATTATTATGCGAGATAGTTAATGAGGCTCACGCATTTTTTACTTGTGTTTATGTTAATGGAATTTACGAAAACTGCTAACAAAATGTTAATTAGAAACAAAACAAACTATTGAAGTGAAATTAAACAAATGAAAGTCACTGTTCAAGTCCCAAATGATTTTGGATATTCCAGAAATTAACACCTTCCTTATAAAAGTGACGAAATATTTAAATGTCATAATTTTAATTTCGACTGTCTGTGTTTCACTTTGTTTGTCTGACAAAACAATTGTCATATTGGTCCTGTAATATTCTTTCGGATTGAATCGTTGGATCAGCACAGTTTAAAAAGGTGTACAGGTTATATGGTAAATAATTGTTATAGTATCGGAAAGGTTTTATTAAAATGCAAAATTATTCGTATTGACTCTGTTGCAGGTAAAGAACATCGGCAAACTTAATTAACGAGACAGCTTGTGCACTTAACGCTTACAAAAAATTATAATTGTTGATTGACTATATGCGGTATTCGCCGTTCATAAGTTGAGGCTTATGAGAAGCTAACACATAATCACCCAATTCAATTTTAATATAAACTTTGATTTTCTCGGACAGCTAGCTTAGGAGCACGCCAGTCCCACGTGTTGGTTGATTAATGAATGAATGTAAATACTAAATATCTTACAAAAGTTAATTCTTGAAAGCATGAACTTCTAAGTTTTACTTTTGTTACCTTATTGCAAATTTACAAATTCTAATGTGTGCAACAATCGTAAAATCTTTATGAAAGTAGATATGATCACATTGTTTAAATGTATTAAATAAATAACAGAACACGTATGCACCTTTTTACTGGAATACATGAAGTTGCAATGCAGGGAAAACGTATTGCCGTTGGTTATCATTGCATATTACATCACATATACAACGACAGATGGAACTTTACAAACGCATTGAAACATAATACCAAACATTCTCTGCTAGAAGTTTCATTGTTACATATTTTATGACTCGTTATAGGAATTGCATTTCCTGATAAATGATATATGAAGTGCCAACTGCAAACAATGTGGTAATAATTCAGATAAAGTAAATAGTTATAACATTGTCGCTTGTTGCTATTTCAGTATGAAATCACATTATTTACTCAGGACTGCAATAGTAAATGCACGATGAGGTTCAATAATTCCGTTTATGTTATCACTCTTAGCCTGCTCGCCATTTTCCACAAACACTCAATTCCTTACCTAAATCGTCGGATGTCGCGATGATTCTCCATTTAAATATATGTATGGTCTATAAGGATGGTACACCTGACAGGAATTATCCACAATGACTTTAACTGACACGTGTCGCCCAGAGGCACACCAACGTATTTGTCCAAGTCATTGGCTGTTCAGACTAAATAAGAAATGCACATGTAGAATGTATTTTAAATTATTACTGGAACGGTTTAAATTAGTTTGCACATATTATCACTGGACATATACACTCTTTCAATGAAGTTTGCCGACTGACCATTTCAATGCAGTAACTCTTGTTTTGTTGTGTGTTTTTTTTTGTGTGTGTAATGTCTCGTCTCTGTGTTTTGTCACTTTTATTTGCTATGTACTGTAAATGACTTTTTCTAGAAGAAGTTAACATTTAAATGTCTGTAATGTAATTCTTGTAATACTTTTTTTTTAGTCTTCTTATTCTAGCTGCGACTGATAAAGATGTACGGACAATGTCCAACAGCTTCCAGTCAGAAAGTCACAGGTTGATGTTACTGAAGAAATGCCGGTCTCTTAAGCGAAAGCGAAATTTTTGTCACGACTTTTTTTGGAGGAGAAGCCACAGAATTTACTTAGACATATAAAGAAAAGAAGAATTTAATGGCAATATCAAGACGTGTCTTTTTAACATATTTTGGGATATTTCTACAAATTGACACATAAACGCCAAATTGTTTTGCCAATCGTCTATGCTCAATACTTCTTGTTGTAAGTGTTTTAACAGATTACACTGGTTTCTCTGGAGAAATTGTGGTGTTTTATGTTTTCATTATTTCACATAGTAGAAACTTAGCATATTGTCAACAATATAAACAATGAGCGTTTATTATTACATGTTTTTTCTTTTTCAAAATGGGCACTTTTATCCGAGGCGTAGAGTGATCGACTTGTATCTTCCTTGAATGGTCAGCTGCTTAGAGCTTAGCTCGGAGATCCGGTCGAAGAAAGAGAATATAATGAGTGGAGATTTTCCATCTGACATGTGGTGCAGCGGTAGTTCTGCTCAGAAATTCCGCCTCCAGAACACCTAGATGTCGCTACTAGCACTATCAAATGTCAATGCAAAGTATTTTGAATGGAGGCATGAAACAGGTATCTTTCTTGTTAACTCTCTTTATCCCAACAAAATCTAATAAATTTATCTATTCTTGTATAAGTATTGCTTTTAAGGCTTACTTAACATGAACATTTTGGGCAGCTTCTAAATAATTTCCTTCAGTATTTAATAAAGCCTTCCTTGTATGACTATTCGTCTAAAGCTTAACTTCAAACCCACATGTTTAATATCAAACCTCTACACAAAAGCTTAATCAGTCGATCATTGGAAGTAATTGTTGTTCGTATCGGGGCTTCCGTTATTTCTGCCACTTAAACAAGGTATATGTATTGTTTAAATTCAAAACACTAGATTGCTAACACATGTCTTAAATAAAGACTGTTGAGATATATATTATAATTTAGGTCCACACATAAAACAAAGACAGATAGGATGGGTTCAATCTCTTTAACTCAACTCAACTCCAGCAATAACCTCTAATAAGATTAGGTGGATAGCGGTTGTAATACCATGATTCTACGTATAAAGAGAGATGGTTTAAACTACAATATCAAAAATAAACGTTGTTGTAGATTCAGACCGTGATCCATCTTATGTTTTTTTGTAGTTTCAGATTGCTATGTTTGTACTTAGGCTGAGGATTTAATGACACCAGTTCATTAAATGCCATTTGCTACCCCGGTATATCCGTCTGAGCCTATGTTTTTAATAATTATTCAGGCAAACTAAAATACCTACACTTTACTTTGATTGTTGTCATATTATAACTTCACTTGACAAGAAGAGGTCAGCTGTGGCATAAGACAAACATGATTAAACATTGTCATTTGATTTTTTGTATAAAGTTAACCAGCGAAACTTGGTAAGGCATTTAAATAGAAAAATAATAAGGTATATGCATACAATAAGTTTTGTGCTGGGTGGAGTCTTACTAGTAGGCGGTAAAAGAACTCTCCATCAAAAATCTGACTTGGTAAAATATTTGAAGTGGAAATTGCTAGGATATAATACGTATCAACATGCATAGCCACTGATCGCATATATTCTCTTATTATGGACTCTCTTTTGTCTTACGTTAATTTAATAATCAAACAAGTCACTTCTGCGCAACATCAGTCTGACAAATTAAGCTTTATGTGGAGACCAAATCTCACGAGTCTGATTTCCCAGAGACACTGCAGCGTGGCTCAATACTGCAGGAATTAGCTTAGAACCATCTTGTTATCATTAATACTAATACTATTGGCATTTGCTAGACAATGGGATTATTAAGTATGGCCAAATTTTGCACAGGCATTCTATCTGAGGTCTAACTGGACATAATCTTTAATTAAAGGGATGAAAGCCTGACGTGTGAATTTGCCAGAAAGGGTCTATAAACTCTTTTCTACGAAAACCTAATATGATCCTGTGCAAATTTGCTAAAAAAGAGAAATATAGGACTACAAAAGTACAGATATTCAAAGGTTCTGAGAAGCCCGTATAGGAAGGATACAATGACATTGCCAGTTTGGCTGGGATGTACTTAAAGCTATAATGACTGGCACACATGTCCATATCAGTTTCAAATAGCTTGTGCAATACAAATACATCTATGAAACAATAAATGTCCATCGCCTTTGGAGATAAATATTTGTTACACAGTAAATTCGAGAAAGAAGAAAGAAAATCAAAACTGCTTTAAAAGGACAACTTAAAGGGTTTTTGTACGATTCGATTCAGGACCTTTTTAAATGGCAGTTAAATGCACAACCGACTGCCGATAAGGGTCTTGATGCATACATTTTAAGGTAATTTAATTATTACTTTCAGACCAGTACAATACTTACATACATGTTTCAACATGACCTATCTGGTGTTTAGGTGAGTTTTAAGCGGGGGGTTTAAGCGGAGTTTGCTTGTCCTAAACTGGGGTCACCAGGACACGTCTAAGCGACCTCATGTAGGGAACGATGCAAAATACTATCTGAACACTGCTGTATGACACAAGGTTAATCTGTAAGATATTTACTCCTTAGTAATGTCTAATATGACATCGTTAACCTCGTTGTTAAATATGTATCATTACATTAATATTTACATGTTAATTGTGTGTATTGACATTCAGTCAGTTAACCGCTACAATAACTTTCATACAGAAAAGTGCAACTAATTCTATACGCTCCTCGCATGCGTCAAATCTTAGTGATGGGAGCTTAAATTTACTACTAATGTTAACGAATAAACATAAAAACAACAAACAGAAGACTTCTGCAACCAACAATTTAAACACAGCGAACTTATAAGTCAGACGTTAATTTATATACATATGTAACTGTCTTCGGTTAAAGCGTAATTCTCAAACACAAACTCAACCCTCTCGTGGTTTAAAGCATAAAGTGTGTAATACAACGCAATTTGTCTCGCTTCAACAATAGTTCTAATATCACCATCTTTTTAACAAATAAGTATCGTGATTGCAAATTCCATGACATCAAGCTGAAATTCTTTGTGGCTTCTTATTTCAATGGGAAACCTGACCACAATTACGGGCACATCCACAATTACGGGAACAACCAGTTCTTTTAGAACGTATCATGTATTTTCTATGTAACCATTGACCTCATTGCGATAGCGTGCCATCCTTCGTGTTTTCAATTGCAATCTAGGACACAGGGTTACAAGAGGTCATGATCATAGTCATTTAGGCGCTACGTAGTTGTGAGCATAAGTGTAATAATTATACTTAGGTATGAGTTTAAAGTTGTTTATCTAGAACATAAGTGTGCATGTTATTGATGACAATTTAAAATAAAATTAAAAGAAATTAAAAAATGTTGGATCTTTGTCCATGTCTTGATAAGCTCTTTGTTGAGTAAAACGATTATGCACATAGCAAACTGCAATAAAGCAAATGCACATCATCAAGACTCATTCTTTCTTTTGCATTCTAACTAAAACATTTCTCTGTCATTTAATGGTCATGATAATTAACATTCATTGAGTCAACGATTTATGATGAGGAAAATGTTTACACTACAGAGCATAATTTTGTTAAAAAACATTTTGAAAAAGAAGTGTTTTTGTTGTTGTTGTCCTTTTTCTTGTTTTTAATTGTTTTTAAAACACTATACTTGTTTTAAAAACACTCACTTGCCTGTTTACATTAGCCATTATTATTCTTATAAATAATAAAGAAATAAGTAAGTGTTTTTCAGAGATATTTCATTAAAAATTTACATGTTTCCGTATTTATCCATTTAATTGTGTATTTATGAAAATGCGTCTATGTTGTGACATAAGTCATGCAGTGTTTAGAAGAAACTGCAAACAAACACGTAGTTACACTATTTTTCTTGTGTGTGTGTTTTTTTCCAGTTGTTTCGGCTATTTGTGATATATGTATTGTTGTTTTATTTTATTATGCATTCTCCTGTAATTAAAATTACATTAGCATGTTTATTGTAAGTTTCAAATTATATTACCATAATCTGTAATGAACGATAATTGGAATACACATTAAATTATTTTTATTTGCTTTTTGTGTAATTTATTGCAATGTCTTATTCGTATTTATATCATACTTGGGTAAAGTTTACCGTAGTAAGCGCTGGTAAATTTCCCGTGTGTGTTTTCCTTACAGGGTGTGGCTCTACCACAAAACACTTTTACTTTGAGAAACAATTTGTTCACAGCTGGACTATGCTACAACTTTAATAACAGACATTTTAGAACCCCGGAGGGAAACTAAACGTACATTTAGGACAATTGATGACAAAGGTTCTAAGTCTTGACTTACTGGCTACAAGCCGACCTTTACTTATGTGTCTTAATATATGCACAACGGGTAACTTGTATGTACAATTCCGCCGTTTACTTAATTGTATATCTCATTTAGGAATTTAGCAAGGAATTGTTTACTGCAATAAAGTTTAAGACCTTTAAAACTTGCATGATTAGCTATCCAATTTATCTAACGCGCCTAAGTGGCTTGTTGGAAAATTAGACTCGGATTAAATCTATGAACATAATTGAAACACTCAAATATTATGATGACCTGTTTTTCTAAAGCGGTGAATCCATAGATAAACCTCTATACAGAAAGCCGCCTATAGATAGTTTCGGTGTCCATATTGACATAACGCGTTTAAGTTAGTTCTCCGATTTGATTTGAAACGATAAATGATAAACCAAATTACACATTTAAAATTCAGTTTGAAAAGATGCTTATATTAATGCAACTTTGGCGGATTTTACAGAATTTAGCAATGTGTCATTTATGTTGTTGCTTTTCTTCATTCTGACGTTGATGAAGATAATGTTCCGGCTTTCTGTTTCAGCAAGTTTAAACTTGTGATAATAATTAATTTCGGTACAGAACTAAATAACTTTAAGTTGAAATCTTGTTTTTAAGGAGTCTTTATTTTAAAAAAAATCCAATATTGCCCCCCCATTTTGGTGAAATCAGGAAATCAGGTGTATGCGTGATTTTTATATGTAGAACTAAAATGACAGTTCCAAAAGGGTCGATGAAGCCTGTTTACATAAACTGGCTTATCTTATCACTGTAAGTGCAAAGCACGTGGCGAATGGTTGGCCTTTTTTATACAAAAGAACATGTGCGTTTTGTTTGTGATACTGTCTGTGGGAATTTGAGGTAGGCGTGATCTAAAACTGTAAATAACAACAGAGGGAGCAGTTAGGTACAAATCTCGGAGAGCACGGCAATCCAGACTTCCCAGCAAAACGCGCGACTTAACGAGCACATGGCGAGAGTGCCTTACACTCTCGTGTAAATGTCGGTTAAGTAGGTCAAAGGTGGTAGGTTATCAATAGCACTATTTTCATTTCTCACATGAGTTTGTTTTTAAATGCTACAATAAATGACTGCAGTTTACGTCAAATGTACTTTAGCCGTATTTGACACAACGTCGATGTGTTCATTCCTTGTTACTTACACCTAGAGACAAGTCGTTTAAAAAGACTGAAAAGTCGAAAATTTCAACCCATTCTTGCAAAATCAAAACATGACAGGGTTCGCGGATTGTGACGTCTTGCTTATTCGTTTGGCAATTCATGTTCTTTTTTAAACAATTAGCGATAATTAAGCTGGAATAAGCAGTCTTTACAGAAAAGTTTTACAACATGTATGTTTATATAACATGTCATAAGTGATTTCACAAATGCTTTACGTAGATCTTTTGCCTTAATGCATATATTTGCTTGACAGTATATCGATTTTCTACACTTATTATTAATATTCCAACATGTCTCCATCCAAAATTGTAAGTCGAAAATATCCTTCGTTGAGTTGAAACAATACTATTTAATTACATCATTACGCCCTGCAGAAAAGTACACGTACCAGTATGTACACGTATCTATAATTAATTATAACAATTTACTTCTTATATGAATTTTAAATAGATTCTGCTGAATTCTTCTATACATTTTCACCAAATAATAACCAAAAAATATATCACAATGAGCTCAGCGAAGTTTGTTCATCAAACGTTGAAAAATATTGTTTAAATGTTTTGAGTTTACATAGCAGTTCTTTCTCAAAGAAAAACTTATGAACCAACTATCTTTTAAAACAGTTTAAACACATATTTACTGTCGCTTTACATAATATTTTAATCCTTGTTTTAGCATCATTGAAAAGACATTTGCCGTGCTTATGAACAGGACTTTCATCACAATTACTCACATAGGAAATACATACGACTTAAATATGTTTTAATAATCCGGCTTAATTTCTTCTGTTTGATTTATTGTGTATTCTGAAGATACGAGGGTTTTGTAAATGACGAATATATCCGCCGAATTATATTTGTTCAAATTAAAATCTGCTAATTTAAAAGTCGATTGAAATTTAATCTCGCATTTAAATTAAAACATGCAGGACACATATCACCCCGTTTAATGAATGCCAAGAATGATTGAAAATAACCTAGGCTATAAGTCATACGTAATTTTGTATCATTAATTCGTTGCTAAACGAAAACACATTTCCTAAATGTGACTGCTTTACTATATGTCTATAAATTAGAATGAAGCTACTGCGTTCAAAAGAGAAAACATTGCTCAACGTCAATCAATGTCTGTGTATATTATATTATAAACCTTTCTGAGTCTTTTGATATTAATTGATTAAAAAATCTATAAATAATGCAAAAACGTGTAGCAGTCACTGCTACAAAAACAGCGAAACTGGTACGTGGGAACGTTCCTAAAATAAGGGATCAACGAAATTATATTACGAAATATATATTGTTACATCTTGCTTTTATGCATTAAATATACCGTATAGGAATTGGTCACTAGAATAAGTTGTTGTATAGGGTTTATGCAAGAAGGATACCACTAAAACTGTGGACTGACGAAGATTCAGTTAGAGATTTGTAAGTATTATAGTAGATAAAAAATAAACGATGACATCTTGATGGCCAATTTAACGCACATATTATGTTAAATACCAATTCAGCATGAAGCTCACTTAAGAAGCTAATAAGGTCGACTCAATGTTTAACGAAAGACGTTTCATCATGTATTTTAAAGTGATGGGTTATTTACACATCGGCAAAACCTGATTATGCATAACATTGTCCATACACTTAATACGAACGCACCACGTGATAACGGATTGACATATGTTCGAGAAAATAATGAAATGGATAAACGGTCTAAATAGACATGTGTGTATATATGCCTCAAAAGGTAGCATTCAGTACTTTCTTAAACTATAGAATTTCTCATCATAAATGAAAAGTTATATAGCTTTCATTTAAATATGTATTAAATACTTTTTTTAAAAATTGTTAAGCAATGATGAATTACATATAAATACGATCATTGTGACCATTGCATGCTTCAAAGTAAGTTTAAATGTGTTTATATATTACAATGACATGGTCAGACAAAATACGCAGTTTCAAACAAGCAAATAACTTCTCAATGAGCATAAAACCTTTAACATAATTTATAATAAGTAAATCATCAGTTTTCAAAATGTAGCAATAAAATATAATATAAACTAGAGACACGGATAGTGACAAAGACATTAGGCAAACATGACAAGCTTCTCTCTAAACATTTCCACATTTGTTGAAACATTAACAAACCCATACTAGGCAATAGTACAAACCATACAAACACAAAATTAACACACTGTAAAATGATATAACATTTAGACGAGTTTTACCATTACAAGGAGAAAATCAGTAGATGCTACCTTTACGAGGTCTGTCGAAATTCCAGCGATAGCGCTTCTTAACGGTCCAAACACAATATCAAATCAACACAAAGCACACACATCGAGTTTAAGGATAGGATGGGATTTGACGGCATCTTTTCCGATACTGTACAGCGACATTTCCATCATTATATCAGAGGGGCACTTACATTTTATGAGGTGACCAGGGACTGAACACGGCCGGTCCATTACGACTGAAACTGACGAGGCAGTCGAAATGATGTCCCCTTAGCCCCGAGCGTAAGGAGGGAAACCACTACTACCAACTTTAAAATCTTTAGTTTGACCCGGCCGGGGTTTGAACCCGCGACCTCCCGATCCGCAAGCCGACGCTCTACCCCTCGGGCTACTGCGGCCGGTACACTTCGAGGTTAAAGCACTAAACATACAATACTATTTACAATCAATAAACATTTAATGCGGTAAGTATTAAAGTAACTACAATATGTTAAGTATGTACATAAATGTTCAATTTCTCGGCAACCAACCAATATCTAATGAATCATTAATGAAGTCTAATTTGAAACAGTGCAAGTCTCTTTTTTAAATATTTCACGATTTAAACAATAAAATGTGTTTGTTAATTCATACAGATATAGGAAACTGTAGTGTGTCCAGTTATAATTCAGAATTTCTTGCTGGCAAAAAGATAAAGTCAGCAAAACGAACATAATTACGTTAATAATGCACCTTTTAAGCTAAAGAGTGTGCGTTGTTGTTTTGGAAAAGCAATTACTCCCACACAGCAATTTTACATTCTTAGGTTCTATTAGGTATCGCTCAAATTGATAGATGGCACGCACGAATTTTCATGATACTTAATGCGTTTGGTTATGAGGAAATGGAAACTAAAACTAAGCCTTTTTGAAGTGTTCAAAACCAGCACATATATACGCACGCACCCATGCACGCAAGAACGCACACACACATGATCGTACGCACACACAAAAGCACGCATGTATACAAACACACACACACACACACACACATACACACACACACACACACACACACATACAGACATTTATATTTATTACCTTACCAATAATATACCGATGCCTTTCATTTTCATATTTAAGAGATTTAGTGTCGCTTATTTACTCATATTCATAAAATTATATGTGATGTTGTTCAACCATATTCGTCAGCAAAACATACTAGTTTACGGTCATTGTCACCCCACACCACTGTTGTACTATTTTCAAGCAATAGAAGTCTAATACAATGGCCTTTACCCAACTATTATTTATTTCAACCAAAAGTTTAAAGCATATTCCTTTTTTATAAATTAATAATTATTTGTCGAATCAATTAGGCAAACCCCTATACTTTAGCCCTTGTATTAAGATGACGAGAACAATAAACCTTCATTTAAGTGTGCATATAATAAGAACGTCAATATAGCGTATCATAGCAAGGATGGTTTTGAACAATCCCTACAAAAAGCAGAATAAAACATTTGGAAATTTGATTAATATGATTTTTGCTAAAGACACATAATTTCAAATTAATAAATATCAAAAATTGGAAGGAGGGTTATAAATATGCTTTCGAGCTCTTCAATATTCAAAACCCCTTCTTAATTCCTTTTAAACAATATTCTGGGGCATGAAATTGTTATTTTCAGTGTCTGACTGGTCTTAAAAAGAAATCATTTTAAGTTATAGCTTGTTTCCAAACTAAATCACGAGACAAATGGAGAACACACTTGGGATAAAAATAGCGATAATTATTAAAATGCACGCGATTTATTCTGGAAAACTAATGTTTATTTCTTTCAAACTGAGCTTGTGGACGGGGTACCACTTTTACAGTCAGCCAGCCGGCATAGCAAATAAGTTAACATGCAATGGTATATTGACGGAAACATTTCTTTTTAAAAAAGAATGCTTACATTATAAGCATGTATAAAAAATGCATAAATCAACCCCTTTATTGCAAAATATACCATAGTCTTGACATTTCTATTTGACAAATCTTCCGGTCAAAGGTATACATTTGACTGACCCATCTAAGGGAGCCACACATTTTTGTTCTTGATTGGATGTTATAGCTATGTAATATAAATTTAGGATTGTTATTGGAAATTAAAAACATTAATTTTGTGAAGCCAGTACCTTTAAAGGAAAAGCATACAAACTTGATATATAATTGAATATGTGTATTTATTTCCGCAAACTTTTAATCAATACTTAAAAAGTGAAATATCGCACAAATATCAACATCCCATACAATTTAATTTAGTATCACGCTTTAGTCCTAAAATGTATACACGTAGACTCGTTAAGACATTGATGACAATATTATTTTGTTAAGTTTACTGATACATTAAAGGCGACAACTAAGCCAGTTAAAAAAACGCGTCTCTTCTTCTTCTTTGTTGTTGTTGTTGTTCTTCTTCTTCTTCTTCTTCTTCTTCTTCTTCTTCTTCTTCTTCTTCTTCTTATCATCATCATCATCATCATCATCATCATCAGTATTATTATAATATATGATTTCGTTGCAATGATCGCGTAATGTTGGATAAACTCGGCAAGAAATCCTTGGAGTTTTCTCTGTATGTGTCATCATCGTTATAACGAATGGGTTCCTTTGAAATAAACAAGATCGTCAATCACACAAATAAGACAAACAAAATAGAGACATGTTGAATGATGTATTATCAAATCGACATTGGAAAAAGTTCAAAGTAGTCTTAATAGCGAAATTGAAGGAAAGTTCTTGCCTAAAATAATTACCCAACAACCGTTGGACGTTTCATGTTTTATTTCTTAAAGACCTTTTTATTTTGCTTACATAGTGTATACATGTTAATTGAAAAAAAACCCACCTGATTCTCTCCTAATCGACGAAGATAGTTATTATTCAATTATTATTTATTGTGGACTATTATCCGCAGTTAGCTGCTAAATGCTACATGTGCCCATACATAGAATAGCCAATAGAACCAAAAGTACTAGACCCATATTTCAAGCGTGTCTTGAATAGCTCTCGCTAGAAGCCTATAAGATTTATATATGAAATCTAGTCCTGCATTCAGTTTTATTTATCTCACATTACAAGGTACCCAAAGGTATTTGAGGAGAGGGGTGGGCTGGGAGGGGCAGCAAAATACCAAATATATTTAGTGAAAGTGTGACAAGAGCTCAGAAATTGTGTTAAACAAACATGTTAGGGCAAATACATACTGTCCATTATTCACACAACCGAAAAATTCATGTTACTCTTCTTTCTAACGATTCTTTTTACATCTACAATTATAAACATTAGTGTGCACCTGATCCAGAAAAACACGCGTTCCAAATGTTCTGTTAAGAGAATTCACGACTTTCAGTTGGCATTTTGAAACAGAAAATGTGGTCCATAAATTCTCAGCTGATAAAGCTTATTTACAAAATAACAGAAAGAAAACAACATAAACAGACCGATGTTTCCATAGTCTGTTAACGTCGATAGAGATATACATATTATTCCAATCACTTTTATAGTGGTATTCGATGTACATTTTTTTATTTTTATTAGAAACCATTAAAGCAACTTGCAATTCAATTAATAAATAACTGCCGTTTACACAAGTTCCTCTATTAATATTTGAGAGTGCGATGTATCGCTTTCAGTTTCAGGCAGGTTTCTGTAATATCTTGTAGGAAGAGGAAGTTTCGTGCTTCACAAATATAAATTGACAATCATTGAAATGCATACAGTCCTGGAACCGTAACAGTTGTCACACGATACGATGTACGTACGTTGCGATTACGTTCGATGTACGATACCATGTGCGGTTTTTACACGATACCATACACGATACGGTTCGATACCATACACGATATGCATTACGATAGAAAATCTACACGTTACGATGCGATACGATGTACGCTTCGATACAACATACTGTACTGTTTCCGTTTACGTCACGTTACAAGAAATACCATGGAAAATGCGGCATGTTGTTAAAATAAAGGTTCAATCAGCCTATTTATACTGTACCAACTCGGTTTAGTCCAAATCGTTCTGCCCCAATCGGCCCACTTCCAGCGTATATAGTCGGTAATGTTTTCACACCTTTCAAATGAGACAATACAACTATTTCCGTCTAAATGGTAAAATGTGTAGGCAAATGATAAGTAAGTGACGCCAATGTGATAGCCTGCTTAAACATTGAACACGTGTGTAAAAATGTACCATGTTAAGACAAATTAATTTAAATCTGTAATTTCCTAAAATTCTTACACCATTCTTCTATACACGTATATTTCAATTTTCTACCCCTATTCCCCGCATCCGTATCTGCGTTTAACTGAAGTGAAATTTCACAGCCAGATTATGTGTGCTGGGATCTTCATACATGTATGACATGTCTTCAGACCGGATGCAGGTGTTGTGCACTACAGCTAAATGACCACTGTCCGTCTAATTTGAATAGAATCGTTGTGTAATAAAAGTGGCAATCTGTATGGGGGCTTATAATCGCTCGCGTGAATTGTAGGTACATGTACCGAATAACCTACATAAATGGACTAACTGCTAGAAAATAAATAACATCAAAACATACCATTGTCTCATACTCAAACCTTTTTCAAGCACTATTTAAATAAAAAATTCGGTAAGGTATAGTAGAATATGGGTCAATTGGGAAAAAAACTTAACAAGCTAAAAAGATAGAAACAGAGCTATTAAATAATAATTATATTATAATGAGACAAAATTGGACTAACAACCGACAAATTAACACCTCCACTTAATCCTTACCATGTAGGGATCAACTCCATTAACATTAAAACAAATTTAGAAGACGTAATCGACGTAATTGATAAGATTATTCCCTTAGTTAAACTAAACTCAAATACTGTGTACTGAGATATCGCTACCCACATCCACATCTACACCGACGGTAGCAAGGATACAAACAAAAATGCTATAGGAGCATGAGTTATTATGATTGAAAATCTACAGAATAAATAAACAAGGCCAAAATAAAACTAAACACTAGACATTCTATATTAAGATGCGAACTGTTAATTATAACCCATAAAATGTGTTCAAATAGAACAACATTGCCGATCAACAATAAATATTTACCCCGGCTCTCTTAATTATTTACAAGCATTTCAGACAATTTATGGAAAGAATAGACAAGAACTAATCAAAGAAATATATAGATTAAATACTAAAATACAAATGTTAAGCAAAATCTCTAATATGAATTAGAACTAATAATACGCGCTCTTAATCTTTTTTAGAAAAAAAGTATTTCATTAAATATTTAATTAATAATATAGGATAACACCTACATAAACTGAATTATTACAATGCCCAACCGATATCATATCCAAATCAAACAATAACTAAAGTTTCAAAACCCACAAGACACGTGATGGGGTGAAATCTCTTTAAAATCTAAACATTCCTAATAAACCCATTCTCTGATTGACTGTACCACAATTTGGCTGAAGATTATGACTGCTCTTTGTTTAAAGGCATAACAACTCTAAGAAACTGTTTCTTAAAATGTTCACCATTGAAATGTTTTCTACTCCTGATTAGAGCTGGCACTTTTTGAACTAAAGGTGAACATGAAATCGGATGATTATGAACAAATAGCACATTAAGTTACACACTAGTTACGAGGATGTTGTAAAGTGAAAAAAGTACGGGAAAAGTGTGTGAGTAGTTTAGGGTGGTAATTCAGTTAGTTAAGTATATCGTATATAACATATACTTTAGTAGAGAATTAAATGTATTTAATATCTTCAAGGTATTAAAGTGTTGCACTTTTATTAAATCTGCCTTTTTCCGCTGGTACAATAAGCAAAGACACGTGTGAATAATATAGGTCTTTGTAGATAATCTCTTGCTATTGTGTGCTGCCTTAACCAAAACAGCACGGGTTTAAAGTATTTCTCTATGTCACAGTAAGGACAGTTCCTTTTGGTGAAATTGCATTCTTTACCAGTGTAGTTTGATCCTAGTGTTAATTTAAAAAACTATTCTTAACTAACGATATTGTGACAGTAAATATTGAACTTAGAGTCCTACCAACATATCCGAATATCTAAATTTGTGCGTTGTTTATTATATTTATTTTATTAATTATAGCTCTTTCTCCATGGCTTGGTATCCACCCTAGTTTTATAAAGGCATTGAGGTTTTTTGACAGGAGACTGTAAAGACTATATTTGTCTACTGACTTGCTTGATTTTGCACTGATTAGATATTATATCATTTTCTATTGTTACCCCAACGGTATTCTTTTCAGTATCCATACTGACGTCAAGGTACATGCCGATGTGCGTTAGTTATTTTAGGAGAGTATGTAAATGGCTTCATTATCCTAAAAAGACTTACACAGGACCATTTCGTTATAAAAGGAAATCGATTTAAGAACAGACCAATTAACACCTCCGGTCAACACGTTAAGGATCAAACCAATTAACATAACGAACGGCTGAAAATCCTACTTCCTTTAAGATTAGTGGTGTCATAAAAGTGTCACCAATTAATTGGAATTAACACACGTGCCCGTGATTGGCAGGGCGGGAAAATGTACGGAAATTAAGAAGGCATGATGACAGATGTTTACTGTTATTTATGATTATGATACTAGCACTTTGTTTTGACAAACACATTCACACCTTAAACGTTTGATCACATCACTGGCAGAAGAATAGTTATATTAATTTGTTTGCTACACTTGTGAACGGACTTTTATTGAATTTTCGTCGAGCACTGAATTGCTTTTATTTATTTATTTAAATTCGCATAAAATTGTATAAAATTTACGCGTTTAAAATAATTGGCGAAGAGACTATATCAGTGTTGATTGTGCCAAGCGATGACATAGGTAAGCTCGCTTTACAATTAACTAACTTGTCGGAATATCACAGATGATTCCACACGGTCCAATCATTTATTAACAATGTTCATTGTATATGAGCCATATCATTTGAATCCCATATTTGAGACAAACCTCTTGTCCATAACCTGACATAGAGCTAGACTTTGTTATAGCTAGTTTGTTTTTTCTAGCTTTATGTTTATTCTAATTACGTCTTACTGCTCTTTATTTTCCATAAAAGCGTGGGCAAATAACCAAAATCCTAGTTTTCACGAATATTTTCCTAAACGTCCGTTCATATTCAATCTACGCATATTGTCATTCAAGTAATTAGTTCGAAGGTGTGCAATATTAATTTGCTCATTGATAGTATGCATGTACCGGAAATGTAATATATAGTTTAGTTTCTGTTTAGAACCATAAACTTCTTTTTGTATTTGTGAAGCATTTATTATGACATTTAAATTTCATGTGAACTTTTGTATGAGCATGATAATGTCATAATATATGTATCTTTGTATTAAAGATTTATGAGAAGGCACAGTGCAATTCTGCTTGTGTTACGTTACCATACTATACGTTCCGTTACGATACCACGGTCTTGTCATAAGCGTTACGTTCCGATACGATACGATGTACCATTTACGATATGGCTCGTTACGTTACTTCACGATAGGCCTATTACGTTACACGATACGTTACGTTACCATACGATACGTTTACGATAGAAATACGCACGATATACGATGTTTTGGACAACTGGTACGGTGCCAGGACTGTATAAGTATTAATTAAATACGAGATCGTTTTTATTTGTAAGGTACCATTTAACCTGGGGATTTTTATAATTTAAAATTATAGGATTTAGAATATTATACTTATATGTAAAACTGAAAATACTTGTGACGTTTCGAGGTCCATGAAATCACATACCTATATTTCTGAGAAAATGATAACAAAAATAGGGTTATAAAGAACTTGTCGGCAAATATGCATTGAAGTAATGCCATGTCAACCTATTACTGACATAAGTCTAGTGTAGTCTTTCGAAATAATACTTTGCTAAATTTATCAATATAAGTTGTAATTTTTTTCAGAAATTTCATGTTAGTAAAAGAAGGAACTCGTGCAAATGTGACTTGCTTGATTATGATAAACGTAGTGGCAAAGAACAGTCAATTTTAAAGATGAGATCAGTTTATTGACGAACCCAACTTTGAATCATGTAAGAATACGTATAGTTTATATGTGGAGAAGATTTATATAAGTAGTAACTATGTATTTTACTATGATATAACTACATTCAGTGTTTGTATCTGTAATGAAAAGAGTCTAGTTGAAATTTAAATATTATAACGATTGTCTTGTTACTGGCACAGTACACGAAAGTAAACAAGGGCTCATTATTTTCTTTCGGATATTGGATTTTTCATATGTCCTTGAACATACTAAAATTTTACAACTGTCATTTCACCTTTAACAGTCAATTTAAACAAAAATATGTCCATGGTGCACACACACGTAAACTTTACCTGTTCCCGACACAATACATGCATAAAATGAAAAATGTCAGTGTTGTTAATATTAAAAGTTGAAAAAGCACTAATCAAGCGTGTAAGATAATAATTACATGTAGGAAAAAATACCGGTAGAAAATGCACAAATAGATCAAAACAAACAGAAACTGCTTTAGGAAAGCCAGTAGGCAAACGGACTGACTAGGAGCTTAAATCGGTTTACAAAGCTTCAACTTTCTTGAAAAGTTTCCTCCTGCAAGACACTGCAACACTAAAATATCAAAATAAGACACGCAAGACAAATTTCCTGCGTAGGGATAATAATGAACAAAGACTTCTATTTACAAACAATAAAACAGCGCATTGCATAGAAGATTCACATATGTATTTTCTGTACACGACAAATCCCGGCATCTAAACGGTTTCCAAAGCGTTACGAAAGTTATTAATATGTGATAGAAAATTCCAGTAACATTTCAAAGAAAATGTATAATAGGCCGCATCCAATTTTAGGCTAACATAAAGAAAGTAAGACTACGAAAATAAAGAAACAAAATTGTAGTGTTATGATGTGAATATACGTATCACAGCTCTACAATAGTTTAGTAATATGCAGATCATTTATCTACAAATGACATGTTATATAAAGTTACACTTATATATAAAATTAAACGCACGTTTTCGCAACATTTAGAAACTGAATTTTACTGAACAGCCTGCTATAAGTTACACATAAAGTATTTTCACAAGAGATAAAAGTTGTTCATAAAATGCTATTATTTAATCATTTATGACTTTAGGCTTTGTAAATTGTTAAACCAAGTTTTATTAAAAAAACACTTCAAAAACAAAGTTTCAATACATTGTTTTGTTTGATTTTATAATTAGTTTCTCTATATTTAAATGATACTTTCATTTACTTTCTGTTTTTAATTCATTGTGTAACTTACATGGTATAAAACACAAGAGGAAATAATTACACATTATAATTTCAATTATAATAAGTGGTCTGTTATCTTCTAGTGAAATATAATATTTATATTACCATACGCTGGCAAATAAACCTGTTCTATAACCAATAATCACTTTAAGTTTGAGACGAAATGTGAATTAAAGTGTTTATGTCCTAAATAGTTTCAAGAGTACAATCACCTACATTCACAATTGCATGTTCTCATCGGATGATTTATTGCAAATGTTTAAATATAAAATACTTGCCATATATTATCTTCAGTCTTTACTTTAAAAGGAAGAAAAGGGCGAAATAAATTTAATTTTAGATTATATATCCACGGTCGATAATATTAAAAAATCTATTCAGTAGTACTGGTTTTAAATAATATCGCTAGTATTGAAGTATTATCTGAATTGCATTTTTTTTTAACAAATAGTAATAGCATGTAGTTTTTTGTAGTGACTTGCACATACCTCGTCATCCTTTTGAGGGAAACAACAACAAGTAAATGCCGGTTCCGAGATAATGTGAATCTTTGTAACTAATAGGAACATGTCGGGATTGGGCCAAAATCATTTAAAGTCGTATATGTTATGTTTATTTATCCAATGAGTCTTATAATACAACGATGTTGTTATTTCACATCTCACTACTAGAACAGTAACTTGTATGTTTCATCTACGTCCAGTGTTATATTTGTTGTAATTCTCAGCAACACAAAACTGTCACATTTTAAAAAAAAAACATGGTGGCTATTCACACGAAATGCATCTCTGAATTATCTTGTTTCTAGATTTTTGTCATCATGATCAGTGTTTATTGATACGTTATAATATAATAATATATTGCAAACAACAAGCTTATTTTGCACACCGGACATAGGTTATGATAAAAGTCTTGACTCCCAAGGTAGGTTTGGTCTACTAGTTCGTGTCGTTGACGTGTAAGTTTCTCGATCCATCACCTCTGACCGCGTCGCTTCTAAGAAAATTAAGTCGCACTAGAGACTAAATAAATCAGGCCTTACTTACAATAAACATTGACCCTCGGGGCATATGACTTTTGTCAGTTATTGTATGACTGAGAGCAGGAAGGAACCAGGAAAATATTCTACAAAGGCCTTGTATGAGAATAATTGCAAATTGAATGGTGGGCGATTTGAGAAAATTAGAAAGATTTGTAGTTTCTGTAAAATTGTTTGGACTCGCCTCATATGATCAGTGTGAATAAAGATACAAACATAGTAATTGTTTGATGCAATGAAGTTAATTGAATTTTCTTGTTGTTATATGTTCTAATATGGATACTACACACTTATGAACTGACTATTGAAATCACTTTGAATTATCTTAACGTATTATATGTATGGATTTGTTTATTTCCTTGGTCTAAACTATTTTTACTTGACCAATTAACATTTCATGCATATAAAAGAATCATTGTGTGCTCCTTTTTCCTTTAGGTAAACAAGAGCCATACATATTAGGAACTTTAGCACCAGTGTGTCTATTTATTAAACATCTACCATCTGTTTTATTCCCCCGATACGTATGTAAACTAGTTTTTTTTTCCATATCAAACAGATTTTATGCTTATATTAAAATTGTTAAAATTGAGCATAAAACTTGCTTTACTTTACGGCATTACATGATCGATCAAATTAGTTAAATAAAATATACATTGAATTTTCTTCGCACACGTTGCTTTTTATTGTTCATAGAATGAAGTAATTAATGAGTAAACGATATAAAATATATTTTGTTGCCAAAACAACGATTATTTAAATTATTTAAATTGAAATTCAATAATTCTCTGTAGTTCAATCATCTTTCTCTGAGCAAAATTTAACAATACTGTCATTCCGTTTAGATGGCTGTCTTACAAACCAGCAGATACTATGCCTACTATAATGTTTCCATGACCCATACGTATTTTAATTAGGTTCTTAAAGCATTGCAAGCTGTAATGACAACCACTGGCTGTCGACAGTTCAATCGTCAAACCTCGCAGTGGTTATGGGTTAAAGTTAACTACCGCACTGAAATTGTTGACTTTAAGAAATAATTTGACCATTTGCAAACAGTAAGTCCTTAACCCATAACACGCTTACTAGTTCTACTATAGTTGGGGACAATGGTTGCGTGGTACTCATCATGCAATTTGAAACAGTGGAATTTGTATCTGAGGCTTTTACTTTTTGATCCTTTGTTTTGTTTTTACAATATGTGATGCTTCTTTTTCTTTCCTCAATTTGATAAATTGGATATGCGACGATGTGAATCATTGGCAAGTTCATATTCGCTACTTTGAAAGCGGCTGTACAATGGATTAGAGTTGCTCAACATTAAGGGGATAAAAACATCAGCTCTCGGGGTAATTTTATTCTATCGCAAAATGATTGATCGAATTAATATTTGTCCTTAAAACCACTGCTCCAGTAGTTGCATGTAAAACTTATTCGACCTGCAAATCACAAACTTTAGGTTTGCCCTGTACTTTTTTATTGACCGCATTACTCAAGTCGTTTATAATAAAGCCATACGGGTGAATGCATGGCGCCTTTTGTTTCTCTCCAAAAATGTATGCATATTTCAATTGTAACTGTATTTCAAAACCCTTTCGGTTTTAAATGACCTAGTTCTGGGAATACCAAACAAGTTAGGAAAAGTATTTCTTATGTATGAATTACCTTCTTTAACGAAAATGTAAGTCGGGCATTATGCAAAAATGCGTGTCACAGGAAGTGCATGTGTGTTCAGTCAACCTGAATTTCTATGCGATTTTTTTTTAACTTTGCGAACATTTGCTTTAATGGCACAAACAAACACCGTGCCTAGAGTCCTAAGGAGTTGTATTGTAAAAATGGCAATTAGAAGTCACCACTGCAAAAACTAAGATTGTTGTATTTATAAAGCGTGGTGGCTAAAAAAAAAAAGGTGAATCATGGATATATGACGGTCGTACTATTGTAGTTGTCAATGACTTTAATTATTTTGGGACTGTGTTTAACTACACATGCACTTTTTTATTAAATCCATCTACATTTATAGGAAAAGGGTTGAAATCATTAAACTTATTATGCTACAAAGTTAAGTAATACCCACTGAGTTCTAAAGTTCTTTGCCAGTTATTTGATCCATTTGTTTGTAGCATAATAAGTTATTCTTGTGAGGTCTGGGGCTTTGGCAAGTCAAAGCAGATCGAAAGAATTCACCTCAAATTTTTAAAGAGTAGTATTCGGTTAAATCATCTACTCCTAGTATCTGTATATACGGCGAATCTGGGATTCATCCATTGTTGGTTCTAAGGTATGTCCGTTTCATAAAATACTGGTGTAAACTTGTTAATACTGATGTGTAAATACTGATATTGATAGTGTCTTACTATCTACGATTTATAAAAACATGTTGACAGTGCATATGGACTTACGAATTGGGCTACACCAGTAAAAAAAACTAATCTCGATAGCCATGGATTTTCGTTTGTACGGGAAAATCCTTATTATGTCAACTTAAAATAATTTTACATTCAGTTCAAAACTAGGGTTATCAATTCATTTGTACAACAATGGTATCATGAACTGAACAATAGCAATCGCTTGTTATTGTATAAACATTATAAGCCCACGTTCGGGCACGTTCCGGCTCGAGTGTTACCTAAATACTTTACCAAAGGTCTTCAGAAGTATTTTAGCCCGATTCCGCCTATCTTCTCATAACCTAAGAATAGTTACAGACAGGTATGGTAGAAACAGAAAGACATTTGCGGATTTGCACTCTTTGTAACAGAAATGCTATTGAAAACGAATACCACTTTTTATTAGTATGTCCTGTATTTCTTGACTACCGTAAACTATATATAATTCAGTACTATTATAATAGACCATCAACCTTTAGATTTACTAAACTGTTAAAAATAGAAAACACATCAAAACTAATTAAGTTATGTAAATACATCAGAGGATCATTTATCCGACGCAAATCTTTACTTACATGTAAGCTATGTTGCATTAAAATACAACGTGTATATTTATGTTTATACGTTACAATTTCAATTTTGCTGGTTTTCCTCACTCATTTTTGTTATATACCTATTTTAGTACAAGATGTGATTGATTATCCTGGAGTTTCAACCTACGTAATTATGCTATCCAATGTATACATATATGTACCTGACTAACCAATGATTACGTGACTAACACCTTTATAACTGTACATTGTATTATGATGGTGAGAGACTGAACACAGTCTAAGCCTAAATAAAATATGTTCTTTTCTGTTCTGCCTAAAACTATCGTATTGTTATACATATAGAATTGAGTCCAATGCAATTGATGCCCATACTGCAAGAACGACCATCTTGCGAGGATGCGAAGAAATTAACCATGGAGCTCTGATGCGTTATCGACTTGCCCGTGTATGGGTTTCTATAGCATGGGCGTCAACAAAATAAGATTTAATCTTAAAACAATCAAAAACTAGATCTGACGTCCGGTGTGTACATATACTTGTGTCTATCTTATTACTTTAAACAACCAAACAATTTTCTCTGCGTTTATATACATATATTTAATTTATTTATTTGGTTTTATGGCACACCGACACTTAACAGGTCATACGGCGCCGAATACAAAGAAGTTTAATGCGAACAGGGAATAATCAGGTAAAAACTAAACTATTGTAGTAAAATATAGAAAAATAAAAAAAAAATCTATCAGGTAAAACATGTAAACTACAATCGAAAAAGGTGAATATATTAAACCGTTTAAAATGTATAACGGTTGGTAAATAAACAGATTCAAAAATTATAACTCATTAAGAATACCAATCTTTTTCAAGAAGCAAACAAGTTTAAAACCCGACATTATCCTAAACAGTTCGGACAGTTTATTGACATTAAAATACTTCGACCGAATGTCGTCTTTGTCGATGCACTGTAATAAAATATGGTTGACTGTCAGTGGTTCCTGGCAAGGAACACTTATAGGTTAAACTTCTTTTTTTAAAAGATATGAATGAGTTAATCTAGTATGTCCAATACTATAAAGGGTAATAGCTATGTCTTCCCGTCTACTTTCTCTGCAAGTAGAGAAACTGGCATCGACGTTAGGTTTAATTAGATGTTATTTGTTATATATAATATTTTCTTAACTTGTTTGGCATTTGGTTATAATATATCGTTTAATAGGGGGTTTAAAATCAGTGTGTGTGATGCAAAGATCTGTCAAAGTGAGGGCTGAGGCAGGTTTTGCACTCTTGTCTGCATTCACGTTTCCACGGATGCCTAAATGACTAGGAAGCCAACAGAAGGAGATTTCGTTAGCGTCATATAAACTTTGAAGTTTGACAAGAACAGTGCGAACATGTGGATTTGAATAGTTCAGTGAATTTATGCAGATAATGAGTCTAAAAAATATAACATATTTTTCACTGGAATGTTCTGAAATGAAATCAACGCTAAGATTTAAAGCCTGGATTTCATCGGTGAAGATAGATGATTTGTAAGGGAGTCTTTGTTTAATGCAGTTGCTATTACTTACGGAGGCCAGCCAACTTTGAACCATCAGTGTATATATGAAAGTGATCAGAATACTTGTCATGGAGTTCGAGAAAATCAGATCGTTACATCAAAGGGTCTGTGTTCGACTTACTATTTGTACAGAGATCTAAATTCACATCAGAGGAACGGAGTTGCTATGGAGGATGGTCAATTGTAGGGTTTTCAGGAATGCTATCGAGTTTTATACCTGATGTGTTTATGCTACCTCTAAGCATTAAACTAAAAGGTCTGATGGCTAAAGGTCATTCATCACAAAGCTCTTCATGTTAAGGGTTGAAAACACGATTAAATTTTCAGTTATCAGTGGTAGACATGAATTTGTTTATATACTGCAAAAGGACTAAACAGTAAACGATAGACAAATAACACACACGCACACACACACTCAAAGATTGTATTGCGTCCAAGATTTTGCCGATTTTCAGACTTTTGATTAATAAACACCATATGCAACAGACAAATTTGAAGTGGGATGGCTTAAGCTGGCATTTGTGCCGATACTGTGTAGGGACATTTCTATCATTATAGCACAGGGGCACTTATGAGGTGCCCAGGGACTGAACCCGGCTCGCCTATTATACTGACAGAGTCTGGCGTAATGCTGTCCCCTTAGCCCCGAGCGTTAGGAGGAAAACCACTACTACCAACTTTAAAGTCTTTGATTTGACCCGGCCGGGGTTTGCTCCCACGACCTTCCGATCCGCAAGTCGACACTCTACCACCTGAGCTATTGTGGCCGGTCAAATTTAAAGTACACATAAGGTATGAAACAAATGAGTTTCTATTACATACATACAAGTAACAACTTAATAAAATGCACGCCAAATACGATATCACATGATATGATTTTGTTTCTATTTTTGTGTTGCTTAGTAAGCGGTATCTGCAATTTTTTTAATAAAACATAAATAACTTTGGACATGTTTGACTGCAAGTAAAATTAGGTACAACATTAAAACGAATTTTAGGCAAGATAAGGCATTTTGACGATTGATATGTTTTAGATATTCTTATGCGGTATAGTGAATGAGGCTCTCGCATTTTTTACTTGTGTTTATGTTAATAGAATTTACGTTAACTGCTAATTGAGGCTTATGAGAAGCCATAATCACATTAAATTCAATTTTAATATAAACTTTGATTTTCTCGGACAGCTAGCTTAGGAGCACGCCAGTCCAACGTGTTGGTTGATTAATGAATGAATTTTAATACTAAATATCTTACAAAAGTTAATTCTTGAAAGCATGAACTTCTAATTTTTATTTTTTTTTACCTTATTGCAAATTTACAAATTCTAATGTGTGCAACAATCGTAAAATCTTTATGAAAGTAGTTATGATCACATTGTTTAAATGTATTAAATAAATAACAGTACAGTATGCACCTTTTAATTGGAATACATGAAGTTGCAATCCAAGTAAAACGTTTTGCCGTTGGTTATTATTGCATATTACATCACATATACCACGACAAATGGAACTTTCCAAACGCATTGAAACATAATACCAAACATTCTCTGCTAGAAGTTTTATTGTTACATATTTTATGACTCGTTATAGGAATTGCTTTTCCTGATAAATGATATATGAAGTGCCAACTGCAAACAATGTGGTAATAATTCAGATAAAGGAAATATCTATAACAGTGTCGCTTGTTGCTATTTCAGTATGAAGTCACATTATTTACTCAGGACTGCAATAGTAAATGCACGATGAGGTTCAATAATTCCGTTTATGTTATCACTCTTAGCCTGCTCGCCATTTTCCACAAACACTCAATTCCTTACGTAAATCGTCGGATGTCGCGGTCATTCTCCATTTAAATACATGTATGGTCTATAAGGATGGTACACCTAACAGGAATTATCCACAATGACTTTAACTGACACGTGTCGCCCAGAGGCACAATAATGTATTTGTCCAAGTCATTGGCTGTTCAGACTAAATAAGAAATGGACATGTAGAATGTATTTTAAATTATTACTGGAACGGTTAAAATTAGTTTGCACATATTATCACTGGACATATACACTCTTTAAATGAAGTTTGCCGACTGACCATTCCATTGCAGTAACTCTTGTTTGTTTTTTTTGTTTGTTTGCAATGTCTCGTCTCTGTGTTTTGTCACTTTTATTTGCTATGTACTGTAAATGCCTTTTTCTAGAAGAAGTTAACATTTAAATGTCTGTAATGTAATTCTTATAATACCATTTTTATTCTTCTTATTCTAGCTGCGACTGATAAAGATGTACGGACAATGTCCAACAGTTTCCAGTCAGACAGTCACAGGTTGATGTTAGTAAAGAAATGCCGGTCTCTTAAGCGAAGGCGAAATTTTTGTCAAGACTTTTTTTGAAGGAGAAGCCACATAGTTTAATTAGACATATAAAGAAAAGAAGAATTTAATGGCAATATGAAGACGTGTCTTCTTAACATATTTGGGGATATTTTTACAAATTGACACATAAACGCCAAATTGTTTTGCCAATCGTCTATGCTGAATACTTCTTGTTTTAAGTGTTTTAACAGATTACACTGGTTTCTCTGGAGAAATTGTGTTTTTTTTTCTGTTTTCATATACCACATAGTAGAAAGTTAGCATAATGTCTTTTGCTTATTGTCGACAATATAAACAATGAGCGTTTATTATTACATGTTTTTTTCTTTTTCAAAATGGGCACTATTATCCGAGGCGTAGAGTGATCGACTTGTATCTTCCTTAAATGGTCAGCCGCTTAGAGCTTAGCTCGGAGATTCGGTCGAAGAAAGAGAATATAATAAGTGGAGATTCTCCAACTGACATGTGGTGCTGCGGTAGTTCTGCTCAGAAATTCCGCCTCCAGAACAACTAGATGTCGCTACTAGCACTATCAAATGTCACTGCAAAGTATTTTGAATAGAGGCATGAAACAGGTATCTTTCTTGTTAACTCTCTTTATCCCAACAAAATCTAATAAATTTATCTATTCTTGTATAAGTATTGCTTTTAAGGCTTACTTAACATGAACATTTTGGGCAGCTTCTAAATAATTTCCTTCAGTATTTAATAAAGCCTTTCTTGTATGACTATTCGTCTAAAGCTTAACTTCCAACCCACATGTTTAATATCAAACCTCTACACAAAAGCTTAATCAGTCGATCATTTGAAGTAATTGTTGTTCGTATCGGGGCTTCCGTTATTTCTGCCACTTTAACAAGGTATATGTATTGTTTAAATTCAAAACACTAGATTGCTAACACATGTCTTAAATAAAGACTGTTGAGATATAAATTATAATTTAGGTCCACACATAAAACAAAGACAGATAGGATGGTGTCAATCTCTTGAACTCAACTCAACTCCAGCAATAACCGCTAATAAGATTAGGTGGAAAGCGGTTGTAATACCATGATTCTACGTATAAAGAGAGATGGTTTAAACTACAATAAAAAAAATAAACCGAACGTTGTTGTAGATTCATCTTATGTTTTTTGTAGTTTCAGATTGCTATGTTTGTACTTAGGTTGAGGATTTAATGACACCAGTTCATTAAATGCCATTTGCTACCCCGGTATATCCGTCTGAGCCTATGTTTTTAGTAATTATTCAGGCAAACTAAAATACCTACACTTTACTTTGATTGTTGTCATATTATAACTTCACTTGACAAGAAGAGGTCAGCTGTGGCATAAGACAAACATGATTAAACATTATCATTTGATTTTTGTAGAAAGTTAACCAGCGTAACTTTGTAAGGCATTTAAATAGAAAAATAATAAGGTATATGCATACAATAAGTTTTGTGCTGGGTGGAGTCTTACTAGTAGGCGGTAAAAGAACTCTCCATCAAAAGTCTTAAAATATCTGACTCGGTAAAATGTTTAAAGTGGAAACTGCAAGGATATAATACGTATCAACATGCATAGTCACTGATCGCATATATTCTCTTATTATGGACTCTCTTTTGTCTTACGTTAATTAAATAATCAAACAAGTCTCTTCTGCGCAACATCAGTCTGACAAATTAAGCTTTATGTGGAGACCAAATCTCACGAGTCTGATTTCCCAGAGACACTGCAGCGTGGCTCAATACTGCAGGAATTAGCTTAGAACCATCTTGTTATCATTAATACTAATACTATTGGCATTTGCTAGACAATGGGATTATTAAGTATGGCCAAATTTTGCACAGGCATTCTCTCTTAGGTCTAACTGGACATAATCTTTAATTAAAGGGATGAAAGCCTGACGTGTGAATTTGCCAGAAAGGGTCTATAAACTCTTTTCTACGATAACCTAATATGATCCAGTGCAAATTTGCTAAAAAGAGAAATATAGGACTACAAAAGTACAGATATTTAAAGGTTCTGAGAAGCCCGTATAGGACGGATACAATGACCTTGCCAGTTTGGCTGGGATATACTTTAAGCTATTATGACTGGCACACATGTCCATATCAGTTTCAAATAGCTTGTGCCATACAAATACATCTATGAAACATTAAATGTCCATCGCTTTTGGTGGTAAATATTTGTTACACAGTAAATTCGAGAAAGAAGAAAGAAAAGCAAAACTGCCTTATAAGGACAACTAAAAGGGTTTTTGTACGACTCGACTCAGGACCTCTTCAAATGGCAGTTAAATGCATAACCGACTGCGGTTAAGGGTCTTGGTGCATACATTTTAAGGTAATTTAATTATTATTTTCAGACCAGTACAATGTTTACATACATGTTTCACCATGACCTATCTGGTGTTTAGATGGGTTTTAAGCGCAGGGTTTAAGCGGAGTATGCTTGTCCTAAACTTGGGTTACCTGGACACGTCCAAGCGACCTCATGCAGGGAACGATGCCAAATACTTTCTGAACACCACTGTATGAGACAAGGTTAATTTGCAAGAAAATAACTCCTCAGTAATGTCTGATATGACATCGTTCACCTCGTTGTTAAATATATATCAATACATTTAATATTCACATGGTAATTGTGTGTATTGATATTCAGTCAGTTAACCGCTACAATAACTTACATGCAGAAAAGTGCAACTAAATCTATACAACCTGCGCATGCGTCAAATCTTAGTGAAAGGAGCTTATATTTACTATAAATGTTTACGAAAAAACATAAAAACAACAAACAGAAGGCTTTTGCAACCAACAATTTAAACACAGTGAACTTATAAGGCAGCCGTTAATTTATATACTATTTAACTGTCTTCGCTTAGAGCGTTATTCTCAAACATCAAACTCACCCTCTCGTGGTTTCAAGCATAAAGTTTATCATATAACGCAACTTGTCTCGCTTCAAAATTAGTTCCAATATCACCATCTTTTTAACAAATAAGTATCGTAATTGCAAATTCCATGACATCAAGCTGAAATTCTTTTCGTGTCAAAGTCAAAAGCAAAGGTTGTTCTTTTGTTCAATTTTGGTACCTACCAGTACGAAATATCTTGCCACTACGTGTTTGTTTGGTGTATTAGTTCATGTGTATACTACAAAGCTGCCTATATATATATATATATATATATATCGTCGCTTTTATTCGAAAACCTCGTATAACGTGTTTGGCGCGAAAACTTTTATGCGTGCATTAAATCGGCGGGTCTCAGCTACATGTTCTGCGAAAATGCCGGATACGATAGCCAATTGGAGTGATGCAAAATGAGCATGTGACAAAATCTTGGAATACAATTGGACGAATTATTTTATGTGCGAAAATCTCGTAAAAGTTACTTTCGGTTATGACCAGTTGAATTATGTTGTGATGATGGAATTTAAATAAATGTGTGAGTACAACACCTTTTTCTTTGTTCGAAACATATAAAACTCTGCTAAAAGACACTATTGTCGTTTGTTACAAGCAGCCAATCATCATTTTTATTGAAAGACAAAATATGACTATACTCATGGTGTTTTGTTTACATTTTGTCAGTATCACCATGTCTTCTAGTACGTCTCGTTTTGATGTTTTTTACGTGTTTGTGATAGTTTGTAATATAATTAACTTCAAAAGATCGAAAATGGTTTGTTGATAACTGATTTACCATGAATAAAAAATGATACGTGTTTTTCTCATATATGACGGCACCGTCTTGGTCTATTATACGAGATTTTCGAATTAAGATTTGAGTTTCTGCAGCCAGCTTTTACAAGCAAAAACAAAGTACAGATATTTTCTGCATTGGCATACGTTATCAAAATGCTTCTGTTCGTTTTCTTTAAAGCTAATATTTCCTGCAAATGTTCAAACAAAAAAAGGGATAGTCTTACAGAAATACGGTTGCACCCAAAATCGTGTTCCGGATATCATTCTATAGCTAGAGTTGTTTCACATCAGCCACTCCCTACGATAACATACCTTCGAAATGTTTGTGAGTTTCCGACAAAATTTAATGTTTTCCTTTTAATGCACCGAGAACCCATGACTTGAATTAAGATCAGTTAATTGCTTTTTGATACAGTAGAGGTCCTCTGTGATTTACTAGGCATCAGTGCTGGCCCGGATTAGCCTATGCGGTTACGCAAACTGATCTGGGCCAACACTGGTCGCAAAAGTCTTTCTGTGTGCCTCTACTCATTTGTCTAAATCAGCATTTTCTCTTGCAGGTAATGTCCCAATCTTCTGACTCCGGCCCGGATGACGCTTGGATCTGCGATATATGCAAGCTACGTCTTGAAAACAGTTTACAACTTGAGGAACAACTGCTTCCAGGAGATGAAGTGTTTCTAAAGGACTCTAAATGTGACATTTGGCTGTTCTGTTGGGGTTGTCGACTCCGTTTACATATGAAGTGTGTTTGTGAATCACCAAAGGATATCGTTGGGCGATATTTCTGCTGCTTTTGTGAAGATGTCCAATAAATGGCTAAGAAGTAACAATGACATGCGTTTGAGCAATAAAACGATAAATATGTGTAAACTTATCGCAAATCGAGAACACGGACATAATACTTCAAGGGGAAAACATTTCAATTTCTTGCAAAATACTTATTACACATTGTACAAAGTAACAACGCCGAGATACGTTTTCGTTGACAAAACCAATGATAGACTTGTTGAAATGAAATTCCATCCCAATTGTGTAAACGGGTGCTAAATAAAGATTCATTATGTCGTCTCGAGGTAAACTTTTAGTGCAGCTGGCACTCCAGAAAAGAGAACAGGCGATTTCAAGTGAAGAAACAAACAATAATAGTTACACTAAAAATGCAAATTGTTCTAGTGAGTCTAGTGCTGACGTTTACCGATTACAAGGTTCATCAATAATTAATGTTCAAAATATGTTGAGATGTGATGAAAGTATGAGCGAGGATGATAACGACTCTGACGACAAAGATAGTGATGCCAACACAATTGAAGAAACTGAAAGAAACAGTCGATACAAGGATGAGACTACATTCAGTGACGACAGTTATCCTTCAGACGATTCATTGAAAGATCCAGATTGGAATTTTAAAGCAGAACTAAAACGAAATAGAAGCGCGCAGTCAAATGAAAAAGTGAGAAGAATGAAAAAGGTTAAAAGAAGTGTCCCACAGTCACATTTAACAAATAACAGCCAAGCAAGATTTGAAATTCAGATGGATCAGACAATTAAGAACACCGAGGCTGAGGATTTGAATTTAAATAATGTGATAATCACAGGTAGAAAACACGTTGAGATAACGATACATCACGAAGAAGAGGTGACAACAGAAATAGAACAGTCTATAAATGTGATGGTTCAGAATACTGAAAATAATGTCGCCGAAAATAATTTAAACAAGACGACAGAAAATCAAGTTGAGATAGCAATACACCATGAAGAGGAGTTTTTAACAGAACTAGAACAGCCAAATGATGATATGGTTCAAAATACTTATAACAATATCCATGTGGGTGAAGTAAGCAAGACGACTAGAAATTCAAGTGAAATCATGGCGATTAATGAAGAAACCACAATAACTGAACAAGAACAGTCCAATGATAGTAAAATGAAAACTCCAAAAGCAAAGAAAGGAATGGCAAATCCAGATACATGGAGTAAGAATCTAAACAAGAAGCTGCGAATGGAGGGAAAGGCATATAAAGGTGTCAAAAAAGTAAATGGCAAGAAAACCCATTGCGCTGATAAAACAGAAAGAATACAGGGCCAACGGAATTGCTCCAAACGGTGCAAAAGTAAACGAAAGTGTTTTGATATAAGTGATTCCTTTCGACAAGAAATTTTCCAAGGATTCTGGAACAGAATGGATTGGAGAGAAAAGCAATGTTATGTTGCAAGTCTAGTAAACAAATGTGAAGTGCAGAAAAGCAAAGAGGATAGCAGAAGGAAATTCACATATAGATACCATTTCAGAGTCGGAGAGAACAAGCTTCCTGTCTGTAAGGATTTATTCCTGTCGACCCTTGGAATAGCAGAGTATACCGTTTATGAGTGGCTGAAGAAGACAGACGAGCATGGTTTACGAAAAAAGATCGAACGGGCGAGTTCAGTGAGAGAAGATAGTGCTGAGGTTAAATTTGCTAGAGAGTTCTTTGAGTTGCTCCCTAAGATGCCATCGCATTATTGTCTATCCACGTCATCCAAGGTGTACCTTGAGCCGGTTTTCACATCATTTGCAGATCTATATCGAGTATACAGTGAACACTGCGTTGAAAAAGTACAAAGCAGGGTTGGAAAATTGGTTTTACAGAGAATATTTGATCAGATGAACTTGTCTCTGTTTAAACCAAAGAAAGATCATTGTGACGTTTGCGTCGGATACGAAACAAAAAATGTAAACAAAGAAGAATACACAACTCACATACGGCGAAAAGATGGGGCAAGAGCTGAAAAAGAAAAAGACAAAAAGAGAGCATTAGAATCTGATACAGTGAAAGTGTTAACTATGGATGTCCAGTCAGTCTTATTGTCTCCAAAAGTAGAAGCTAGTGCAATGTACTATAAAACGAAACTATCGTGTCACAATTTTACACTCTATGATATGAAAACTAAAGATGTAAAATGTTACTTTTGGCACGAGGGCGAGGGTGGTTTAACGGCAAATTCGTTTTCCTCATGCCTCAATAACCATATTGAATCCATTATTAAGCCAGAAACTGAAGAGATTGTGCTATTTAGTGACGGTTGTGGTTACCAGGATCGAAACGCGACATTGTCAAATACATTGTTAAGACTCGCAGTAAAATATAAGGTAACAATGACACAGAAGTTCTTGGAGAAAGGACATACTCAGATGGAAGTCGACAGTGTCCACAGTAACATTGAACGATGCATCAATCGCAGACCAATTTACTCGCCCTCAAACTATGTAGAACTTTTTAGGTTTGCCCGTGCCAAACAACCATATGATGTCATGTATCTTGACCACACATTTTTTGGTGATTTTAGTAGCTTGAAATATTACGATAACATTCGCCCAGGTAACAAGGTAGGAGACCCAGTTGTGACTGATATACGCTGTCTCAGATACTTGCCGGAGGGTCTGATTCAATATAAACTATCATTCGACGATGAGTTCAATGACCTCCCAAAACGCCGAAATGCAAAAGTGCCGTCCGGTGATGAAGATGTTGCCCCGTTGTATAGGCAACCACTTCAAATCAAAAACACTAAATACGAACACCTTCAGCAGTTAAAGTCGGTCATTCCTAAAGACTACCATGCATTTTATGATTCACTTTCGCATGGCATATAAAGTGTTTTATTTCAGGCATATGTAACGATTTACCCCTTGTACACTGACTATCACGGAGTTAAGTACCTAATCAGACATCTGGTTAACGAAGCTGTTGCACTGTTTGCAATTCCAATAAACCATTTTTGGTGTAACCATGTGACAACTAAGATGTGACTGTGGCAACATGCTTTATAGTCATGTTTATTTTGCTGGTTAATTCAAAGTTATGTATTACAATCATGATCTTTTAGTTCACGTTTATTTCTGAAACGTTCAAGGTTTTACGATTGTATGACCAAGTTCACTATTATTACATATCACGCAGTTTAGAACTGAATTAAACATCTTGTTAGTGAGACTGTTGCACTGTTTGCAATTCTGTTACACTTATTTCCGGTGTGACAAAGTGACAACTGAGATATTACTGTGGAAGGATTGTTGACAAACAATGTTTTATTCTGCTGGTTTATCCAACATAATTAACACGATCTTTTAGTTCACGTTTATTCATGAATTGCGATTTTATGTTGACCAAGTTCTCTTGTTCATTATTATTTCACATTGCTGCTGAGCCCGCGATTTGTTTATCTGTAAAAAGGTATAGGAATACCTGTACAATATTAATGACATCTTTTATGATCTCTTTTGTAACGATGTTTGGAAATAAAAGTATTTCCGTGCTATATTACTGAATTAATATCATCATAATCATTAGTACACATATGTCATGCTTGTACAACTATCATAAATGCATATAAACAAAGCTGACCTTACCCACTGCTGTATGCACGTGTCTGTTTTTTAATAAACGCGTTTACCCAGACAAACGAGCTCTATTTGTATGCATTAACATTAGTGACTATTATATCACTTATGCGAAGATCACGTATAATCGTGTTCTTCTGATTTCAGACCTGACCTAGACATGTTCTATTTTCAGGAACTACACGTATAATCAAAAACGCAAATATATATAACAGAGAAATCCTCGTAAGAGTCGATTTGGCACCGACGCTTGCGCAACTGAAGTGGCGTGTGGGCTTCTTAAAGGCATGGTTAAAACAAATAAATTGTGATAAACATCATTTTAGTAACCCGTTGAATAGTAAAATTATAAAGTTTTTTCATTCTACTGAAAAGTGAGCACAATGGATATACGAGGTTTTCGAATAAAAGCGACGATATATACTTACTACTATCATTTTAATGATGAAACGATGGTTGGTGCGATCAAACACATATTTGCGTTTCCTTTGGCTGTTGATATTAAATGTAACATCCTATAAACGCAACAGACATCTGTTTATCACATAAATAAGAGAAATGTAGCAGCACATCCGAGTAGGAAATATTTCAAAATTCGACATAGTTATGAGCTTGAGCAAAGTCTTAAAGAAGGTTTTCTCCTAAAAGTGGGGTCAGGCTAACCAATGCTATTTTATAACGGCGAAGTACACAAATAAAGGATGTAGTATGCTGCCAATGTGGCACAGACTATTTGAATTTGACTGAGACTTAATTAAGTATGGTATAAAATTAATGTACTCGTGTTACAACTTCGGTTAAGTAGGTCAAAGGTGGTAGGTTACCAATAGCACTGTTTTCCTTTCTCACATGAGTTTGTTTTTATATGCTTCAATAAATGACTGCAGTTTACGTCAAATGTACTTTAGTCGTATTTGACACAACGTCGATGTGTTCATTCCTTGTTACTTACACCTAGAGAAAAGTCGTTTAAAAAGACTGAAAAGTCGAAAATTTCCACCCATTCTTGCAAAATAAAAACATGACAGGGTTCACAGATTGTGACGTCTTGCTTATTCGTTTGGCAATTCGTGTTCTTTTATAAACAATTAGCGATAATTAAGCTGGAATAAGCAGTCTTTACAGAAAAGTTTTACAACATATTGTATGTTTATATAACATGTCATATGTGATTTCACAAATTCTTTACGTAGATCTGTTGCCTTAATGCATATATTTGCTTGACAGTATATCGATTTTCTACAATTATTATTAATATTCTAACATGTCTCCATCCAAAATTGTAAGTCGAAAATATCCTTCGTTGAGTTGAAAAAATACTATGTAATTACATCATTACGCCATGCAGAAAAGTACACGCAGCAGTATGTACACGTATCTATAATTAATTATAAGAAATTACTTCTTATATGAATTTTAAATAGATTCTGCTGAATTCTTCTATACATTTTCACCAAATAATAACCAAAAAAATATAACACAATGAACTCAGCGAAAGTTGTTCATCAAACGTTGAAAAAATATTTTTTTAAATGTTTTCCGTTTACATAGCAGTTCTTTCTCAAAGAAAAACCTATGAAACAATTATATCTTTTAAAACAGTTTAAACACATATTTCCTGTCGATTTTCATAATATTTTAATTCTTGTTTAAACTTCATTGAAAAGACATTTGCCGTGCTTATTAACAGGACTTGCATCACAATTGATCACAAAGGAAATACATACGACTTAAATATGTTTAAATAATCCAGCTTAATTTCTTCTGTTTGATATATTGTGTTTTCTGAAGATACGAGGGTTTTGTAAATGACGAATATATCCGCCGAATTATGTTTGTTCTAATTAAAATTTGCTAATTTAAAAGTCGATTGAAATTTAATCTCGCATTTTAATTAAAACATGCAGGACACATATCACCCCGTTTAATGAATGCCAAGAATGACTGAAAATAACCTAGGCTATAAGTCATACGTAATTTTGTATTATTAATTCGTTGCTATACGAAAACACATTTCCTAAATGTGACTGCTTTACTATATGTCTGTAAATTAGAATGAAGCTACTGCGTTTAAAAGAGAAATCATTGCTCAACGTCAATCAATTTCTGTGTATATTATATTATAAACCTTTCTGAGTCTTTTGAAATTAATTGATTAAAACAACTATAAATAATGCAAAAACGTGTAGCAGTCACTGCTACAAAAACAGCGAAACTCGTACGTGGGAACGTTCCTAAAATAAGGGATCAACGAAATTATATTACGAAATATATATTATTACATCTTGCTTTTATGCATAAAATATAACGTATAGGAATTGGTCACTCGAAAAAGTTGTTGTATAGGGTTTATGCAAGAAGGATACCACTAAAACTGTGGACTGACGAAGATTCAGTTAGAAATTTGTAAGTATTATAGTAGATTAAAAATAAACGATGACATCTTGATGGCCAATTTAACACACATATTTTGTTAAATTCCAATTCAGCATGAAGCTCATTTAAGAAGCTAATAAGGTCGACTCAATGTTTAACGAAAGACGTTTCATCATGTATTTAAAAGTGATGGGTTATTTACACATCGGTAAAACCTGATTATGCATAACATTGTCCATTCAATTAATACGAACGCACCGCGTGATGGCGGATTGACATATGTTCGAAAAAAATAATGAAATGGATAAACGTTCTAAATAGACATGTGTGTATATATGTCTCAAAAGGTAGCATTCAGTACTTTCTTAAAATATAGAATTTCTCATCATAAATGAAAAGTTATATAGTTTTCATTTAAATATGTATTAAATACTTTTTTAAAAATTGTCAAGCAATGATGAATTACATATAAATACGATCATTGTGACCATTGCATGCTTCAGAGAAAGTTTAAATGTGTTTATTTATTACAATGAAATGGTCAGATAAAGTACGCAGTTTCAAACAAGCAAATAACTTCTCAATAAGCATAAAACCTTTAACATAATTTATCATAAGTAAATCATCAGTTTTCAAAATGTACCCATAAAATATAATATAAACTAGAGACACGGATAGTGACAAGGACATTATGAAAACATGGCAAGTTTCTCTCTAAACATTTCCACATTTGTTCAAACATTAACAAACCCGTTCTAGGCAATGGTACAAACAATACAAACACAAAATTAACACACTGTAAAATAGTATAACATAAAGACGAGTTCTACCAGTACAAGGAGAAAATCAGTAGATGCTACCTTTACGAGGTATGTCGAAATTCCAGCGCTAGCGCTTGTTAACGGTCCAAACACAATATCAAATCAACACAAAGCACACACATCGAGTTTAGGGATAGGATGGGATTTGACGGCATCTTTTTCGATACTGTACAGCGACATTTACATCATGATATCACAGGGACACTTACATTGTATGAGGTGCCCAGGGAACATGACCGGTCTATTACGACTGGCACCAACGAGGCAACGAGGCAGTCGTAATGATGTCCCTTAGCCCCGAGCATAAGGAGGGAAACCACTACTATCAACTTTAAAGTCTTTAGTTTGACCCGGCCGGGGTTTGAACCCGCGACCTCCCGATCCGCCAGCAGACGCTCTACCACTTGGGCTATTGAGGCCGGTACACATCGAGGTTAAAGCACTAAACATACAATACTATTTACAATCAATAAACATTTAATGCGGTAAGTTTTTAAAGTAAATACAATATGTTAAGTATGTACATAAATGTTCAATTTCTCAGCAACCAACCAATATATAATGAATCATTAATGAAGTCTAATTTGAAACAGCCCAAGTCTCGTTTTTAAATATTTCACGATTTAAACAATAAAACGAGTTTGTTAATTCATACAAACAAAGGAAACGGTACTGTGTCCAGTTATAATTCAGAATTTCTTGCTGGCAAAAAGATAAAGTCAGCAAAAACGAACATAATTACGTTAATAATGCACCTTTTAAGCTAAAGAGTGTGCGTTGTTGTTTTGAAAAAGCAATTACTCCCACACAGCAATTTTACATTCTTAGGTTCTATTAGGTATTGCTCAAACTGATAGATGGCACGCACGAATTTTCATGATACTTAATGCGTTTGGTTATGAGGAAATGGAAACTAAAACTAAGCCTTTTTGAAGTGTTCAAAACCAGCACATATATAGGCACGCACCCATGCACGCACGAACGCACACACCCATGATCGTACGCACACACAAAATCACGCATGTTTACACACACACACACACACAAACACACACACACACACACACACACACTCACACACACACACAAACACACACATATACACAGACATTTATATTTATTACCTTACCAATAATATACCGATGCCGTTCATTTTCATATTTAAGAGATTTAGTGTCGCTTATTTACTCATGTTCATAAAATTATATGTGATGTTGTTCAGCAATACCATATGCGTCAGCAAAACATACTAGGTTACGGTCATCGTCACCCCACACCACTGTTGTACTATTTTCAAGCAATGGAAGTCTAATACAATGGCTTTTACCCAACTATTATTTATTTGAACCAAAAGTTTATAGCATATTCCTTTTTTATAAATAAATAATTATTTGTCGAATCAATTAGGCAAACCTAAACAATCCCTCCAAAAAGCAGAATAAAACATTTGGAATTTGATTAATATGATTTTTGCTAAAGACACATAATTTCAAATTAATAAATATCAAAAATTGGAAGGAGGGTTATAAATATGCTTTCGAGCTCTTCAATATTTAAAAGCCCCTTCTTAATTCCTTTTAAACAATATTTTGGGGCATGAAATTGTTATTTTCAGTGTCTGGCTGGTCTTAAAAAGAAATCATTTTAAGTTATAGTTTGTTTCCAAACTAAATCAAGAGATCAATGGAGAACTCACTTGGGATAAAAATAGTGATAATTATTAAAATGCACGCGATTTTTTCTGGAAAACTAATGTTTACTTTTTTCAGAGTTTGGGGACGGGGTACCACTTTTACAGTCAGCCAGCCGGCATAGCAAATAAGTTAACATGCAATGGTATATTGACGGAAACCTTTCTTTTGAAAAAGAATGCTTACATTATAAGTATGTATAAAAATACATAAATCAACCCTTTATTGCAAAATTTACCATAGTCTTGACATTTCTATTCGTCAAATCTTCACACATATTTATGCTTGAGTGGATGCTATAGCTATTATATATATATATATATATATATATATATATATATATATATATATATATATATATATATATATATATATATATATATATATATATATATATATATATATATTTAGGATTGTTTTTGGAAATTAAGAATATTAATTTTTTGAAACCAGTACCTTTAAAGGAAAAGCAAACAAACTGAATATTTAGTTGAATATGTTTATTTATTTCAGCAAACTTTTAATCAATACGTAAAAAGTGAAATATCGCACAAATGTTAATTTAATTTAGTTTCACATTTTAGTCCTACAATGTATACACGTAGACTCGTTAAGACAATAATGACAACATAATTTTGTTAAGTTTACTGATACATTAAAGGCGACAACTAAACAAGTTCAAAAACGCGTCTCTTCTTCTTTGGTGTAGTTGTTATTGTTGTTGTTGTTGTTCTTGTTCTTGTTCTTCTTTTTCTTCTTTTTCTTCTTCTTTTTCTTCTCCTTCTTCTTCTTCTTATCATCATCATCATCATCATCAGTATTATTTTAATACATGATTTCGTTGCAATGATCGCGTAACGTTGGATAAACTCGTCAAGAAATCCTTGGAGTTTTCTCTGTATGAGTCATCATCGTTATAACGAATGGGTTCCTATGAAATAAACAAGACCGTTAATCCCACAAATAAGACAAACACAATGCAGACATGTTTAATGATGTATTATCAAATCGACATTGGAATTTTTTTTAAAGTAGTCTTACTAGCGAAAATGAAGAAAAGTTAGTTCTTGCCTAAAATAGTTACCCAACAACCGTTGGACGTTTCATATTTTAGACATTTTAGACATTTTCTTTTTGCTTATATATTGTATACATGTTAATTAAAAAGACTCACTTGATTCTCTTCTAATCGACGAAGATAGTATTTATTCAAATAGGGGCCATAGTTAGCTCCTAAATGCTACAAGTGCCCATACACAGAATAGCCAACAGAACCAAAAGTACTAGACACATATTTCAAGCGTGTCTTGAATAGCTCTCTCTCGCTAGAGGCCTATAAGGTTTATATATGAAATCTAGTCCTGCTTTCAGTTTTATTTATCACATTACAAGGTACCCAAGGTAATTGGGTGAGGGGGTGGGGGCGGTTTTCAGCAAAATACCACATATATTTAGTGAAAGTGTGACTTACATGAAACGGAATATAGTTGAGTTATGCCACCGACCAAAAGGTAGAACTCAGAAATTCTGTTAAACAAACTTGTTAGGGCAAATACATACTTTCCATTATTCACACAACCGGAAAATTCATGTTACTCTTCTTTCTAACAATTCTTTTTACAACTACAATTACAAACATTAGTGTGTACCTGATTCAGAAAAACACGCGTTTCAAATGTTCTGTTAAGAGAATTCACGACTTTCAGTTGGCATTTTGAAACAAGAAATGTTATCCATAAATTTTCAGCTGATATAGCTTATCTACAAAATAACAGGAAAAAAAACAACAACATTAGCAGACCGATGTTTCCATAGTATGTTAACGTAGATAGAGACATATACATTGTTCCAATCACAGTTTGTACTGGTATTCGATGTACAATTATTTTTCTTATTATATACCATTAAAGAAACTTGCGTTTTAAAGCAAATTCAATTAATAAATTACTGCCGTTTACACAAGTTTCTCTATTAATATTTGAGAGTGCGATGTATCGCTTTCAATTTCAGGCAGGTTTCTGTAATATCTTGTAGGAAGAGGAAGTTTCGCGCTTTACAAATATAAATTGACAATCATTGAATTGCATATAAGTATTAATTAAATACGAGATGGTTTTTCTTTGTAAGGTACCATTTAACCTGGGGATTTTTATAATTTAAAATAAGGATTTAGAATATTATACTTATATGTAAAACTGAAAATAATTGTGACGTTTCGAGGTCCATGAAATCACATACCTATATTTCTGAGAAAATGATAAAAATAGGGTTATAAAGAACTTGTCGGCAAATATGCATTGAAGTAATGCCATGTCAACCTATTACTGACATAAGTCTAGTGTAGTCTTTCGAAATAATACTTTGCTAAATGTATCAATATAAGTTGACATTTTTTTCAGAAATTTCATGTTAGTAAAAGAAGGAACTCGTGCAAATGTGACTTGCTTGATTATGATAAACGTAGTGGCAAAGAACAATCAATTTTAAAGATGAGATCAGCTTATTGACGAACCCAACTTTGAATCATGTAAGAATACGTATAGTTTATATGTGGAGACGATTTATATAATTAGTAAAACTGAAATAATAGAGTTTTCTAGCACCAACTCATTTCAGAAGTTGCGTTTGGACGAACAATATTACATTCAATGATACAGTTTAAAATTTAGAATCGTACATTAATCAGATCTTCGAACTATGTATTTTACTATGATATAACTACATTCAGTGTTTGTTTCTGTAATGAAAAGAGTCTAGTTGAAATTTAAATATTATGACGATTTTCTTGTTAGTGGCACAGTACACGAAAGTAAACAAGGGCTCATTATTTTCTTTCGGAAATTGGATTTTTCATATGTCCTTGAACATACTAAAATTTTACCACTGTCATTTCACCTTTAACAGTCAATTTAAAGAAAAATATGTCCATGGTGCACACACAAGTAAACTTTACCTGTTCCCGACACAATACATGCATAAATGAAAAAATGTCAGTGTTGTTAATATTATATATATATGGGGGGTGGGTGCGTGTGTCTGTGTGTGTCTAGCTCTAAATGTTATAATCTGTGATAATTTATTAGAAATCGGAAATGGGATAGAAGACAGACTACACTTGTAGATTTTTCTTCCTATTGACTGAAATATTAATTGATTTGCAATATTTGATAGCGCGACATAAAAACGTGTTAAGCAAAGGGAATTTGTTATAATATATACATGTAGCATTTTAATTATTTATTCAACTTCTTTGATATAAAAGAAAAAAAACAATACACACTATATATACCTCTATCCATTTTAGTGCATTGATGCCGATACTTAATCATTCCTAAGATAAATTTCTTGAGAAACTCATTTGTTTACGGAAGAAACATTGAGATTTATTGATATAACTGTCTCTTACCATAACAACACACGTAATGCTTTACTCGTGAGTCGACATTTTTATATTGAACACCAAATACCAGATCCATTAAAATTATCACATATATTAAAAGTTGAAAAAGCACTAGTCAAGAGTGTAAGATAATAATTACATGTAGGAAAAAATACAAGTACAAAAATGCACAAAAAGATCAAACAGAAACTGCCTTAGGAAAGCCAGTGGGCAAACGGACCATCTAGGAGCTTAAATCGGTTTACAAATCTTCAATTTTCTTGAAAAGTTTCCTCCTGCAAGACACTGCAACTATAATATCAAAATAAGGCGCGCAAGAAAAATTTCCTGCGTAGGGATAATAATGAACAAAGACTTCTTTTTACAAACAATAAAACAGCGCATTGCGTAGAAGATTCACATATGTATTTTCTGTACACGACAAATCCCGGCATCTAAACGGTTTCCAAAGCGTTACGAAAGTAATTAATATGTGATAGAAAAATTCCATTAACATTTCAAAGAAAATGTATAATAGGCCGCATCCAATTTTAGGCTAACATAAGGAAAGTAAGACTACGAAAATAAAGAAACAAAATTGTAGTGTTATGATGTGAATATACGTATCACAGCTCTACAATAGTTTAGTAATATGCAGATCATTTGTCTACAAATGACATGTTATATAAAGTGACACTTATATATAAAATGAAGCGCACGTTTTCGCAACATTTAGAAACTGAACTTTACTGAACAGCCTGCTATAAGTTACACATAAAGTATTTTCACAAGAGATAAAGTTGTTCATAAAATGCTATTATTTAATCTTTTATGACTTAAGGCTTTGTAAAATTGTTGAACCAAGTTTTATTAAAAAAAAACCACTACAAAAACAAAGTTTCAATACATTGTTTTGTTTGATTTTATCATTAGTTTCTCTATATTTAAATGATACTTTCATTTACTTTATGTGTTTCATTCAATGTGTAATGAACTTACATGGTATAAAACACAAGAGGAAATAATTACCCATTATAATTTCAATTATGTTAAGTGGTCTGTTATCTTCTAGTGAAATATAATATTTATATTACCATACGCTGGCAAATAAACCTGTTCTATAACCACCAATCACTTTTAGGTTGAGACGAAATTTGAATTAAAATGTTTATGCCCTAAATAGTTTCAAGAGTACAATCACCTACATACACAATAACATGTTCCTATCGGATGATTTATTGCAAATGTTAAAACATAAAATACTTGCCATATATTATCTTCAGTCTTTACTTTTAAAGGAAGAATAAGGCGAAATAAATTTAACTTTCGATTATATACCCACGGTCGATAATATTCGAAAATCTATTCAGTAGTACTGGTTTTAAATAATATCGCTAGTATTGAAGTATTATCTGAATTGCATTTTTTTAACAATTAGTAATAGCATGTAGTTTTTGTAGTGACTTGCACATACCTCGTCATCCTTTTGAGGGAAAAACAACAAGTAAATACCGGTTCCGAGATAATGTGAATCTTTGTAACTAATAGGAACATGTCGGGATTGGGCCAAAATCATTTAAAGTCGTATATGTTATGTTTATTTATCCAATGAGTCTTATAATACAACGATGTTGTTATTTCACATCTCACTACTAGAACAGAAACTTGTATGTTTTATCTACGTCCAGTGTTATATTTGTTGTAATTCTCAGCAACACAAAACCGTCTCATTTAAAAAAAAAAAAAAACATGGTGGCTTATCACATGAAACACATTTCTAAATTAACTTGTTTCTAGATTTTTGTCATCATGATCAGTGTTTATTGATACGTTATAATATAATAATACATTACAAACAACAAGCTTATTTTGCACACCGGACATAGGTTATGATAAAAGTCTTGACTCCCAAGGTAGGTTTAGTCTACTAGTTCCTGTCGCTGACATGTAAGTTTCTCGATCCATCACCTCTGACCGCGTCGCTTCTAAGAAAATTAAGTCGCACTAGAAACTAAATAAATCAGGCCTTACTTACAATAAGAATGACCCTCGGGGCATATGACTTTTGACAGTTATTGTATGACTGAGAGTAGGAAGGAACCAGGAAATTATTCTACAAAGGTCTTGTATTAGAATAATTGTATATTGAATGGTGGGCGATTTGAGAAAATAAGAGTGATTTGTCGTTTCTGTAAAATCGTTTGGACTCTCCTCATATGAATATAGATACAAACATGGTAATTGTTTGATGCAATGAATTTAATGGAATTGTCTTGTTGTTATATGTTCTAATATTGATACTACACACTTATGAACTGTCTATTGAAATCACTTTTGATTATCTAAATGTATTACATGTATGGAAATATTTATTTCCTTGGTCTAAACAATTTTTATTTGAACAATAACATTTTCATGCATATAAAAGAATCATTGTGTGCTCCTTTTTCCTTTAGGTATACATGGGCCATACATATCAGGAACCTTGGCACCAGTACGTATATTTTTTAAACATCTACCATCTGTATTATTCCCCCGATGCGTATGTAAACTAATCTTTTATATATGAAACATATTTTATGCGTATATTAAAATTGTTAAAATTGTGCATAAAACTTGCTTTACTTTACGGCATTACATGACACAATCAAATTAGTTAAATAAAATATACATTGAATTTTCTTCGCTCACGTTGCTTTTTGTTGTTCATAGAATAAAGTGATTAATGAGTACACGATATAATATATATTTTGTTGCCAAAACAACCATTATTTAAATTATTTAAATTAAAATTCAAAGTAACTGTCACAACAATAATTCTCTGTAGTTCAATCATCTTTCTCTGAGCAAAATTTAACAATATCTGTCATTTCGTTTAGATGGCTGTCTTACAAACCAGCAGATACCATGCCTTTAATGTTTCCATGACCCATACGTATTTTAATTATGTTCTTATAGCATTGCAAGCTGTAATGACAACCATTGGCTGTCGACACTAGAATAGTCAAACCTCGCAGTGGTTACAGGTTTACGTTAACTACCGCACTGAAATTGATGACTTTAAGAAGTAATTTGATCAGTTTGCAAACAGCAAATCCTTAACGCATAACACGCTTACTAGTTCTACTATATTTGGGGACAATGGTTGCGTGGTACTCATCATGCAATTTGAAACAATGGAATTTGTATCTGAGGCTTTTACTGTTTGATCCTTTGTTTTGTTTTTACAATATGTGATGCTTTTCTTCTTTCCTTAACTTGAAAAATTGGATATGCGACGATGTGAATCATTGGCAAATTCATATTTGCTACTTTGAAAGCGACTGTACAATGGATAACAGTTGCTCGAAATTTTAGGGATAAACACATCAGCTTTCGAGGTAATTTTATTCTATCGCAAAATGATTGATCGAATTATTTTTTGGCCTTAATACCACTGCTCCAGTAGTTGCATGTAAAACTTATTCGACCTGCAAATTACAAACTTAAGGTTTGCTCTGTACTTTTTTATTAACCGCATTACTCACGTGTTGTTTAACGAAGCCATACGAGTGCATGCATGGCACCTTTTGTTCCTCTCCAAAAGATGTATGTATATTTCAATTATAACTGTTTTTTTTTAAACCCTATCGGTTTTACATGACCTTGTTCTTGGAATACCATACAAGTTAGGTAATTTATTTCTTATGTATGAAATACATAATTTAACGAAGATGTAAGACGGGCATTATGCCAAAATGCGTGTCACAGAAAGCGCATGACTGTGTGTTTAGTCAAAGTGAATTTCTATGCGAATTTATTTTAACATTTGCTTTAATGGCACAAATATACACCGTGCCTAAAGTCATCGTATTGATATACAACTAAAATTGAGTCCAATGCAATTGACGTCTATACATTAAGAACGATCATCTTGCGAGGATGCGAAGCAATTAGCCATGGAGCTCTGATGCGTTATCGACTTGCCCATGAATTGGTTTCTATAGCATGGACGTCAACAAAATAAGATTCAACCTTTAAAACAATCTAAGACTACATCTGACGTCCGGTGTGTACAAGAACCGACTCTTTTCTAAACAGTTCGTTATGTTATTGACATTAAAATACTTCGACCGAATGTCGTTTGTGTCGATACACTGTAATGAAATATCATTGACTGTCAGTAGTTCCTGGCAAGGAACGCATACAGGTTGAACTTCTTTTTCAAAAGACATGAATGAGTTAATCTAGTATGTTCAATGCGACAACGGGTAACAGCGACGTCTTTCCGTCTACTTTCTCTGTAAGTAGAAACATTGGCACCGATGTTAAATTTAATTACGTGTTATTTTGTAAACTATAATATTGTCTCAACTTGTTTGCCGTTTGGTTATAATATATCGTTTAATAAGTTATTTAAAATCCGTGTGTGGGATGAAAAGATCTGTTACAGTGTGGGCTGAGGCAGATTTTGCACTCTTGTCTGCATCCACGTTTCCATGCCTTAATGACTAGGAAACCAACAGAAGAAGATTACGTTAGCGTCATATAAACTTTGAAGTTTGAAAAGAACAGTGCGAACATGTGGATTTGAATAATTCAGAGAATTTATGCAGATAATGAGTCTGAAAATATAACATATTTTTCACTGGAAGGTTCTGAAATGAACATTTTAGCGGTAAGGATAGACGAGTCGTTAGGAAGTCTTTGTTTAATGCAGTGGCTATTTTTTACGGAGGCACATCCAACGTAAGTGTCCGTCTTTGAACCAACAGCGTATATATGAAGGTGATCAGAATGCTTATCACGGATTTCGAGAAATTCAGATCGTAAAATCAAAGGGTCTCTGTCGACTTATTATTTTTACAAAGTTGTTAATTCACATTAGGGGAAAGGAGTTGCCATGGAGGATGTTCAATTGTATGGTTTTCAGAAATGCTGTCGAGTTTTATATCTGATATGTTTATGATACCTCTAAGCCTTAAGGTCTGATGGCTTTAGGTGATTGATCATAAAGCTCCTCATGTTTAGGGTTTAAAACACGATTAAACGTTCGGTTATCAGGGGTAGACATGGATTTATTTATATACTGCAAAAAAAGTTTCTCGCGACGCAAGTATAATGATGGTTGGTTGGTTGCAAGGTACTGGCTCTGCACTAGTGAGGTCCTGAACGCTGCTAGATTCAGACGAAGTCCCTGGTTGTGAACGACGTCCAGCATCTAGAGATAGGATATCCTGTCAGAGCCATAGACTCTGCTTCCGTAATCTAATTTAGACCGCATTAGGCAACGGTACAGAAATAACAATGTTATTCCTATCGGCTCCCCAGTCTATATGGGGTAAATATTTAAGCAATTGATAGGATGTAACTGATATTTGGAAGAAGAGTCATTTTCCTGTCAAAAATAATTCCAAGAAACTTAGTTTCCTTGACGACGAGATTACGAACGCTACATAAAAAACAATTCAGGGTCAATGAAGACCTCGTTGCTGACGGAAATGTATACAGTTGGTTTTGATTAGAGAAAATTTAAAACCGTTAGTGTTGCTCCATTTTTGCAATTTCCTTAGGCCTTGTTTTAATTGTCTTTTATTTGTGCTCACATCTTTAGGGCGGTAACAAATAACGAAATCGTCCACCAAAAGTGAACAGTCAACCCCTTCATGAAGGGTTTTTACAATATTATTTATTTTTATGTTAAAAAGGGTAACAGACAGAATACTACCCTGTTTATGAACAGATGACAGGGTGGACCCAATCTTGACCTGAAATTTCTGTTAGAAAGGAAGCTGTCAATGAATATTGGTAAACGACACCCGAGACCAAGGTTATCTAAATTCTTTAAAATCCCATGTTTCCTAGTCATGTCATAAGCCTTTTAAGATCGAAAAACAAAGCTACAAGGTGTTCCTTCTTGATAAAGGCATCACGAATATGTGTTTCTAAAGGAACAAGATGATCGACTGTGCTTCATTGGCGTCTGAATCCACTTTGATATTCTGAAATAAAGTCTATTATTGATTCTTCGTTCTAAGGTTTTACAAATACAGCTCGTCAAAGCGATAGGTCTATAGTTTGGAGGATCTGTTTGGTCCTTACCTTGTTTATGGACTGGCATAATGGAAACATTTTTCCAAGAATCGGGTACTTAATCGGATATCCAAATTTGATTAAAGGTTGACAGAAGTAAGTTTAGAGATCGATTTGGTAAATGTTTTAAAAATTGGTACGGTACGTCGTCTGGACTAGAAACGGTATCATCCGATTTATTTAGAGCATCTTTAAGTTTTTCAAGGATTGTAAGTTTCGTTATTATTGGATTTAAAATTAATAGTTTCCTTTTTTGCAGAGTGTTTAAAGGTTTGAAATTCAGGCGTGTGGTTGGCCGATGAGGAGTTTTGGGCAAAATTTTCAGCCAATGTGTTCGAAATGTTTTGTTTATCTGTTATCACAGTGTGATTTGTTTAAAGGTAGTTGAATATGATGGTTTACCGCCAATCTTTTTAATATCAGACCAAACGTTTTTGATAGAAGTCTTGCAATTTATTTTTGAAACATACTTTTGTCAAGATGATCTTTTGGCATGTTTAGATCTCCTGCGACTTTTAGCCCGTTCTTTTTTAAGGTTATTAAGATTTGTATCGGTTGGTCGAACATCAATTTGCTTTAATAGCGCCATACGTTTACGAATAGATTTTTACACTCTTCATTAAACCGAGGCTTACTATGTTTTGATTTAGTCGAGGTCTTAGGTGTACATCTTTCTGCTATATTGTGCAAAGTGTTTAAAAATGCGACAATTTTGTCATCTACTTTTTCTATTGAAGTCGGGCCAAGTTCTGCAGAACAAAGTGCTGAGAACAGGTCCCAGTTTGCTCTGTCCGTCTTCCAACGAGGACTATCATCGCCTATTGGCGAAGTATAGTTTGTAAGGATTACAGGAAAGTGATCACTTCCACAAAGGTCATCGTGTACATCCCAAGTGTAATCTAAATATACAGAGGGGTGACACAATGTTAGGTCTAACGATGAATAATGCCCAGTTGCGGGATGCAACAATGTTGGCTTTTTGTACGTGACCAGACATATATTATTATTAGCAATAAAGTTTTCTATCGTCTTGTCTATATTATTAAAGTCTAAACATCCCCATATCTGGTTATGACCATTAGAGTCTCCAACGAGTATATATGGTTTAGGCAGGTGGTTAATAAGATTGTCTAAATAATCTTAACATACATTTGATTTCGGTGGAAGATAGACAGAGCAAATAGTTACAACTTTATGTAGGGTTACACGCAAATCAACAGCTTATATGTTTGTGTAAAGTTCGACTTCAAAGTGTGGCAAGTTAGAGTTGAAAATTATTGTCGATCCTTCAGATGCCCTCGCGCAAGCTGTATATATATGATAATAACAAGTGTAGCCCTTAAAATAAAACCTATCAGAGTCTTTAAGAAACCTTTCCTGAAGACAAAGCACAGCAGGATTTAGCGTAGATTATAGAATAAGTATTTTATTGTAATTGGCCTTAAGACCTCGACAGTTCAACTGAATGATTATATTATGTATGGGATTATTAAACCTTATTCGTGTAGACTAAATTTTATGGTGCTTTTACAGGTGACCTTGGTGGTTTTCTAGTGTCTGATGGAGACTCCATTAGACACTCAAATTTGTTTGATGGGTGTTTATCACCCGAGTGTTTGGAGCAGTGGGAGGACTATGTCCTTTCCTCTGCCTCGAAGGACCAGGTGCCTCCTTAGAGGAGACCTGGTCCTTTGCTGTAGGTTTGTTTTTTGCCTTTGTATTACTCTTAACAGTCTGACTTGAAGAGGCAGTGTTTTTGACCAAGGTAGAAGTCTGAGTCTCACAAGATTCCGATACCTGGTATTTAGTAGGAATAATTACTTTGTCTGAAGCTTGGTCACCAGTCGGGACTTCATATTGGGTGAAATCGGCCTTGTGCTCTTTTGTTGGTTGCTGAGGCATATGTTGCACCTCCAATAGGAGTTGCCTTGTATGTTGCCAGCTATCTGAAAAGGATATGTTATTTGTGTACTGTGGTTTTAGTACTTCCTTTTCTAGTTTCCAGGCTGGGCAATTCCTTGATTTGGTTTCATGTGGTTCAGAACAATTACCACATATAAATGGGTTAGGACACACCTCTTCCCTGTGCTAGGCGGATTGTTCACCGCAACGTGTGCAACGATCGTTCTCTTTGAACTTGGGCTTGTGGTGGCCAAACTTCTGACAATAAAAATACATAAGTGGATTTGGAACCTGCAGTGTTAACATAAATATTGTCCTATGTTTCAACTGGAAGTTCATATTGTGTAATTCTGATATACATGAAATGAAAATTTATGGATGAACAAACCGCGTACGAATATCACCTGTTGACTTAAGAAAAGGGTCGGAATGGGGAACTGCTACTTGAACAAGTGATTCACTGATGTGACGGAAGAGGTAGTAGTTAATTTCAAAGGCAGTTTATTTTGTTCGAATCCCATAACATGTATGGTCATTTTTTTAGACCTGACTTGAGTTAAAATGGAAAATCATATATGAAGAATTGAATGTTTAACAAATGGTTTCTATTATCGAAGGTTAGTTACTCTGATGGAACTTTTGTCTCAATGTATAATCTGTATTTGATAAGCGGTGTTATATGCAGCTGAGGACTTGTCTGCTCTTCAGTACGCTGTACATTTGATTTCATACTGTTTGATTCTGACCATTGTTTGCACACCTATAATCGCGTACAGGGCTTATACTCACACCGTCCAAACAACGTGTCTGGGATTTTTTATTATTGCCTTTTTCTGATATTTTACTTATACATCGGTGTGAACGGCGAAAAATTCACTACCTGTCAGATTAATTTTGATTTCTGTTAGCCACGTCTAATTTCGAAGATGGTTGAGTTTTAAAGTAACTGAACATAAAGATAAATAAATATAAAAAAATATCATGTGAGATTGAAAACAACATAATCTTGCGTTTACTTTAAAGAACTTTATTACAAAAATGCACTACTAAATTGTTTCAACGTTTGTGAACCACTGCTTCGATGATCTTCTGTTATAAACCTTAACGTTGCTTATCTAAATTATTGGCGTTTAATTAGTTTGTAAGTGTGTAAACAGTGTGTTGCAATAAATAAATCCAGTATGCTGGTTTTGATTTCCCGATCCAAATTGACTACATGCTTAATGCTCTTATAGTACAAACTGCACAGAGGAAGAGACACAATTTAAGCAGTATATGATGTTTATATAACATTTTGTCTATATTGATACCATACATTTAAAATTTAGCGATAGGTCTATTTGTTGTGTTAGTTTAAAATGAAAAGTTTCAATGTATGCAGATCGATTTCGTTTCTATCCAAATCCTGATCCAGAATATAAAGATGTAAACAATTTGCATCTTTAAATTACTTTTGCGTTTATCGACACCGAACATGCTAACGTCTGATTACATTTAGGATAAAACCCCACTTTAGTTAAAACTTCCTGATTCTGTTTGAAGACTTACATTCATGTAGATATAAGTATTTAAAAAATCGAATTTTTTTGCTTTATCTTGTTTTATATTGTAATGTTTTATATTATATTATTATATTATATTATATCTTTTTATATTATATTCATTTATATTATGAGCGTCGGCTTGCGGATCGGGAGGTCGTGGGTTCGAACCCCGGCCGGGTCATACCAAAGACTTTAAAGTTGGTAGTAGAGGCTTCCCTCCTAACGCTCGGGGTTACGGGGACAGCATTACGCCTGACTCGTCGGTGTCAGTATAATGGACCGGCCGGGTTCAGTCCCTGGGCACCTCATAAGTGCCCCTGTGCTGTAATGATAGAAATGTCGCTGCGCAGTATCGACAAAAATGCCGGCTAATCCCTAATCCCTAATCATTTATATTATATTATATCATATAACATTGTATAATGTCATGTCATATCGTATTATATTAGACAGCAATATCTCGATCGTCATCCTTCACTATTTTTAAGGATACAATCTGCTAGTGTATGTCTAAAAGCTTTCACTTTTGCTTCACCGAGTTAGGTGATGGGTAAAGAGATAAGTCGACACATTTTGTAATTGGCAAAGGGCACCTAATAATATTAAAATAACCAAGTTTAGTATTGACGTTGTTAAAAAAGAACTACCACAGGACTTTCCCCTGGTTTAGTTAATAAAGCTTTATTCGATTTTTTTTTTGTTTTGTAATATATCTACCTAGAAAGCCTTCCTCCTTAGACCTAGAGGGCGGGGATAAATTCAGAGCAACATCACCAGCAAGAATATCAATGTGATATTACGCAAAGTGGCTCAAAAACTAGTAATCCATATTTTATAATAACTACAAAAGCCATGGTTCAGAACATGTAAGATATCGAATTAGTTACTCTAAGGTTGAAAAGGTCGAGATAAAGACGTACTGAGAGCTGGTGTTCTTTCCAGATTTAAGTATGTTTGTAAGGAGTCAACAAGAGTAACATTGATGAATCGGATTAAACTCATTTTAATATTAAGAAACCTTGATTGGGTTGAATATTTTCACAAGTCATCAAAATCATAATTATCTTACATTGGCACACAACGCGAATGACCTGCAAACATTACGTAGTAAGTGCTTTGGAAGAAAGAGATTTGTCTCAGTTGACATTCAATAACGATTATCAAGTTATCCAAGATGAATGTAGCCATGTTATAGGTGTTAAGTGTAAATTTGTGAGATGTCAGTGTGACACAGACGGTATAACATTCACCTTGTCAGAGGTTGTTACCGGAGAATCGGGTTCCGAACTTTATAATAAGCATATCTTTAATTATTTGTATTAACTATGTACACGGAATAATCCAATGTTTAATAGGTAACACATGCATATCTCCTGCAAAAAGACGGACACTGAGTCGAAAAAGTAATATGAAATGTACAAGTCACGTTCTGGATCTACTAAACGCTATAGTTTTGCAGAAAACAGTCAGAGTATAGACAATAAGATTATATATGTGAGAATTTTCCAAGATTTATGTATAAAGGTCAAATCAATACAAGTGTGTACTGCATTAATAAAACAATTTTTCCGAAATACACATATTCAGGTGCTATAATTTTCCAGATAACTTCTTCAATGTATACTGTGTAGTCTATACCTCATTTCTCACAACACATGTCCTTATTATTTACTAACCTTAAATAGCGTCAGAAAAAAAGTTCTGGTCGAGATCATAATCCAACTTAAAATGTCCTTTTCATTTTTCTGTCAGCAACGTATTCTATTTTAAGAATATAAAGTAAAGCATATCATGTAACAATTTATGGGATCGCGTGTATTTTTCAAGACAGTTTACTTGTTTGTAAAAATGTTTAATTATTGCCTGTAATTGTTTATATAAGTATAAAACTACAAATGATTCAAAAGTTCCGCCAGCAAAACGTGCGGGTATTTGATATAAATGTAAGTTTCAAGCTATTCAGTACATCAGCAGTACACGTTTCCAGACAATAACAATTTTTCTTTTTATTCATGTAGGTGCTAAAATCCTAAAATTTAATAAATGGGCATCTCTTTTAAAAGTACAAATTCTTAAACACTCCGTTCAATAATATTCCGATGTTTTGTATTGTGTCCAGGTATCAATGCCAAAATTGTTGGGTTATTTCTTAACTTTTTATTATCGTAAAAATGTTAGTTATGATAATACATATAACCATATTCTTTGTGGGTATTTTTTGTATTTAAGACAAAGCTTAATTTCTTACTTATTATTAAAACATGTGACGCCTTCAGCAGTTGCCAAATAGTGAATACAAATTAAATTTCATTAACACTATGCCGTGTGTTGTATATTGTAGATAAAAGTGACAATTTAATATAGACAAAGCAAACAATATGTCAAATACTGCATTTAAATCCGATTAATGTAGTGGATGAGATTTTCAATATATTTCCACAGGGAACGCATTTATCTTATTTTATTGACAGTTCGAAAAGCAGGCGGAATCCTATTTTAATCTGGAATCACCATATGAATTGAGGATATTAATGACAGATTTAAACTTTGAATACGTTTAAAACTTAGGTTAAAATGAACATAAGTCTTCTCTTCGTACTTCATAAAAGAATCACGGTTCGAATAGAATTCTTGTCGTCAATTGTTAAGTTTTAAATCTTTATTAATGCACTTTTTTCTACTTGCTATTTCAAATTCTTTCATACTCCTTCATGGTATTTACATTTCAAGAGATAGGTAAAGATCACAGCGCCAAATAATATACTATTTCGTTAGACCCCACCCTTTTATACAGGTGTCCTAACCTAAGTTTCACATAACAACGCATTTCTTATAAACCATATATGCACATAAATGGCTACGAAAATGGTCATATAGGCATTGGTGTTATTGGTATACCGAAGAAGCAAACGTGAGTGTCAGTAATTCAGTATCTCTCCACATAAATGATACTTTCTGATTCAATTTTATTCACGCAAACCTTGATTTTCACTTGAACGTTGACAGCAATAGGTTTGTACAGATAACATCATTACGCTAGAGCACGCCAAAGTTGTGCAAATATTTACGAGAGAAAATCAAGATAGGCTGCTTAACAGAGTTTGCCTGGTATAAACACGAAGGCATAAACTTCGACCACACAGCTGTAACCAACCCGCAATGTCTCAATCTTGTCTACTCAGACGCAGATTTTCTTCGTTAAAGGACAAAACAAAGAATATATGAAAAAGCCCTATGAGCATTATTTTGAGATTCTAAGATAGTTTACTGTTATTGATTCTACGTAGATATTTAATGTACCCATTGTTCCTTTATCTAACCAGATAGTTATTGGTGATACTAGAGTTTTCGTCATATACAGAATATTCAGTCTCAGACGATGATTTATGTTAATATCATTAATTTCGTGACTGTGGATATCAAAGCCTCGCCAACTTAAAATTTTGAATTTGAATTGAGACCACTCTTTTGCTGGTAAATACATTTTATTCAGATAGGCAATGCGTCTGGTTGGCGTCATTTATTCATTTTCGTTATGAACTATGCGAGAAGATGCGCCGGTTGCAACCAATCTGAATTTGTTTTAGGTATTATAAAAGTTCAAGTTAACAATTCAGAATTTATGGAAAAAAAAACATTTCAAAATTGATTAATTGAACATTAAAGGATGTCAAATCTACTAAACATTGTCTTGCAAAACAAACCTTGAAAATCTATATAAATGCACTTAACTCCTTCTTGAAGCTAATGCCTTTATCATGTATGTCAATGTATATACATTCTACAATCCAATACATTTCTAAGTGTTTATTTAATATTTTCCATTTTACGTAAATAGTGTAGACTTATAAGAGCTTCGAATTACCTTTTGATTGATACTAATAATATTTATCGTTTAACGCTGAATGCTGATATAGGATCATATTTTGAAGCGAAAATAACTGCTTAATCTGACACATTATTTGGCATAAATAAGGTCACAAGAAACTTTTATTTATAATTTTATACTCACGGTTAGGCCATCTGCCTAGGAAATTCCAATAAAATAGAACCAAGTTTTATCTGCCTGATAAGGTTGTGCATTTAGAGTTATAAATATCTAACGCGTTTTAATTTAGTGTTTTTTATTTGTGTCCCGGTTCACAGGAACCAAATTGTCAACTAAAATGTACTCATTTCATGAGGTTCTCCTTTAGTCAACTTATATTGTTCACGAAGCACCTAGTGAAATATTACGATTGTGTGAAACAGTTGAACTATTTTTAATGAGAAATATATGTTGTTCGTTTAATGGATAAGTCTCAACAAGATGCACAAGCCTAAAACAAGACACTTATCTACATAAATGCAGTGTATATTACAGATGATGTATTGCAAAGAGTAACGAAAAATATAATTATCTTGATGACGTTTGGCCACTTTTACAGTTTGGACAAACCTCGTATATCTGCAAGCTATGCATGGTGAATAAAATAGATATGATGAGAAGAGGAATACGAAATAGGCGGAAAAGGATAGTGACTAATGTAAACGGTACATGGTTAAAATAAATAACGTGTGTAATACAAGTAATAATACAACCATACAATGGTACGATTATCTTGCGCTTTCTGTTGCTTAATCGGCTTTAGGATATACGTATAGGTTCATTTTGACATCATGGTGAACACAGCTCAACGTCCTATGCTAGGGCCTGTGTAATAATCGTTTAGTGTCTAGAAATATTGGTCAACGGGAAATTATATCCATCAGAAACTATATACGGCGTGTGTATCAGAACTTGGCGTGCCTGTGAATACCTTGATCGAGTGTCTTTTCGAATTTTTGTATATGTTGCAATGCTAGTCGGATCCTGTCTTATATATTCTTATTCATGATCACAACAATGTTACTTGTGCAGTGTGACGGTCGTAAAAACATCTCCATGTGCATGGAATCTTTTTTGTCATTGATATTGTTTGATTCATCGTATAAGCATTGTTACGCGTATTTCCTTTGATGGACATTGGACTTTGGTTCCTCACTTTTACATTTGGCGTGCCTGTGAATACCTTGGTCGAGTGTCTTTTCAAATTTGTGTAAATGTTGCAATGCTCATAGGACCTTGTCTTATATATTCTTATAGATATTTTAGAAATTATTGAGGACATGTTAAGAATAAATTATTTGGAAATGAATATACGTAAAATGAACAACGTGCCTTTAATGAACTGTCAGCTATTTTCGATTTTTTTTTTCGAAATATAATGTAGGTCAAGCCATTTATGGAATATCTTGAACCATATTATAAGTTGTACTTGTGATCAACAAAACTAACCGAATCAATAAATCCAACCGAATCAATAAGTCACTTATGTTTTATGTAAGGAAAGTTTCAAACTAATTTCTAATTTTATTTCAAACTAAATGTGTTCGCGATAGTGAGATTATTTCATCCCAAAATTATCTATTAACATATATTCACTTACTACCCGGTTATACATGTATCCTTGTTTATATAAACTATAGCTTTTGTCGGCTTTATACTAGGGTTCTAACGTCTTACAAGACAATTTATTGTAGATGTCCGGAGAGAATAAATTCGGCAAGACGAAATGTAAATGTAATTTTATTTGATACGTAGGCTTGCGTCGTATTCACATTTCTCTTGTCGCTACACCAAACAGTGTTTTAATACACAAATGTTATGGGCAAAGCAATATAAAAAGTAATATACATAAATAAAACACCTTTAAAT